>JAPKLW010000330.1:579910-614566 GCA_026898455.1 Plectranthus barbatus
ATACAGGCTCAACTAGAGCCTTTCACTGCAACTCAAAGTAATACACAGTCTGCATATACTTATGTACCTTCATTTAGGCTTAGGATCTCGTCAAGCCATAGAGATCTAGATTCTTTTAATGTCAGATAAAAGAATCAATCTCGACTTAGGTCCTTATCAATATGTGCCCCACACCAGCATACCAAGCCATCAAAAAAAGATGCTTATTATTGCGTATGCTGCAGCCTACAAGAAGGAAAGGCTGATGGCCAAGATGGCTGCTGAAATAGCTGAGCGAGAGGCCGCTGAGCTGGATGCTTGAGATCGAAGGATTGTCAAGTTTCTTGAAATGGACATCCTTGATGTGTTACATGAAGAGAAGGAAAAGGCTGCCTAGACTGCTGAAATCATGGAAGCAACCAAGCGTATAATGGATGAGGAAGCTCGCTACTTGGATGCCCAAGCTGCTATAGCTCAAGCCAAGAGCGGTGCCATGCTCTTATATGCTTAAGAGGCTCGCTACTCCACTGCTCAAGGAGAGCTTACCCATGCCATGGAGTCAGTAGAGCAGTTAATTGATGAAAAAGGTGCTTACGAAGGTGTGAGTGCTGAGATAGAAGAAGTAACCACTGCTGGATGTCGAGAGCTTGTAACTGCCACAACTTCTTCATTCGATGCTACCCCGGTAAGCGCTCATGACTTTCCATCCTACTTGAACTCTGCTGTTCAATTCGCCGTGCAAACTGCTATATCTTCTATAAATGAGTGAATGATGATGGAGGCTGCTGATATAAGGAGGGAAGTTGAAGAGGTCAGGAGTGGAGTTTTTGAGGTCAGAGCAGAAGTAGTTGAGGTCAAAGTAGACGTCTCTGAGGTGAAAACCAACATGGACATGCTAAAAGAAGATGTTCTTAAATCCCAGAAACAGGTAGAGCAAAAGGTCAACCCTTTCTCAACCACCTTTTTTGCTGCAATCAAAGAGGGGGAAGAGAGGAGACTTGCTGAGCAGAGCAGAGGAAAAACGAAGAAGAAGCACTTGCTGTTGTTGTTGAAGAGCGTAGACTTGCTCTGGAGGAGTTGAAAAAGCAAGAGATGGAGTTGAAGATCAATGCTAGAGATGGAGAATGAAAAGATTGCTAAAAAGTTGGTGAGGGAAGCAGCAGAGCGAGAAGCTAGCAATGCATACTTGGAGAAATTCGTGCAGATGGCCGTTGGCAAATTCGATGAGTATGACAAAGGAAAGAAGCCTGCCCCTGACTCCTGACGTCTAACTTCTTATCTTAGCAACTTCTTATCTTAGCAAATCTTTTGTAACATTTCTTTTGATCTTTTCTGATTTCATTGTACTTGTAATGATCACTCATATGAATGAAATTGGATCAGACTTAGACAATTTCTCATTGTCCACTTCTGATTTTTGCTGTGTGTCCTAGTTGATATACACTTTCTGTGTATTCAACAAAAATGCATGTGGATGCTGATATTAATTATCTTGTGATTGGTTAAGTAAAATGCTTGCTGATTTAATTGGATGCTAGAATTCCCAGCATATTCCGAAATAGCATTTTTACTTATGTTTTTAATCGAGAAATATTTCCCAGCATTTATTGAGGGGGAATTTTATTAAAACCAATCATGCTAGAACTAAGTTGGATAAAATCTGAGTTAGACTGCTAGAAAAGCTTTGGTACTTAGATATTTTTTGTAAACTCAAAATTTTTCCTCTTAGATTCAGCAAGCGATAGTAAGCTTTGATTGCACCGAAAAGGGGGAAATGGTTGCGAATTTCTCCCTTAGGATCAATATTGTAAAAGTTTTGTTGAATCAAAGCTTATTTAGTTGGTCGATCATTGCTGAATTCTAGCATGGTCTAGCAACTCTAATGTAATGTCATGTTTAGAAAAAATATCGAGTTGTAATATAATAGATTAGGAAGTGCTTGAGAAGACTGCTGAAGGATTCAGTAGATGGAACAAAAAATATCAAGTTCAAGCAACTTTGGAATGCTAGAAGTATTCTCAGCAGATGGTAGTTGCTAGATATATCAGCAGACGAAAATGACTGCTAGAGACATTAGCGGTCAAGTGCTAAGAAGAATGATTGCTAACGCGTTAGCAATCACATGCTGAAGGAAGAGACTGCTAAGGACAAGTGGTCAAAAGTCAAAAGCAAGTGATAGTAGAATGCTGAAGGAGTCAGCATTTGCTAGCATTCTAGCAGTTTGCTAAGCATTAGCAATCAGCAGATAAAGACTCAAGTGCTAAAGATGGATATGCTGAAGGAGTCAGCGGATTGAAGAGCAGATTGCTAGAAGAGCCTAGCAATCAAAAGGGTTAGCAGAGTACTGCCAGCATTTTCCGATTGAATGTCTAGTAAGAGATACTCAGCAGATACTTGCGAAAGACGCCCGTTCTGACAGAAAGTACAACCAAGGACGAAAGCCTTACCCGAAGTAGGTAAAAAGGCAATGTACACGCTGGAAAGGACAAAATAGCAAGTTACTCTCTTGGACGAAGGAGCCATTGTGTCTAACGGGTATGGAGATTCAAAGTTTGAATCTTCAGATATAAAAGACAAGTCGAAACAGAGAGAAGACAACTGCTGCTCCATCAAACACTCGAAAAGGAGATTCATTCAACAAAACAAAAGCTAAGGGTCAAAAGAGAGTAGTCATAAAGTTGAGAGCTCACATCTGAGAATATTCAAAGCTCTCAACAACCGTCGCAGTGTCCCCATTCAATATATGACACTACATTGAAGAGATTCCTAGACATAGCTCAAGAATCTTCAATCATTAGGATACCTTCCAAATCAGGAAGCATACAGTAGTCGTTTCTGGAAAGAATTGACTCCGACGGGCTTTAGCCCAAACTAGACAGAGATTGGAGAAAACTATAAAATCTCGATTCCAACGAAGGTGCGCCCTTGACTTGGCTGGAGCTGCTGCTGCTAAGAGAGTGAAGTAACGGAGGATAGCTTTGTGGTGGCCGACTCGAAAGTTCACCACCTACTACAAGTGTTCAGCGAATCCTTGTATTTCAAATATCTTTTTAGTGGAATTCTCAGCATTACTGCTGAGGAGTGGACGTAGATCTATTGGATCGAACCATTATAAATATTGCATGTTCTTTACTGTTCTATTGGGTTCTGTTTATTGATTTGAAACCTAGCAACCCAAGTTGCTAGAGTATACTTGAAGAAAACCCTAAGTACGGTTCCGAGCTTAAACATTTAACAAGAACTTAAGTGCAAGATAATATTTAATCTTCTGCTGCATTTGTGTGTGTTTGTTGTTCGATACTCACCACGATGACTCTGATCAGGGACCAACATACACTTTATAAGTGCTAAAATGAGGAGTTTGGTACAAACCACGATATATTCATCAACAAACAATGAAACTCTTCAAAAACTTGTACCAAATCGATCGTCTCGATGCGTTCTACAAATATGTTGTAAAAATTCAAGCATCGTAGTTGTGGATTGATCGAAAATAAACTTTATAAGTGCTTAAATGAAAAGTCGGTATAAACCACAATATCTTCATCAACAAATTATGGAACTCTTTTGAAAATTTTTACCGAATCGATCGTCTTGAAGAGTTCTACAAGTATGTTGCACACATTCAAGCATCAGCATTGTGGATCTATCGGGAATCAACTTTATAAGTGTTTAAGTGAAGAGTTTGGTACAAACCTCGATATGTTCATCAACAAATGAAGGAACTCTTTGAAAACTTGTACCGAATTGATCGTCTGGATGAGTTCTACAAATATGTTGCACACATTTGAGCATTGGAGTTAAGGATTGATTGGGAATACACTTTATAAGTGCTTAAATGAAGAGTTCAGTACAAACTACGATATATTCATCTTTCAAAACTCGTACCAAATCAATCGTCTCGATGAGTTTGAGAAGTATATTGCACACATTCGAGCATCGGAGTTTTGGATTGATCGGGAATAAACTTTATAAGTGCCTAAATGAGGAGTTCGATACAAACAACAATATCTTCATCAACAAACATGGAACTCTTTGAAAACTCGTACCAAATCGATCATCTCGAAGATTTCTAGAAGTATCTTGCACATATTTGAGCATCAGAGTTGTGAATTGATCGGGAATCTACTTTATAAGTGTTTAGATGAAGAGTTCGGTACAAACCACGATATTTTCATTAACAAATCTCTTTTAAAACTTGTACCGAATCGATCATCTCGATGAGTTCTACAAGTTTTTTGCACATACTCGAGCATCGGAGTTGTGGATTGATCGGGAATAAACGTTACAAGTGCATAAATGAAGAGTTCGGTACGTACCATGATATCTTCATCAAAAATAGATGGAACTCTTTGGAAATTTGTACCAAATCGATCGTCTCGATGAGTTCTAGAGGTATGTTGCACACATTCGAGCATCGGAGTTGTGGATTGATCGAGAATTAACCTTATAAGTTCTTAAATGAAGATTTCAGTACAAACCACGATAAAAACATCAACAAACAATGGAACTCTTTGAAAACTTGTACAGAATCGATTGTCTCGATGAGATCTACAAGTATGTTGCACACATTTGAGCATCGGAGTTGTGGATTGATCGGGAATAAACTTTATAAGTGCTTAAATGAAGAATTCGGTACAAACCATGATATTATTTTCAACAAATGATGGAACTACTCAAAAACTTGTAATGAATCGATTGTCTCGATGCGTTTTACAAATGTGTTACAAACATTCGAACATCGGAGTTGTGGATTGATTGGAAATCAACTTTGCAAGTGCTTAAATGAAGAGTTTGGCATAAACCATGATATCTTCATCAACAAACGATGGAACTCTTAGAAAACTTGTACCGAATCGATCGTCTCGATGAGTTCTACAATTATTTTGCACAAATTCGAGCATCGACATTTTGGATTGATCGGGAATCAACTTTATAAGTGTTTAAGTGAAGAGTTCGGTACAAACCATGATATGTTCATCAACAAATGTAGAACTCTTTGAAAACTTGTACCGAATTGATCGTCTAGATGAGATCTACAAATATGTTGCACACATTTGATCATCGGAATTGTGGATTGAACGGGAATAAACTTTATAAGTGCTTAAATGAGGAGTTCGGTACAAACCAAAATACCTTCATCAACAATCAATGAAACTCTCTGAAAATTTGTACTGAATTGATCGTCTCGATGAGTTCTAGAAGTATGTTGCACACATTCGAGCATCGAAGTTGTGGATTGATCGAGAATCAACTTTATAAGTACTAAAATAAATAGTTCGGTACAAACAAATGATATCTTCATCAACAAACGATGGAACTCTTTGAAAACTTGTACGGAACCGATCATTTTAATGAGTTCCACAAGTATGTTGCACACATTCGAGCACCGGAAGTTTGGATTGATCAGGAATAAAATTTATAAGTGAATAAATGAAGAGTTCGGTAAAAATCACGATATCTTCATCAACAAATGATGGAACTCTTCAAAAACTTGTACCAAATAAATCGTCTCAATGAATTCTACAAGTATGTTGCACACATTTGAACATCGGAGTTGTGGATTGATCGAGAATAAACTTTATAAGTGCTTAAATGAGGAGTTCGGTACAAACCACGATATCTTCATTAACAAACAATGGAACTCTTTGAAAACTTATATGGAATCGATCGTCTCGATGAGTTCTACAAGTATATTGACAAATTCGAGCATCAGCATTGTGGATTGATCGGGAATAAACTTTATTAGTGTTTAAATGAAGAGTTTGGTACAAACCATGATATGTTCATAAACAAATAAAGGAAATCTTTGAAAATTTGTACCGAATGGATCGTCTAGATGAGTTCTACAAATATGTTGCGCACATTTAAGCATCGGAGTTAAGGTTTGATTGGGAATACACTTTATAAGTGCTTAAATGAAGAGTTCGGTACAAACTACGATATCTTCATCAAGAAATGATGGTACTCTTTCAAAACTCGTACCAAATTGATCGTCTCGATGAGTTTGAGAAGTATGTTGCACACATTTGAGCATCGAAGTTTTGGATTGATCTGGAAAAAACTTTATAAGTGCTTGAATGAGGAGTTCGGTACAAACAATGATATCTTCATCAACAAACAATGGAATTCTTTGAAAACTCGTACCAAATCAATCATCTCGATGATTTCTAGAAGTATATTGCACATATTTGAGCATCAGAGTTGTGAATTGATCGGGAATCTATATAATAAGTGCTTAGAAGAAGAGTTTGGTACAAATCACGATATCCTCATCAACAAATGATGGAACTCATTTAAAACTTGTACCAAAACGATCGTCTCGATGAGTTCTACATGTTTGTCGCACACATTCGAGCATCGGAGTTGTGGATTGATCGGGAATACACTTTATATGTGCTTAAATAAGGAGTCCGATACAATCCACAATATCTTCATCAGGAAACGATCGAACTCTTGAAAACCTTTTCCGAATCAATCATCTTAATGAATTCTTCAAGTATGTTGCACACATTCGAGAATCAGAGTTGTGGATTAACCGATGAGGAGACAGTTTGTGTGAATGGAGTTATAAGGATGAATATGTTTAGTCACTTAGCCAAAAATTCCATACCTTTACCAATGTGCCTACATTAGAACCTAAAATAAAGACCTTTGTGATCTTTGCTCTAGCATTCCCAAAGTCAGTAGAGAGTTTAGACAATGAGCAAGCCTTATGGTAGGAAAGTTGTACAGTTGACAATTTGAGAGTATACCACTAGCCTTTCTTACAATTTGAGCGAAATTTGAGTGATACACTATCCTGTGAGAAGCAAATTTCTAGAGGTCAAGATTGAAACTGTGATTGATTGCATGTCATTGATAATTGTTGCAGTTGTTGGTGTGGGAATCACAACCCCTTTTGTGTCTGAAACAATTTTTGATGAACAAATGCACCCCTCGTGTTTATCTTTTTCTTTCATTTGTTTTCCTCATTGTTCGAGGACAAACAATAGATTAAGTTTGGGGGGTTGATAAACACTCATTTTGTGCATTTTACTGATGTGGATTTGCTCACTTTTGACCTTAGATTGGACTACTACGTGGTGTTTTCATACATTATCCATTTTCTTTTAGAAATTATTACGTTTGGTCTGGTTTGTGGTTGTTTATGTAGATTTCACGCACATTTGAGCTGTTTACAAGGATTGAATGAGTGTCGTGGAGCCAATCGATGTTTGTTTGCATCAGGAAGAGGAAGAAGTGAGAAAAGACTGCGCCCAAATATGTTTTAGGCCAAAATTCAATGGAAACCAGTCCCGAAAGCAGTTTATGTTCAAAGAAACAGTCACAAATTCCTCCACACATGGAATTCGAGCTAATGGAGCATGCCAGTAGATAGATCTTCGAGTTAGCTTTCCAATGCAACTGGAATCAGGTCAATCGGAGTTCGGGAGCGAAAGTTATGGCCAAAACCGTGAGACTGCGCAAGTCGTAACGCAACCGGCTACCCGGTTGCATAACCGGCGACCCAGTTTACGCAACCGGCGACCCGGTGGAATATACGGCGACCTGGTGGGTTGCGCAATCAGATCGCCGGTTGCGCAAAAATGCCTGTGTGCTTCGAAACATGATCGGCGACCCACATACGCGACCGGCGATCGCCGATCGTGCAATCCTACTCGCCGGTTGTGCAAGTTTTGACGTATTCTGACGAATCTGAAGCCCAAAATTCATATCTTTTGGAGATTTAAAAAGCCCCATCTATAAATAGGAGATCCCTGAACGTGAATAAGCCCCCTTTTTCCATTTTTCTGAAACGAGAAGCATAGGATTGAGAGCAAAAGCAGGGGAACTTGAAGAGCACTCCAGGAATCGAAGATTGAAGACCCCGGGTTTTTAATTTCTATGTTTCCTGTTCTTGTGACTCTTTATCTTTCTGTTTTTCTAGAACTTAGCATGACTGGCTAAGTTTATTCATGGATTCTAAGGTTTGAAGCTTTGTATTTATTCATTCAACAATTTATGTAATTCAATGTTCCTGTTCCATTGATGTTCTAATTTTATTTGGGATTTTCATTAATTGCGAGATACTGGCCATTGATTGCGATTTGAATTGGTAGTTTTTGAACCGAGAGGTCTAGGTTATCAATTAAGATGCAAATAAATTAGATTTATTAGAACAATTGTCCGAGAGGAAATTGAACTTTTAAAGGGTTTTGAAATCTAAGGTTTTTATCAAGAGTAAAAGTCTTTTGTATGTCCGAGAGGAATCTTCTGATCTTTTATTTCCACGTTATGGTTTAGAGTCCGAGAGGATCACCTGATAACATATTTGCGATTGCTCACATCTTTGGGAATTAAATTGGGATTGAATTGCATGAAAAGTTGTTTGATTAATATGCAAAGTGGATTACCCTGGAATCCTATTTTCTCACAAGCTTTCTAAAATCATTAATTGATCTTTATTTTATTTTTGCTTTAAAATCATTGCTAGTTTAAATAAAACCAAATCTCTTTTCTGATTCGCCTAGATAGTAGTACGGTATCTACGTTTTAGTGCTTGGTTATATTTCGAGCCTGCAGTCCTTGAGTTCGATAAATTATTACTTGCCCTCTGCAGTGGTCTGTACACTTGCAGCTCTAGCGCGTTGCGAAACGCGCTATCAAGTTTTTGGCGCCGTTGCCGGGGACTGCAAAGATTTGCAATTAACACTAATTCTGATATTACGCTAATTACTCTAGGCTTTATTTTACGCATTTTTAATCTTAATTCTGTTTATTCTCTGTGCCGTTCACGGTGTGTTTTCTTGTGCAGGTAGTGTATGCAAACCAGGGCAAAAGGTCCAGCTGCTGAACCTTTAGACCCAGAGATCGAGTCTACTTGCCGAAGAAACACCGCGAGAAGGAAGTTGGCATTTCAGATGGCTGACAATCAGGGGGCACAGATAGCTGAGCTGCAGAGGCAGCTAAACGAGATGAACCTAAGACTCCAAGAGCGTCAGGGTCCTGAAGTACCTCGACCACCTACCATCGATGAGATGTACGAACCAATGACTGATAGGCGTCGTAATGCAGATTTTGGGCTAAAGGTAGATACACCGAACTTCGAGCTGAAGACTGGTCTGATACACACAGCTCAACAGAATCAGTATGGGGGATTACCATCCGAGGACCCTCATCTACACATTCAGAGGTTCCTTCTGCTGTGCGATACAGTTAAGCAGAATCAGGTGCCCATTGACTATGTCCGGTTGCGCCTGTTTTCCTTCACACTGCGCGACAGAGCACTTTCATGGTATATGACGCTGAACTGCAATGAGATCTCAACATTGGAGGAGCTGTGCAAGCTGTTCTTGATCCAATTTTTCCCACCCAGCAAAACTATTCAGTTGCAGACTCAGATTTCACAATTCAGGCAGTTTTCTGGAGAGTCACTGTACGAGGCTTGGGAGCGCTTCAAGGATCTCTTGCGCTCCTGCCCTTGCCATGGTTTTACTGAGAAGCAGCAGATGTGTCATTTTTACAAAGGACTGGACAGGGAGACCCAGAAGCATGTGAATGCTTCAGCTGGAGGGTCACTGACTGCTAAACCACCACAGGAAGGGTTAGCTTTACTGGAAATGATGGCAAAAAGTGAGTACAACTGGCCAGCAGACAGGGATGATCACAGGATAGCAGCAGTTGATGACACTGGAGACATAGCTGCTGAGATCAAGATGATGAGGAAAGAAGTGGCTGCTTCCACTAAGTTACTGGAGACTCGCATCGCTAAGTTGGAAAATAACCTACCTCAGCAAGGTTATGGGCAAGGGAATGAGATGCAAGTGGAGGATGTAAACTATGTGAACCAGAGGAACTTCAACAACAATCGAGAGTATCCGTCAGGGAACATGGTGTATCATCCCAACAATCGGAATCATCCCAATTTCTCTTATGGGAATCCGAATAATGCTCTGCAGCCTCCACCTGGGTTTTCTGCAAACCATGGAGCAACGAATGAGCCAAAGGAGCCAAGCATGAGGGAGCTTCTGACCCAATTCATCGCAGTCTCCAATGCTAAGTCTACGAAGACAGATGGGGAAATTGCTCAGCTGCAGAATAATATGGGGGAGATGGGCAAGCATTTGAAACAGATCGACATCCAAATTTCCCAAATTGCTAATGCGATTGGTAACCAGCATACCCCTGGGAAGTTCCCTAGTACTACTGTGGTGAACCCAAGAGAGCACTGCAATGTAATTACTACCCGCAGTGGTAGAGGTTATGAGGGCCCATCTGTGCCCACTTCTACACCTGTGCAACCTGAAGTTTCACAGCCTGCTCCCGTTCTTCCTGAAGAAGAACAAGACCAAGAGAACAGGGGTACTCGCCTTGAGTACAGAACTCCCTACCCTGGCTTTATCGCTATTCCTTTCCCACAGCGATTTGCTAAAAGGCCATCTAAGCCTGCTGACACGCCTGTGCAACCTGAAGTTGCACAGCCCGACCCTGTTCTTCCTGAAGAAGAACGTACTGAAAAGGGTAAAGAGGTCTGTCCTGAAGACAGACCCAAAGTTGCTAGTCCTGTTGCTGTACCTTTCCCGCAGAGATTCGCTAAGAAACAGAAGGAGGAGAGGTACAAGCGCTTCCTGGAGCATATGAAGAAGATCCACATCAATCTACCTCTGATTGAAGTGGTGCAGGAAATTCCTGGGTATTTGAAGTTTCTGAAGGACATGGTTACCCAGAAGAAGCCCTTTGGCGCGTTCGAGACAGTAAACCTCTTCGAGGAATGCAGCGCCATTATTCAGAAGAAGATGCCAGTAAAAAGGGCTGATCCAGGATGCTTCTCAGTCCCTTGTACCATTGGGGGACAGAATTTTGAGAAGGTCCTCTGTGACTCGGGGGCGAGCATAAATCTGATGCCCCTATCCATCTTCAAGAAGCTGCAAATTGGGGACATCAAACCAACTACCATCAGGCTTCAGATGGCTGACAGGTCGGTAAACTACCCTAAAGGGGTAGTCGAGGATGTACTGGTGAAGGTTGGGAATTTTGTCTTCCCAGCCGACTTTGTGGTTCTGGACATGGAGGAAGACAGATGTATTCCGCTGATACTTGGGAGACCTTTTCTGAATATTGCGGATGCACTGATCGATGTGAAGAGAGGCGAGCTGAGCCTGAGGGTGAATGATGAGACAGTCACATTCTCCATCTGCAAGGCCATGGAGAAGCAGGACTGTGGTGGGCGATTCAAGGACTCTGATCGGATTCCAGACACTGATCTACCTGATCCATAGGTCCACCTCTACTGTGTCTAGCTACAGACAATAAATAAAGCGGTTGTTGGGAGGCAACCCAATTTTCTATATTCGTTCTAGTTATTTAAATTTATGTTATTTCTTTTTATTTTTTTTTTATTTTACGCTCACTTGTGGTTGTTGAGTTTGTTGGTGCAGGTACAGAGCTCGAAGTATAAAAATTGCAGAAGTCCATGGCCCGTTCTCCACCGCAGCGAGACACATCGAGGTTTTCCACACATCTCCGTGATCTTCTTTCCCACAAACTTATTCTTTCCTGTGTATCGAATAAGTTTGGGGGGGAGGGGGAGGTGATCGGTCGATGTGTGTTTCTTCCTTATTCCCTTTTGTGTTTATAATTGCTTATGTTATTAGTTTGGTTAGTTGATTGGTTATTTGCTGCATTAGAGTTGATTAGGATCCTTCGTTTTATTTAATTTTGCTGAGTCTGTACTAGGAACGTGGATTTTGGATAGGAAAGAAGTAATAGAGTGGTTATCTTTGCGTTATTGATCAAGTTTATGATGACAGCCCTTTCTTTCTCGTGAGACTTATATTGATTGCTGTAAATAAATTGGTGATGTGTGAATTGATGAAATTGATTTTGGCCTCTTGAATAAGCTTATAGCCATGTGAGAATTTGAGCCTATTTTTTTTGTTTCATTGAGAGTATGTCACTGTGTACTTGATCTCTAGAACTTGCTCTGGTTTCTTGCTCAAAATTAAATTTCCATGTTATTTCCATGTTATTGTTTAGAGTCAGAGATGTGAGCAATCGCGAAAGTGTTATCAGGTGATCCTCTCGGACTCTAAACCATAACATGGAAATAAAAGACCTAGTGACTCCTCTCGGATGCGCAAAAGGACGTTTACTCTTGATAAAAATCTTAGATTTTAAAACCCTTTAAAAGTTCAATTTCCTCTCGGACAATTGTTCTAATAAATCTAATTTATTTGCGTCTTAATTGATAACCTAGACCTCTCGGTTCAAAAACTATCAATTCAAATCACAATTAATGGCCAGTTAATCGCAATTATTAAAAATCCCAAATTAAATTAGAACATCAAAGGAAAAGGAACATTAAATTGCATAAACTGTTGAATGAATAAATACAAAGTTTCAAAACCCTAGAATCCACAAATGGGTTTAGCCAATCATGCTAAATCCCAGAAAAACAAAAGAATGAAGAGTCATAAAATCAGAAAACATGGAATTGAAAAACCCGTAAAAGTCTTCAATCTTCGAATCCTGGCATGCTCTTCAAGTTTCCCTTGAATTCTTGTGCATTCTCTCTCTAGTCTCAGGAAATAAAAATAAAAGAAGGAGTACGTAACAGGGTGGTAAGAATTATCAGAAGGAAGGATCCTTATTAAGGCCTTTTGAACTCATATATATAGGTGGAAATTTTGATTTCAAAAGATATGAGCGAAACCTAAATCTTGGGCCAGAAGATACGCTAATTTACGTAAACTCGCGAAACTGACGATTTGGAGGATTCACGACCGGCGAGCGCAGGAAAGGAAATGCAATCGCCGGATTGGTCTCGAAGGGAAAAATACCTGGCCGGCGATCCACCGGCAAAGCCGGCGATCGCCGGCCCAGAGAGGTGGTCGCCGTTTATGCCCCCAACTACCGGCAATGTGAGAGATCGCCGGTTGTGCTGCCCATTCGCCGTGAAGAGACCAGCTCGCCGGACATGCTGGGATGGTCGCCGGTTTGGATGGGCTCTCGCCGGCATGGAGTTTGGTCGCCGTGCGTGGGGTTTGATCGCCGTGCGTGTCACGAAGCTTCCATTTTCTCCAATTCTTCCATAAATTATAACTCTTTCTCCTCCCAGTGCATGCCAACATTGATCAGTCCTCAGATGCTTGCTCAATCATCTCATTTAATCCTCAGAAACGTATCAAATCTGTGCAAAACAATATCAAACAAAACCAAACGTAATATTTCCTTAAAGAATAAGAATAACGCATGAAAACATCATGTAATGGCTCAGTCTGAAGCATAATCCAAACATAAATATATCAATAAAATGCACAGAGTGAGTGTTTATCAATTAACCGAGAATAAACATTATATGTGCTTAAATAAAGATTTTGGTACAAACCATGATATTTTCATCAACAAACGGTGGAACTCTTCAAAAACTTGTACCGAATCAATTGTCTCGATGCAATATACAAATATGTTGCTAATATTCAAGCATCGGAGCTGTGGAATAATTGGAAATCAACTTTATAAGTGCTTAAATGAATAGTTCGGTATAAACAAAAATATCTTCATCAACAAATGATGGTACTCTTTAAAAACTAGTACCGAATCGATCGTGTCGATGAGTTCTACAAGTATGTTCCGCACATTCGAGCATCGATGTTGAGGATTGATCGAGAATCAACTTTGTAAGTATTTAAATGAAGAATTCGGTACAAACCACGATATGAGATCAACAAATGATGGAACTCTTTGAAAACATGTACCGAATTGATCGTCCGGATGAGTTCTACAAATATGTTGCACACATTTGAGCATCGGAGTTAAGGATTGATCGGGAATACACTTTATCAGTGCTTAAATGAGGAGTTCTTTACAAACCACGATATCTTCATCAACAAATGATGAAACTCTTTCAAAACTCATACAAAATTGATCGTCTCAATGATTTCTAGAAGTATGTTGCACACATTCTAGCATCGGAGTTTTGGATTGATCGAAAATAAACTTTATAAGTGCTTAAATTAGGAGTTCGGTACAAACAACGATATCTTCATCAACAAACAATGGAACTCTTTGAAAACTCGTACCAAATCGATTGACTTGATGATTTCTAGAAATATGTGGCACATATTGAGCATCAGAGTTGTGGATTGATCGGGGTTCTACTTTATAAGTGCTTAAGTGAAGAGTTTGGTAAAAACCACGATATCTTTATCGAAAAAAAATGGAACTCTTTGAAAACTTGTACCGAATCTATCATCTCGATGAGTTCTACAAGTATGTTGCACAAATTCGAGCATCGGAGTTGTTGATTGATCGGGAATCTACTTTATAAATGCTTAAATGAAGAGTTCGATTCAAACGACGATATCTTCATCAACAAAATATAGAACTCTTTTATAACTTGTTCCCAATTGATCATCTCGATGAGTTGTACATGTATGTTGCACACATTCTAGCATCGGAGTTGTGGATTGATCGGGAATACATTTTATAAGTGCTTAAATGAGAAGTTCTGTACAAACCACAATATCTTCATCAACAAACGATTGAACTTTTGAAAACTCGTACCAAATCGATTGTCTTGATGAGTTCTAGAAGTATGTTGCACACATTGGAACATCAGAGTTATGGATTGATCGGGAATACACATTATAAGTGCTTAAATGATAAGTTTGGAGAAAACCATGATATCTTCATCAACAAACGATGGAACTCTTTGAAAACTCATATCCATTCGATCCTCTCGATGAGTTCTAGAAGTACGTTGCACACATTTGAGCATCGGAGTTGTGGATTGATCGGGAATGAACTTTATAAATGCTTAAATGAGGAGTTCAGTACGAACCACAATATCTTCATCAACAAACGATGGAACTCTTTTAAAACATGTACTGAATCAATTGTCTCGATGTGTTCTACAAGTATGTTGCACACATTCGAGCATCGGAGTTGTGGATTGATCGTGAATCAACTTTATAAGTGCTTAAATGAAGAGTTCGGTGCAAACTAACGATATCTTCATCAATAAATGATGGAACTCTTTCAAAACTTGTACAGAACCGATGGTCTCGATGAGTTCTACAAGCATGTTGCACACATTCGAGCATCGGAGTTGTTGATTGATTGGGAATCAACTTTATAAGTGCTTAAGTGAGGAGTTCGGTACACATCACGATATCTTCATCAACTAACGATGGAACTATTTGAGAACTTATTCCGAATCGATCATCTTGATGAGTTCTACAAGTATTTTGCACACACTCGTGTAGGGATTTATCCGTGAACCGAATCACAAAATTCAAATAAGCTGGATCGGTTTATCGTTTATTGTTCACAATACTACCTTAATTCTGTAGTCTCTTTACCAATAATTCACGTTTTAATTCCAATACTAGAATCAACCACGCGATATTAATCAAATCTGCGGAAACAGAATTTAGACAGATTCTAATTTCAAGATTTTATTAAAGAAAAGAGAAGAAGAGGAATCTATTCTCCAGATTAGATCTTTAGGGCTGTATCCCAATGCTGTTCAGATCTGCTACTGGTGAGGATTCCACGGATCTGTAGTTGTGCAAGCCAGAATCGAAATTCTCCCCTTTGCACTTATAGAGGCGCCGCCCTCTGCTCTTTCTCTCACTAGGGTTTCTGTTTTTCAAATATGTTACAACTTGTGAGGGAGAGCTGTCTATTTATAGACCTAGGGTTTTAACCCTAATGGGCTGCTGGGCTCAATTCAGCATATTTATTTTGGGCCAGACCTGGGATCTAATGAAAATAATAAAGTGGGTCTATAAAGTAATTAATTCTCATGTGTTGGGAATTATCCCTAAAATCTCTCTTAGGACTTATTTGTAAAAGGTTTTGTTGGATCAAACCTTATTTAGTTGGTCGATCATTTGCTGAAATCTAGGGAGTCTAACAGAACTTGTAAAGTCCTGTATAAGCTGTACATCGAGTTGTAATAGACTAGGATGCTGAGAAGAATCTCTAGCAGACACAAAGCAAATGATATTAGCATTCAACTGTCGAACTGCTAGAGAAGCAAGCCAACAGAAGATCACTAGCAAATGGCTGAAAGGAAGCTAGACAGAATGCTCAGGTGTTAGCATTCGGATCTTTCAGCAACAAATGAAGAATCGCAAACAATGGAAGTCAAAGGATCAAGAGGAATATACTTTCAGCAGATTCCAGCAAAGCAAAAGAATCAAATCTAAAGCTGAACTGCAAGTCTGACAAAAAGCTCACACAAAAGGATAAGACTTTCCCGAAGTGGCAAAGAAGGTACAAGTCAAAAACAAAAGTGAATGTCACAGACCAAACACTCTCGGATCTTGGAGCCATTGTGTCTAACGGATATGGAGATTTAAAGTTTGAATCTCCACCTATAAAAGACAAGTCCGAAAGTGGAGATTACTACTGCTTCAATCACTACCGACATTCGCAAAATACACAAGTGTGAGAATCTCTTTGCAAAGCGAACAAGTGAACAAGTAGTCAGTTGAGAGCCGCTTGAAAGCATACTTAAAAGCTCCCAACAACCAGAAGTGTCACTCAGTTGATATACTGACACTTCATTGAAGACATTCTTGATTGCATTTTAGAATACTTCAATCATTGAGATTCCTTTCTTTCAAGAAAAGAATCTAACAGTCGAACACCTGAAAAGGTCAAGACTAGTACGGGCGTCTAGCCACACTTAAGGAATATCTGGAAGGTTCTACAAATCTTCCATTTCAGGCAAGGCAGGAGTTTCGAAGGTGTGCCCTTGACCCCCAGCCATGCCTTACCGGAGAAGTTAAGACTCACGGAGGATAGCTGTCAAGTAGTCAGGCCGAAAGCTCACTGCCTACTTAACTGGAAAGGCGACTCCTTGTATTCTGTATACTTTTCTAGTGAAATTCTTAGCGATTCGGCTAAGGAGTAGACGTAGATCTATTTGATCGAACCACTATAAATCTTTTGTCTATTTACTGTTTCATTAAGTTACTGTTTAAGATCGATTTGAAACCTAGCAACGGAGTTGCTAGAGTATATCTGAAAACGTACTTAAGTAACAACTTGAGCCAAGAAATATTTGCTAACAACAATAAGTGCAAGAAACTTAAATCTATTCCGCTGCATTTCGTGTTAAGTTAGAATCACGAGGACTCTGATATTTATGGACCAACAAGTGGTATCAGAGCAGGAGGTTGAAAAACCGACTGCTTCTGAGTCGCTTAAGACCTGATCCGCATTTTCCTTGCACTTTTACCTGTTTATCTGTGTTTTAATTGTTTAGCTCAGGAGACAAAATGTTGAATCACTCTCTTGGAAAGTACAACAGGGAGAACTTCACCACATGGAAAAAGATGGCCTTAATAAAGCTGCAGAGCATACACCCAGAAATGGTTGAGGTACTTGAAAGAGGTCCCATTAAGATTATGAAAGCTAACACTTTTATAGGACCTGTACCCGAACCCGTTGAAGAAGCTGTTGAAGGAGATCAACCTAGACCCCCAAGGCCACCAAGACCCCAGATGGTTGCAAAACCTTTTGAGGAATATACAAGTGAAGATAAGAAAGAGCTCAGCTGGAGCATGTTGCAAAGAAGTTAATCCTTGACTCTCTACCCAAGCTGATGGCACAAAAGGCCTTAGAGTTTGATACAGCTAAAGAGATGTGGCAGTATGTCTGCGAGTCCTCCCAGGAGACAGACCAGATGAAACGCAATAAACTGCAAGTAGCTGTTGATAAATATGAATCTTTCTCTATGAATGCAGGTGAATCCATAATGGCCATGGAGGAACGATTTAATACCATCATTGGAGAGCTGAATAACCTTGGTAAGAAATATGAGAATGGGGAAATGAATCACAAGATTATCTCTAAACTATACCCCAGAGATGACTGGTTTGTTAAAATGACTAGTCTAAGTGAGAAAGATCTCAACAAAATGTCTACATCCGAGGTATTTGCTCAGTTAAAATCTCATGAATTTATAATACAACAGTCAAAGAAGAATGAGGCTGCTGTAGTACAATCCAATACTAGCTCAGATGATGTAGCTTATTTTGTCAAAAAGGATTTCAATAAGTTTAAACAAAAGAAATCATATTACAATCAAGAAAGATCTGTTCCAATAACCTAATCAAAGGAGAGTGCTACAACCTCTGGCTCTCAGCCTACTGATCTTAAGATCAGTGAACTAGAAGAACAAATGAAGAAACTTCAGAAGATGCTGATGGAGGCTAAAGGAGAAAAAGAATCAAAGGAGACTCAACAGTTACCCTCTCATACCCGCTCAGCAGAGCGAAAGCCTAGGACCTGTTTCGAGTGTGGATCTCCTGACCACTTGAAACATGACTGTCCGAAAGTCAGCAGAGAAGAAAGGGAGCGGCTGAAACAAAGATTTGAAAGACGTGCAGGCAATGCAGTCAAAAGAGCACTCCTCACCAGGACGGAAACTCAGGATATCCCTGAAAATGATGAGGAATATTATCTATCCTAAGAGGAAGAGAATGAAGAGGCCATGCTAGTGCTGATGGCAGACTTCGTGGAAGACCAATTTGTTGATGCGGATGCTGATCAGAATGCTGAAACAGCTCTAGCAGCCAAGAACAACGAGGTAATTTCAGTAAACATACCTAGATTTGTAACTTTTGATGATTGCGAGAATCTCACTCTAGATTCTGAGGAAGACTATCTCACGAAGCTTAGTGAAGAATTCTCTAAAATGTATGAAATTAAAAACGTCATTGTAGGAGAAAACACCTCACTAAAGTTAGAAGTTTCAAATTTGACCGAGGAAGTTGAAAGACTAAGGTCTGCAAGTGAGGAACTTATAAAAATGAAAGCTGAATTTTCAAAACTTTCTGAAAATTTCAAAAACCTCGAAAAAGAAAACACATTGCTGAAAAATAAACCAAAAGAAAATTGAATTTGTACTTACACGACCAGTCAAGCTGTTTTGAATGCCGCAATTAATCAACAATAGCACCACAAAGATAGAACTGGTGTTGGTTTTAATCGTTATGAAAAGGGAGAATCTTCTAAGCATAAGACTAATCATTTTGTCTCTGCTGGAATATTCACCCTTGGAGAAAAATTGAAAGAAAAAGAATCAGCTGAAATAATCATTGGCGAATTTGTGAAACCTCAGCAGAATACTAGAACATCTGCTAGGGAACCTCAGCAGAGGTACGTTATATCCCAGCAGAATCCTAGAACTTATGCTAGGGAAGCACAGCAGAGGTACGATATACCTCAACAGAATACTCGAGTGTCTGCTATGAAACCTCAACAGAGGAATAATAAATTCAAGCAGAATACGAGAATATACGCTTCGCAACCAATATCAGCAGAGTCTAGAAGAAATGCCGAGCAGTATGTACCTACTGCTAGGACAGCAAACTCTTCATTTCAGAAAAACAAATATGTTTATTATAATGCTGTAAAGCCTTCATACAATGCATATACACCACATAGGCAGAACTCCTATGTAAGGCCTAAGTCCAAAACAAACCTTCTCAAAAGGACAATGAAGGCACAACACACTTCCACACCTCATCCTCAATCTAAGTATGCAAGATTTACTTATCCTAAGGTTGAGAAAGGTATAAAGAGTGATGTCAAGAAGAAAATTTTGAAGATCACTCAGATGTGGGTTCCAAAAGGAACAATGAAACTTGCTAATCCTGCAGGACCTGAGACTAAACGGGTACCTAAATCTTTCTCTTAATTGTCTTGCAGAAACATAATCCACTAGTCAAGGAGTCAAGATCTCCAGATCAATGGATTCTTGATAGCGGCTGCTCAGGACACATGACTGGAAGAGCAGACTTATTCTCAGACTTACAAAGCGTCTATGGATCCTCGGTTATTTTTGGTGATAATAGCAGAGGAAGAGTCATTGGAAGAGGATGTGTAGAACAAGATGGAATCCGAATTGTTAATGCTGCTCTCGTCTCAAACCTTAAACACAATTTGATGAGCATCAGCTAACTATGTGAGAATGGTTATAATGTTTATTTTATTAACTCTGGCTGTGATATTGTTGATAAGGTTACAGGTGAAGTGAAACTTAGAGGCATCCGGAAGGGTGGATTATATGTGGTCGATTGGCAAAGTGGCCAACAAGACTCATGCTTCGTGGCATTTAACAAAGAGGAAACAAATTGGCTATGGCATAAAAGATTAAATCACTTGAACTTCAAGTCTATCAATCATCTAGCCAAACACAAGCTGGTCGAAGGACTGCCCGCTGAATCTTTCCGAAAGGAAGGAGTGTGCAAAGCGTGCCAACAAGGAAAACAAACAAAGGCATCCTTCAAATCAAATCCAGAAAAGGATACCTCAGGGAGAATTCTTGAACTCCTACACATGGATCTGTTTGGTCCTGTCACACCACCCACAGTCAATAAGAAAATATATACACTTGTGGTTGTTGACGACTATTCCAGGTATACGTGGGTTTAACTATTAAAGACTAAAGACGAAGTCAAAACCCTGCTACCTGAGCTGATCCTCAAAGAACAGAAAATCAAGGAGTTTACAGTTAAGAGGATCAGATCTGACAATGGGACTGAATTCTGTAATGGAATTCTAATGGATTTTTGTGCGGAGGCTGGAATTTATCATGAGAGGTCCACTGCTAGAACCCCACAGCAGAATGGGCTAGCAGAACGAAGAAACAGAACATTGAAGGAAGCAGCGAGGTCTCTGCTTGCTGATTCTGGACTCAATGCAAAGTACTGGGGAGAAGCCATCATGACTGCAAGCTACACTCAAAACAGAAGTGCAGTTAATAGCAGATTTAACAAAACCCCTTATGAAGTGTATAATGGTCGTAAGCCTTCTATTAAACATTTCCGTGCTTTTGGTTCAACATGTTATATCCATAACAATGGGAAGTCTAGACTCAACACTTTTTCACCTAAGTCTGATGAAGGTATTTTCCTAGGATATGGATACCCATCTCACAAAGGTTATAGAGTGTTAAACAAGACAACTCGACTTGTGGAAATAACATGCAATGTTATTTGTGATGAGTCTACTTTAGTGCGCAGGTCTAACAAAGATGATAAGGATGATAATCATGAGACCATTGATATCTATGATCAATCTCTACAAAATTCTTTCGAAAACATGAGTATTGATCCGATTAGGTCTAAGACTGATGTCACCCCAGAAGCACCGCACTCAGCAGGTGACCAGACTGCTGACCAAGCCAGTGATGCTAATGATCATGCTGAGGCCCCATCCTCTATATATCTAAATGAGAATTTAGATGTTGTTGGTGCACTTAACGATCAAGAGGATGAAGAATCTACTGAAGATCTTAGCAAAGGAGTTGCTGAGAATCCAACCCTGGAGGAACTCACTGCTGGAGCTCCAACCAATGTCATACCTGCTCATGGCGATCCTGTTCAGGAAAATCCAGAAGCAGATGAAGAAGGAGTACCAGTTGTTCCAGTTGTCGAACCCCAGGAGAATGCAGTAGAAGCTAATCAAAATAATACTCATCAAGAAGGAGAATCAGATACTGAAATCCCAGGACGTATCAGACCGTCATGGCTACGTGCTCATCCCTTAGATAGTGTTCTTGGAAGCGTAAATGATCCTATCCTAACCAGACAAGGAAACAGCAATGCCATGTTAGCCTGTTACATATCCACTGAAGAACCCAAGAAAGTAGAAGAAGCACTGCTAGATGCAGATTGGGTGAATACCATGCAAGAGGAGCTTGCAGAGTTCACACGCAACAATGTGTGGGAACTAGTCGACAGACCAGAACATCAGAGTGTTATAGGCACTAAGTGGGTGTTCAAATACAAGAAAGATGAATCAGGTGTTGTAGTAAGAAACAAGGCACGTCTTGTGGCCAAAGGATATAGACAATGTGAAGGCATAGATTATGATGAAACATTTGCCCCAGTAGCAAGATTAGAGGCTATCCGTCTATTCCTGGCATATGCTGCATACCATGAGTTTGATGTGATGCAGATGGACGTGAAGAGCGCCTTCCTTAATGGCGAACTCAAAGAGGAAGTTTATGTCAAGCAACCTCCGGGATTTGAACAAGGTAATCAAGTCTACAGGCTCAAGAAAGCATTATATGGTCTGAAGCAGGCACCACGAGCCTGGTATGGAACCTTGTCTAAGATTCTATTGAATAATGGATTTCAGAAAGGGAGGATAGATCAAACTCGCTTTCACATTAAAGATAAAGACAGCATTCTGCTAGTTCAAATATATGTTGACGACATAATCTTTGGATCGAAGAATCAAGACCTATGTGATAGGTTCTCTGATCTAATGACTAGCCATTTCCAAATGAGCATGATGGGAAAGATGTCTTATTTTCTTGGACTGCAAGTTCAACAATCCAAAGAAGGAATATTCATCCATCAGAAGAAATACACTCGTGACTTGATCGCCAAATACTGTCCGGAGAAGACCAAGAGCTTGCGCATACCTATTAGCACAACCTGCATTGCTGCTCTTGAAAAGGAAGGAGATGATGTGAATCCTACTCTTTACAGAGGGATTATAGGTTCACTACTATATCTCACCGCTAGCAGACCAGATATCTTATATGTCGTGGGATTATGTGCTAGGTATCAAGCCAAGCCTAAGAAGGCCCATTTTGACACTGCCAAGAGAATTGTTCGCTATCTGAAGTGTACAGAAGGATTAGGAATTTGGTATCCCAGAGAAGATAGTCTAGCTTTGAGTGGATATTCAGATTCTGATTTTGGAGGATGTAAGATCGACAGGAAAAGCACTAGTGGCACATGTCAATTTCTGGGACACAAACTCATTAGCTGGTTCAGCAAAAAGCAGCATTCGGTTGCTATCTCCACTACTGAAGCAGAGTATGTAGCTGCTGCTAGTTGTTGCTCGCAAATTCTATAGATAAAGTAACAATTACAAGATTACGGGATTTCTCCTGAATGTGTACCCATCTACTGCGACAACAATAGTGCCATGTGCATCACAAAGAATCCGGTTCATCACTCTCGGACCAAGCATATCGATATTCGTCATCACTTCATACGAGATCATCAGGAGAAGAGAGATATTGATGTTCGCTATGTATGCACCGAAGATCAGATAGCTGACATATTTACAAAACCTCTACCAGAAACCAGATTTAAAGAGTTATGCTTGAAACTGGGATTGATGGAATTGGTTGCAGATGTGGATGAATGAGTCCTAGCTCTCATTCTTTCTATAAGGATTTTCTTGAAATCTGATTGTTGTTTATTATATTCTGATTGCTATTTCTTCAATTTATTTGAAGCCATCTTGTCATTACTATGCTACAAAATGCTGAATAATGTCATGAAGATGAGAAGGAATCTAAATTTAGCATACTCATTCTTCAGAAGGACAACAGATTTCAAAAGAGTACATACTCCAACTACAAGGAAATAGAAGATACATCATCAACTACAACATATTCTTCTACTGATCTGATAAAGAGTCATGTGAAAGTCAAAAGAAGGAGAACTCAGAACAGTCTTCAACCCGAATTAGGGAAATGAGCCCTCAAGGGATAGAAATCAAATCCCATCAAAGGGATGCCTTCAGAGACTAGATGAGGGAACGTTTGCTCAAGCAACCAACTTAGCTGCATGGCAGTTGGCAGGGGAAACTGAGGGAAGAGATCGATGCATCTTTTCACTCCATCAAAGAAGAACTCTGCCCAGTCGACATCCTTTATCTCCGAGTCAATGGCCATCATGGCCCTCCAAATCCTTGGGTTGAAAACGTAGTTGTCAGCAGGAACTCCAAACGTGACATTACTAACAATGTCAAAGATGACTCTATATTCTTCCTTCAACCACAAACATGAAGGAGTTGGTGAAAAGTCGTAGTCATCAGACTGCCTCCACTTATTCCAGTAGCCAAACTCTGGAGCAGTCAAATGATGGAAGACATCCATGACACGAGTAGGACCCCGAGGAAGGCCAAACTTCTGAGAAAACAGGGACGGAGTCCAGCAAACTACTTCATTATCAAAGCAACTCCAAATAGCATCACCATCGGTTTTACACCTGAAGATAAAGCTTTGGAGAGCTCGTTTCTGATAACAAGTTGGCATAGTTGTCAGAAACTGGGTTAGGCAACTCTCATGAAGAGCTCCCATAACGAAATTCGCAACACGACAGTTGGTACCATACTCAAAGTACAACCCTGATTCATGGAGAATCTGGTTGCGTGTTACAGACAAATCACTGGGTGCAATGGTTATATGATGCATTTTGAAACAAGTGGAGAAGAAAATGCTATGCTAAATGGAGTGGAGAAGATGAAGATCAAGAAGACAAGTGCAATGTTATTTATAGCAAGGTCATGGCTTCATCCACAGTAAGAACACTCTCCCAAAAGTGTCTTATCAAATGAATTCAAAATCAGAAGAGCAGAAGTCGAAGAGCCTCGACAAAGGGGGAACCGCCACCTATCTTAATGAAGCTACATACGGCAAGTCGACCTACATGATTATTATGGCGCTCTCTTCCACGAATGCTTAAAGAAGACACCAAAGGATATCCCAAATCTTTTGATTAAGATAGAAATCTACCGTCTTCAATGATAACACTCGATGATATTGTGTGGGAAATCGTGGATTACATCAGACACAGGTGGACTGATACAGAGCATCCATACAATCACAAGATAGTCTATTAAGACATCGATGCAAGCAGAGACAGAGCATCGAATGAGATATTATTATATCTCTATTTCTTGGATTTCTTGAAGATATTGTTAAACATTTTTAAAGCCTAGTTGAAGATCTGGTTAAAACAAGCCAGATAATAAAAGATAGTTGTGCAGTGTTCACAATCTTTTCGTTCATCAATAAGATGTCATTACAAAGGAACAGAGGAGAATTGAAAATTACAACATGATCACTACTCTAAGAGGAAGAAGGCTTAAATGGGAAGTAGTTCGTCTCTACAAGGTTTGATGGTCCTTCGGCTATCTCAGGGAAGCTCTGCTCCAGCAGCCAGCTAAGCTGCATTCCATTCAGCAGAGGCACCGCCGGATAATATTGGACACAATCTCGGACACCGCTATAGATATATTTAGCCCAGTCTATCTCGACTCCATCATCAATGGACATCATAATCTGCCATGTTTCCTTTGAGAAGAAAGTATTGTCCCTGTCCTCTCCCATCATCATATTGTTGGCAACTCGGAAGAGCACCCAATAAGGAACACGCAGATCGTATGCTGAAACAGAAAGGGAAAATTCAGATGAAGGGGCTCGTCTCCATCTTTGCCACGAAGACCATTCAGGGGCAATCCACTGCGATTTAACTTGGAAACGCCTTGGTGTAGCAGTGACAAATTGAGTCAATCCACTGCGATTTAACTTCAACATGACGATCTCTGGAATCCTTGGATTGTTGTGATACAGAGAGTTCAAACCAGCCTCATGAAGGATCTGGTTTAGGCGCAATTCAAGAGATTGACCTGGTGAATCCATTTTTTTTCTTGAATATTCTATTTCAGAGAAGGATTGTTGTGAGAATAAGGATACTCCCAATCAGAGTATTTATAAAGGGCAATCCTTAGTCACTCTCATCAGAATCGATCAGATTCAAATTACTATAGTTATTAATCATCTGCAACTTGACGAATAGGCGGACGCCACGACAGATCGATCAAATTGTATCTTGGAAAATGCAATCGACGCATGAAGTACTAAAGATCGTCGTCTCATCTGCTAATAAATGAGATCTCTGCTAGCATTGAAGTCTCTGCTAAGAGATAAGGCATCTGCTAAGCGAATGAGATCTCTGCTAGAGATGAAGTCTCTGCTAAGAGATAAGGCATCTGCTAAGCAAATGAAGTCTCCGCTAGAGACAAAGCCTCTGCTAGCAAAGGAAATCTCTGCTAAGGAATAAGGTCTATGCTAAAGAATGGATATTATGCTAGACTTGATATCTCTGCGAGAAGAAGGTTACTCTGCTAAAAATGATATTACTGCTAGATAACGAGAGCTCTGCTAACTACCTTTTAAAGTCGTATCTGCTATGTTTCTAGCAAAACATATATCTTTGTCATCAATCATCGATCTGCTATGATCTTAGCAGAAGCATAATCAGCAAATTTTTACACAGTTGATTATCGAGGCAACTATCAAGTAGATGATCGATTTTGAATACAGTTATATGAGTCTGTTCAAATTGAAAATTGACACCATCTTATATAAATATTCAAAAATAACTACAACAGAGGGTTCAATCAAAGGGCGACAAAGGCGCAAAGGGATAAAAGTCTACTCCTCGAAGATTCGAGGGACCCAAGGTGAGATCGGTGAATATCTGTTCTAGCAGCCAACTCAATGGCATCCCATAAGGAAGATAGAGTTGAGGGGACTGCTGGACGCTCTGCCGCACCCTCTGGAAGACGAATGCCGCCCAATCAACCTCTGCTCGATCATCGATTGCCATCATAACCTTCCAGACTTCACGAGTGAAGACCATGTCATCAGGATCCATTCCCGCCACCATGCCACAGGCTATCTCGAAGAGTACTTGATAGCGAGTCTGCAACCCATATGCTGAAGGGGTTGGGGAGAATGGAATATCTGAAGAACGTCTCCACTTCATCCATGAAGACCACTCAGGAGATATCTCAGCACTGCAATAATCCATCACAGCAATTGGACTTCTTGGTAGGCCGAATTGTGAAGCGAAGGAGTCAACCGTCCACTTCACCAACTGGTTTCTGAAGACATCAACAATGGAGTCTCCAACAACCTGACTCTCATGAACGAAAAATTGGAGATGTTTCCCTGTGGAACGCATGAGGTGTAAAAGATATAAACCTAGCAACACCACTAGCATGGAGACTCGACATGACCCACTCCGCTATGTGATACTCTGTTTCGTATTCCTCGTACAAACCAGAATCACAAAGGATTCTTTGACGCGGAACGAAGAGAGTTTGAGATTGTGCCATGTTTGAATGTGAGAAATTTGTGAGAAAGGAAGAAGACAAGTCTCAAGAAGATGTATCAAGTGAATCGGCTGCCTATGCTTTTTATAGAAGACATCTACGGTAACTGTTCATTCCTGAAGATGAAGAGTCGCTGTATGGAATGAAGCGATCAATTAATAAAAAGGTCAAATCGGGAGTGATCATGATCATGCATAAAAAGCAATGCCGGAGGCTGATATTATGATGTCATAATATACGTGGTAGCTTATGCTCGATTCTATTTACCTTGGCTGCTGAAGATTTCAAATCGGACGCAAGACGTTGCTTTCCTTTCGGAGAAGCATTTAATGCATCCAGACGGCGGCGACAAATTAAACAATGCCACGTCACCCGCACTCAAGCCCCAACGAACGTGCATATACCCACGTTCTAACTTTCTACCCTAACCGTTGATTGCAATTAAAGTGCATTCAATCCTGATCGTTAATCTCTTCTCGTACTCCAAAATTCTCTACCAACTAATTAGATTTGAAATCCCTACTTTTCCTTTCAGAAATCCCCCCTCACTCCCTTCTCTGAAAAACCCTCATCAGTAAATTCCTGGAAATCTTGTTCACCAACACCGGAGTAGATCGTGGAGTTTCTATTCTTTCTACAGACTACATTCCTGTCACAAGACACAAACCCAAGCCGGTGAACACTAGAAATCCTAGAAAGTTAACTGGAAAATCCAATGTGGACAAGGCTAAACCAACATCCCCAGAGGAGCCTGATGAAGCAAGCCTAGCAGGACCCACATTACAACACTCAATTCCAATATCAGAAGAAGAACTAGTCGTCTTAAAGAGGAATGCAGAAACAGATCAGTGTTTCAAGAATCTTGTGGAGATTGAGATTCTAGGAAACCTACCAGTCGATCAAATCAATGACTTCATGACTCTGAAGGAAGCAGAACAGCTTCCACCGACTCTTGGGGCACTGGCGTTACCCATTGACTCACAAAAGCGAGCTGCCTCAACTCCTCTTGCTACTAAAGCAAAGAAAAAGACCAGGAGAAAGCTGGAGCTTTTAACTGACAAGGAAGCATTGGAGAAAGCAGCAGCCGAAAAGATGTCTGCTAAGACCATGGGAAGAGCAGTTGCTGCAGAGAAGCCATCTACTGAGATTGATACTGCAGACAACTCTGATCCTGACTATATTCCGAAGTCACTTCAAGTAAGGAAAGAGCGCAGTCCAGAAACAAGAAAGACAAAGAGACAACACTTAGCCACTCTGAAAGAACTGGAGAAGAAAGAATATCAGAAATTCATCAATAACCTAACTTTCGAAGGCAGAGACAGACGCTTTGAACAAGTCAAATCTGCTGCTGAAGAATTTATGGCACAAAAGCGCGCTGCTAAGCTAGCACAATTGGATGCAAATCCTGTTCAGCAAAGGGAAATTACCAAAGGAGATGGTAAGTCCTCGCATGAAGTCTCGACAACGGAAGAAGCTAACTATGCAGACACCACTCACGAAGAAGTCATAGCTAGCAGAGATGTGGAATCTACCACAATGAATGATTCCTCAGCAGTGCACGAGGAACACCCATCAGCAGAGGCGACAGTTGCTGAAGAAAATCCTGTTCTAGCAGAGAACGAGGAAACCACAGGCATTCACGCAGATATCACCATAGTAAATGATGATGAAGCTATTGCTGATGAACTGCAACGCCAAGCAGATGAAGCCAAAAGACGAGGAAAAGGAAAAGCTACTTCAGAAGAGGAACCGAATCTCAATCCCTCCTCTGGCTCACAGATAAATCTAGCAGAAGAAGGACTATCAGATAAAGCATTCTCGAAATTATGGAGATCTGGAGCCTTCACTGATGCAGAATCAAGTAAAGGAAGAGATACTGAAGAACAGGTCATTTCACCTCTTCATGAGTCATCTTCATCTGAAGAAGACAATGATTCTCTGCTCTCAGATCTTGAATCCTGCATTTCTGATTCTGATGGAGAATCTGAGGAAATCTTTAACGCCAAATGTCTAAGGAAAGAACCATCTGGTTCAGATACTCCTCTCCGAGTACCTCTCAATGGTCTGCCTAGACCACGTTATCATCTACGAAGAATCGGCCAATAGTGTGCACCAGTTCACCCTGAAGATAGGCCCAACTCAGATCTTACTCCTATGGCTGAGGAGATTGAATTGTTTGTGGAATCTGAAACAGAAAGAGCCATTGCTGATTTATTCCATACGGAATTAGATGACTCAACACCAGAAGGACGTCTATTAGCAGAAGAATTCAGACGATGGAAGAAGTGCGATTATATCATGCATCAACTTTGTTTTGAAGAAAGAGCATTGGTCTTTGTTGCTAAAGGCTTAAATTTCTGGAGACGTGAGGAACGATGGTGCTTTGATTGGATTGATCAAGTTCCTGGAATGAAACAGTTCTCAGACAAACAAGTAATGTGCAGACTTTAGGCCATTCGAGAACATCGTTTTCTCTCTAAATCTGCGGGACTACCTCAATCTACTCTCACACCTGATGGATACTCTGATGCCAGAGTTGAGTTATCTAAACGTCAAGCTAGAGCCGCTATTGATTACAAGAAACGACAGATGGAGTACAAAATTCAACAAGCAGAGAAACTCAAAGCTCGAAGAGCAGCACGAGCCACTGAAAATGCCGCTCTGAAATTCGATTATCGGGATAAGATGTTGGCTAAGTTTCAGGACATTGATATTCAGGACATAATTGAGGAGGCTCAGAAAGCTGAAGCTCAGATTGTCCAGGAAACCGCACAAGTTTGGGACGCAGCTCATCGGATACTGCTCGAGGAATTATGCTATCAGGAGTATATTGCTGTGAATACCCGTCATGAACAGCAATCATCTATTCCGACGAGTCAAGAACTCGTTATGACCACTTCCTTCAATGCCTCTCCCATAACCTCCCTGCAGATACCCCTTCCATTAACTGCGGAAATAGCTGAAGCCTTCAACTCTTACTTGCAAACAGCCATTGATGGAAGAATAGAAGCAGCCACCAGCCATTTGAGAAGAGAAGTTGATGAGATACGGGGTGATGTATCTCATGTACGAACGGAGGTCGCTAAAAACAAGTTAGCTATTTCTGAGAACAGGACAGGTCTTGAGGTTGCTCGAAAAGACATAGTAGACACCAGGACTCACCTAGAAGACACGATTGTGGCCTATGGTACAAACTTTTTGGCTGCAATCAAAGAGGGGGAAGATAGAAGGAAGGCTGACCAGGAAAGAAGAAAGAAAAATGCGGAGGAGTCAGCCACAAGGGAACAGGAAATAAGGAGAAAAGAAGAAGAAGCAAAAGAAGAGTTAAGACAAAAGGAACTTGAAGCTAGACTAGAGAAGCAAAGAAAGGAACATGAAGCTAAGTTAGAATTGCAGAAAAAGGCTCATGAACTTCAATTACAAAAGATTGCTATGGAGCAGGAGAAGCTGGCTAAAGAACTGGAGCGTGAGGCTGCTGAAAGAGAAACAGGAGCAGCCCTTCTGGAGAACTTCATGAAATTTACCATGGAGAAGTTCGCTGATATTCAGAAGAAAAAGTCAGAGGACAGTTACAAAAGATTGCAAAAGATTGTTATGGAGCAGGAGAAGCTGGCTAAAGAACTGGAGCGTGAGGCTGCTGAAAGAGAAACAGGAGCAGCCCTTCTGGAGAACTTCATGAAATTTACCATGGAGAAGTTCGCTGATATTCAGAAGAACAAGTCAGAGGACAGTGAAAAGGACAAACCAGCACCCGGCTCATGAACAACAAAGGTATTTTTTTTTTCTGAATCCAATTTGTACTTAAACCTACAATATCATATATGAAATTGGATCAGATTTCGACAAAATCTCTTTGTCCACTTCTGAATTTTACTGGTGTGCTCTAGTTGATCTACACTTCTGGTGTACTCAACAAATTTGCATGTGGACATGAAGATCATGTTTTGATTGGTGAATATGAATGCTTGCTGATTTAATGAGTGCTAGATTTTCTAGCATATTGCTTTGTTGCAAACATTTACTCATATTTAATCGAGAAATATTCCCCAGCACTTGTTGAGGGGGAATTTGAATCCAATCATTTCTGTTGCTTGAACCTAGTTGGAAAAACTCTGTGTCAGATAGATAGAATAGCATAGAATTGTAAAACACAGACATTCTTCCACTTATGGTCAGCAAATGATAGTAAGCTTTGATCGCACCAAAAAGGGGGAAATTGTTGGGAATTATCCCTAAAATCTCTCTTAGGACTTATTTGTAAAAGGTTTTGTTGGATCAAACCTTATTTAGTTGGTCGATCATTTGCTGAAATCTAGAGAGTCTAACACAACTTGTAAAGTCCTGTATAAGCTGTACATCGAGTTGTAATAGACTAGGATGCTGAGAAGAATCCCTAGCAGACACAAAGCAAATGATATTAGCATTCAACTGTCGAACTGCTAGAGAAGCAAGCCAACAGAAGATCACTAGCAAATAGCTGAAAGGAAGCTAGACAGAATGCTAAGGTGTTAGCATTCGGATCTTTCAGCAACAAATGAAGAATCGCAAACAATGGAAGTCAAAGGATCAAGAGGAATATACTTTCAGCAGATTCCAGCAAAGCAAAAGAATCAAATCTGAAGCTGAACTGCAAGTCTGACAAAAAGCTCACACAAAAGGATAAGACTTTCCCGAAGTGGCAAAGAAGGTACAAGTCAAAAACAAAAGTGAATGTCACAGACCAAACACTCTCGGATCTTGGAGCCGTTGTGTCTAACGGATATGGAGATTCAAAGTTTGAATCTCCACCTATAAAAGACAAGTCCGAAAGTGGAGATTACTACTGCTTCAATCACTACCGACATTCGCAAAATACACAAGTGTTAGAATCTCTTTGCAAAGCGAACAAGTGAACAAGTAGTCAGTTGAGAGCCGCTTGAAAGCATACTTAAAAGCTCCCAACAACCAGAAGTGTCACTCAGTTGATATACTGACACTTCATTGAAGACATTCTTGATTGCATTCAAGAATACTTCAATCATTGAGATTCCTTTCTTTCAAGAAAAGAATCTAACAGTCGAACACCTGAAAAGGTCAAGACTAGTACGGGCGTCTAGCCACACTTAAGGAATATCTGGAAGGTTCTACAAATCTTCCATTTCAGGCAAGGCAGGAGTTTCGAAGGTGTGCCCTTGACCCCCAGCCAAGCCTTACCGGAGAAGTTCAGACTCACGGAGGATAGCTGTCAAGTAGCCAGGCCGAAAGCTCACTGCCTACTTAACTGGAAAGGCGATTCCTTGTATTCTATATACTTTTCTAGTGAAATTCTTAGCGATTCGGCTAAGGAGTGGACGTAGATCTATTTGATCGAACCACTATAAATATTGTGTCTATTTACTGTTTCTTTGAGTTACTGTTTAAGATCGATTTGAAACCTAGCAACGGAGTTGCTAGAGTATATCTGAAAACGTACTTAAGTAACAACTTGAGCCAAGAAATATTTGCTAACAACAATAAGTGCAAGAAACTTAAATCTATTCCGCTGCATTTCGTGTTAAGTTAGAATCACGACGACTCTGATATTTAGGGACCAACACCATGTCCACAACACAAGACATAATTAATTAATTAATATTAATTCTTTTTCACCACAGAATTAATACCGACCTACCCATTTATTACCACGTTATGAGAACGGGTTGCCTTTATTGAGAATCCCCATATTTAAGGTTACCGGACATTCATTAATTAATTGGAGCTTCTGACAATCTCTATCTACAATTAATTAATATCTTATTATTCCTGAGCAGTACCACCCAAACCTTATCACTCGTGCCTGAACTTAATCAGTCTGCAGGACTTGGCACGATGAATGTGGATATACGAACTGCTGCCACTCAAGATGCGGGTATACGAGCACGTTACTTAGGCTCCCCACCATGGCAAGTCAAAGCAACAGCCAATCCATGTAAACCCCTGAACCTTTGTTAGGGTTTGGACTCAATCAAGAACGAGATCTTGTATTCGCTGATGTCTGACAGTCGAATACATCTCACTACGGTCCATCAATACGCCACCCTTGCGTACCAGCATGTCAAGTAACCAAGACAGATTACTTATTCCGACAATGCTGCACCCATCCGGACAGACGTATCCTCATACGTTGTCTCAGCTGTGATCAGGTTTATGTCTCACTAAGTCAAGTGATCATACTGTCTTCTGCGATCCACTACACGCCGTATGATCGTCCCTATCGGTGAGACAAGAGGATACCATTGTTACATACATGTAAGTTTGTTTGACAGATAGGAGAAATAAACTGTTGTATACTCATTGTAATAAATGCTTTCTGTATACAAAACCCATCAATTTCCCACTTATACTCAAAGCATAACTAAGCTATTACAGAGTATACAGTGTGTCTATCTAGCCTGCTATCTCGTTAACCACAGTCAGTGGTCGGCATCCACCTCAGACCCAGCTCACGAATATGTCTTTCATAAACTATCTACGGCAAGTTCTTTGTAAAAGGATCAGCAAGTTTGTCTGTGTTGGGATTATATACTGAAAGCATATATGATTAAGTGTTTTGTACCCTGGTCTTCATATATGTTGCCACAACAATGCTCGATGTCTGATGAAACCAACATACGACGAACCACAATATCCTATTGTCTCACCTTTAGGGATGACCATATGGTGTGTAGGAGATCACAGAGGATCATATGAGTCGTTTGACCTAGCGAGATATAAACAGTATCACAGCTGAGACAGTCCCTTGATAGGCTGTCGGTCTAAGCTGCGGCACATCGGTTCATAAGTGGGCTTATCCTAACTACTTGATGTGGCGGTACATGGTTATGTATTGATGGGATCAACAGTGGGATGTGCCATTTGTAGGGTTCGAGTCTACGGCCAACAACATGAGTTGTTATTTAATTCGCAGGACCCTTCTTAGGATATCAAAAACAAATTCAATTAAATAAACCATGCGAATCCTATGCATTCTTCTAAAAGTTTTATCGCATAGGATGGATTAAGGGAAATACCTTTCTTCAATCGTTTGATCTACAGATCTAGATCGGAGAATGAATGATGAAGTTAGATCTGAAGCGGAATGGAACTCTTCTTCAATTGTGTTCCTACAGATCTGATCTTCTGATCTGTTCCCTTGCTCCTTAGAAATCTGGTGAGGATTATCCACCAAGTAGAATCAGAAAGCCGGAGGATTTGATCAGAAAAATCCCTCATCTGATCTTCTGATCTGTTCCCTTGCTCCTTGGAAATCTGGTGAGGATTATCCACCAAGTTGAATCAGAAAGCCGGAGGATTTGATCAGAAAAATCCCTCCTTCTGATCGCCCAAAGTCGCCCTCTCTCTCTCAATATTCTAATTGAATATTAATTGTATACTGTATTGTGTGCTACTTCTGATCTGAGAGGGAAAGACTATTTATAGTGTTAGAGTTTTGAGAAACCCTAACCCTAATTGGGCTTGAGCAGTGTGTGGGCCAGACCAGGGATCAAATGCTAATAATAAAGTGGGCCCTCTTTATTGATTAATCCTTTCTTGTTCAACCCAGAACATAATTAATTAATAAAATATTATTTTAACCTTCACCACGGTAACAATGTTGACTCGCCCCTTTATTACCACGTTATTAGGAACGGGTTGCATTAAACTAACATGATCCACATATTTAAGGTTTTAGACATTTATTAATTAATTAGGTTTATGACAATTAACCACAATTAATTAATATCT
>JAPKLW010000331.1:9898-45268 GCA_026898455.1 Plectranthus barbatus
GGGGGAGTAGTACTCAAGGAGGATATGCTGGGGGAAGTAGTAGATATGGCAATCAAGAGGGTAGGAGAAATCCGAATGAAGATCTTGATAAATGCTTTGAGAAATATGATGGAATGTTCACTAAAATTCAGTTACAAATTTCCTCAATTACCAAACAACTAAGTGGAAAACATCAAGCTGGGAGATTTCAGACCGGTGAAATTGGTAAATGAGACCTAGGAGAACTAGGACTTCAAAGAGCAAATAGCCGCCATGCAACGAAAGCTCGATGCATTATCTACTTCAGGGAATAGAAGAGAGGATATGATGGTAATTAAGCATGAAGTGGCTTATCTGGAAAATGTGAACTTTGTCAACCAACGGATGGGGTACAACAATCGACCTCAATATAATCCGCCAGGAAATATGTATTACCATCCCTCCAACCGGTTTCATCCCAACTTCTCTTATGCAAATCCTAATAACGCTCTTAATCCTCCGATGCAATTGGAAGGCGGGGGGAGTAGTACTCAAGGAGGATATGCTGGGGGAAGTAGTAGATATGGCAATCAAGAGGGTAGGAGAAATCCGAATGAAGATCTTGATAAATGCTTTGAGAAATATGATGGAATGTTCACTAAAATTCAGTTACAAATTTCCTCAATTACCAAACAACTAAGTGGAAAACATCAAGCTGGGAGATTTCCTAGCGACACCGAAGTTATTCAAAAGAAAAGTTGCAATATGGTTAACGGTGAAGACAGATTGAATGAGAGATTGGAGGTGATGACTCCCAAGGTTGAAAGTGTGGAGTTGGAAGAAGAATCAAGAGTGATGAATGAAGATGGAAAGAAGGTTGAAGTTGATAAGGAGGAAGAAAAAAATGCGGAACAAACCAAAGAAGTGCATTTCTTTGATTATGTGCGGAAAGGAGATATTGAGATGTCACTACCGGAAGAGATTGAATGTGTACCAATGTTAGATGAACTTGTTGGAGTGGAGATAATTCCGGATGGTGAGCCATATGACCTAAGGAATAATGAACAAGAAAGGAAGAGCATAGCTAGCAAAAAGGAGGATCTGGGGGGATTTGTGATTGGGTGTGCAATTGGAGATGTGAATGTCGAGAAAGCCTTGTGTGACTCCAGAGCTAGTGTGAATGTGATGTCGTGGGACTTGTATAAGGAGTTGGATATTGGAGAACTTAAACCTACGAGTCAAGTGTTACAAGTGGCAAATCATACTCTATTTTGCCCCCGGTGAATTGTTGAAGACGTGCATGTGGAGATATTGACATTTACTTTCCAAGGTGATTTTCTTGTGGTTGAAATGAAGAACAAAGGTGGAATACAATTGATTTTTGGAAGGCCATTCTTACACACGGCCGATGCACTTTTTGATATGAACACATGGTGAGCTAACTTTTCGTTGTTGTGGGAAAGAAGTTGTTTTTTTCTTTACCTCCAATAAGTGTTGATGAGAATGAATCTGAAAAAGTGGGTAACAAGAAGAGATTGAAGGATGTGCTTGACCCGGGATTGGACTTTGTGGGGGAAGAGTATGCTAAGAAGGATGATCCGGGGGATGATATTGTGTTTGATCAAGTAAGAACGAAGAAAGCTCGTGTTGATGGTGATACACCCCAGAGTGCTCGTAGAAAGTTGTTTTTCCCGGACGATCATGTGATACTTGAACGAGGTATGAGTTTCGGGTCTGCACCCTTTGATCATGATTGAAAAATTTGAGGTATGGCCATCGAGCTATCGACGTTAAAAAAGCGCTTGTTGGGAGGCAACCTAACGGTTTTATATCTTGTTTGCTTTCATGTTTTGAATATATGATGGTTATTTGTTTGTATTAGTTTAATGTGGTGTGGTTTCGTTGAAGGATTCCTGATAGATAGTGGTTCTACGGATTTAAATTGTGTTGTGTTGATTGACCGGAGAAGTGGGGAGGCCAAGTGCCCGGAATGGTGCATAATTGGAAAGAGCAGCAAAACAGAGAGGAAGCTCTCCCGGGCTGGATATGGATCGTCCGAGATCGAGAAAGCTGGACAAAAATGCAAGTTCAGTGATTCATAGGGGCCGCTCGGCTGAGCGAGGCATGGCTCGGCAGAGCGCGAGCGTGCCTAGCAGTCCTCGGACAAACTGCTCGCTCGGTCAAGCCATCTACCGCTCGGTCGAGCTACGCGCAGATCTTTAAATAGGGCTCGATCCCCATTTTGCTCCATCTTTATCTCAGCCAGAAGGATTTAATGATGATGAATATGCTAGGTTCATTGTATTGACACAAAAGCACGTGATTGGAATGACATATTTATGTCGGGAAACTTTGGAGGCACTGGATTTGAAAAAGGATGTGTGGAATTTGTTCACTAACATGGGATGGAGGAAATTGCTTCATGGGAGATGGCCTACGTATGTGAGGTTGACAAGGGAATTTTTGGCCTCCGTTCAGGTTACGTGGAGTGCAAATGGTCTTTCGGTTCTGGTAAAGTTCAAACTTGTTGGTCAAGAATTTTTCTTAAGTCGACAGGAAATTGATAGAATATTTGGGTGTTCGGAAGAAGCTGTGTGTGTATTTGATGAGCTTAATCCTTTTGAATTGTGGGAATCAATTTCTGGAGTTAGCACTTCGAGTGATTTTGATGTTAAGTCTTGTAGGTCATCTATGATTAAGAATCCTATCATTCGGTATCTTCACCATATGCTAGAGGGTTGGTCTTGTGGTTTCGATGGGTCTTGTGTTGTTGGTATTTTTTATTTTCAATTTCTGTTTGCTTTGCTGAACGGAAGGGACTTCTCGATTGGTGGTTGGTTAATGGAGAGTTGGAACAACACTTTTAAATCTGAGAGTTCAATTATTTGTGGTGCTGGTTTAATGCTGCCTATTTTTAATTTTGTGGTGTTGCTGTGTCGGGAGTTTTTGCTCCGGAGTTGAGCCTCAATACGACTGCATTGGTTACTAAGGCCTTTTTGGCTCCATCTAAGTTTGATGACTGTTATCTTTACAAATTTGGTGATATGGGAATTGAATTGCCTAACTGTGCGTTGACTGAGATTGATGATTTGCTGGACCATTCCAACTGGTTGATGAATTCTGAAGCTCATCTTGATATGACTCGATTGATTGTTGCTCGTTGTGAGGAGGTGATCCCTATGCCATGTCAGCATTGTTGTAGGGATCGTCCTCCACATGATGATGAGGATTGACGCCAGTAGCAGCAGGATAGGATGGAGTGATGCCTCACCGCCTACTTTTTTACAAACTTAGTCTCACTTGACTAAGTTTGGGGGGAAGTGTCGATAGTCGGTGACGTGATCTCCTCTATCTCTCTATCTTTACATTGCTTTATAGATTAGTTAGTTTAATTGATTTGAATCAATTGATTTTCTTCGATATGATTGTATAATGATATTTGATCTACTCTTGGATTTGGATGGTTGAATGTTTGGTTTTTAATGATGAAATGCTATGTTTTGATGGATTATTAGCGAGCCTACGTGATTCAATGCTTTCTATTTGGCATGGTTGTGGATTGTTTAATGGTTTGGTATGAATGGTGGAGCTAGAAAATATTGTCCTATTATTAGTAATGTTGGCTTGTGGAAAGTTTGGTGGAAATGAGAGTTTAATTGGTTGTTTTATGCTCAAGTGTGTGGTGGTGTTTGTGTTGATTTAGTAGGTACAAATAAAACATGGGAGAACGGTTGGATCATGGCTACCGATGGGTAACGCATTCTATCGTTTCTCTTGTCACTTGTTCATTGCATATAGATTGTTAGGATGTTGTGTGCTTGTGTGTGTATGTTGAACCCAAGCGAGGACTTGAGATTGGACCATGATTTACTTAATAGAGCTTGAATTTTTGTCTCAACCAATGATAGGGTGGAATCTTGATATCGATGCATGTTCGAGTCTTACTTTTGAATTGCCGAGTTTTGTGTGTGGTTAATGTGTTGGACTTGACAAAAAACTGAGAGTATTTGAGCCATGATATTGTCATATCTTGTTTGTTTGAGAGAGGCGAGATTGAGAGTGAAAAATCTAGAACTTGCATCTATTCTCTAGCAATTTGGCATGAGTTTGGTGACTAGAAGATGATAGTAGGCCATCGATTCATAGTCCTACCTTACACATTGGGAGTATAAGGTGGTTTTTATCATTAATTTGCCATTCATATCTTTGACCCCCGTGGTTGAGCTTATTTGGAGATATTTCTTTGATTTTATTAGGACCAAATTTGGGGGAAAATAGTGTATGAGGGTGAATACGGTGTTGTAAGTTGGGTTGGAAATTGATTGGATTCATAATGATTGAAAAATATTGAGGCATGAATATTATGAAATAGAGGATTGATTTGAATCCTTGAAAATGAGGCACCAACAAAATTTTTGGTGCAAGTGTGTGAAAAAGGAAGAGAGACACCATGAAATGCATGAATGATAGTGTTAAAAAAAGAGATGAAAAATAAAAAGAAAAGAAAAAAAAGAGAAGAAAAGAAAAGTGTTGAGAAAATGAATAAGCCTCGTGTATTGAAGTGGTTCGAAGGAAACAAGTTTGGGGGGTTTTGGGAGATCAAGAAGTTTAGTCACTTTGGCCCAAAACCACCTACCATTTAGTAAGCCACGTTATAACCAAAAATAAAGACCTTCTTGATTTTAGAAACCAACTCATTGTAGTATAATGGTGAGAATGGATGCAAGCCTATGGAAATTGAGCTCGATATCTTGTGGATTGAGTGATTCTCATCATCCCTAAACACGTGAGGGAGTGCTTTCGTTTCTTTATCCATATTTGATGAGTGGTTCAAGTCCTTATCATTAACCATGTCACAAAATTAGGTGATGATCTCGTTTGATGAGGGTATGCTAAGGTAATCAAGATGAGCTGTGAGGTAGTTTCATTAGGTTAATTGATTGCTTTACTTTGTTTCGATTGAGGACAATCAAAGGTTCAAGTTTGGGGGATTATGATATGTGTGTAAAATGACCTATATTTTGATGTGTGAGCGTGCACGTTTGCGTCCATTTTACCCTCATATCATATGTTTTTGTTGCTCTTTTGTTGTGTTTTTGTGTTTCTGTGTTTGGAATGTTGTAGGTTGAGTTTTGAGCATAAAACAACACTTTTGGTTGAGTTTTGGAGGCAAATCGCCCGAGCCGAAGGTCAAAAGGAAGTTGGATCGACCGAGCGAAGCAAAAGGAAGGAAGAGACCGGGTTTCAGAGAGATTGCTCGGCCAAACCAGGTCAAGCTCGACCGAGCCTTGTGGAACAGAGGCCTGACTCGACCGACCCTACCTTGCTCGACTGAGCCTGGCATTTAAGAGGATCCACTCGACCGAGCCAAGCTTAGCTCGGCCGAACCTGATCAGGTTTTGGCAGTTTTTAGCTAGCTCGGGCGAGCCAAATTCAGCCCGGGCGATCCTAGGCTCTATTTTCTCGTCTATATAAGGGGGATTCTCGAATTTTAAGAGGACTTTTGCCAAAAATTTCAAATAACCGTTAGGAAAATTCTCTCCCAATCCATCTTCCAAACACTTCCCATCCACATTCAAGAGGATCTAGGCCACATTCCTCCACATTTGGTGAAGATCAAGGAAGATCAAGAGGTAGATTGAGTACAAGGAAGGCAATTGAGGAAGATCAACTTCAGACCTATCAATTTTGTAATGTATTCTATTACTTTGTCTATTGTATTGTACAAAATTGAAGGTATGAGGAACTAAACTCTTTTGTGAATGTTGTTTGAATGGATAATGTGTTGAAATAAGATTGAATGATGATTGTTTACTTTCCTTTGAGAGCTTGAATTTCACTAGATCTTAATCCTTACCACCTAGGTGTAGGTAATAGCAAACTTAGGTGGTAGTTGATGATGTGAACGCTGCAGCCAACACGCGGGCGGAATCATCGTGAATAGTGTAGATTCATATTATTTTAGATCCAATCCCTGTGCGGAGATAGATCATAGGGCAATAATCTACGTTCTAGAAGGAGTGGTCAAGGATTCGATAACGTGATTGTTTGAGAGTTCTAGTATCATCAACTGTTAGCTCGTCGTGACAAGGGGTTAACTAGTGTAGGGTGGATTGCTCAATCTCCTAGGAATTAAAAATGGTTTACATCTTGATTTGTTCGAAATTGCACACATTTGATATTCACTCAACATTCACTCTTATCTCATTGTTGTACTTGGTACTTTTTCTACCTAATTGGAGAGAATTGATTGAGTTGATCATTGGAGTATACTTGATCATGATTGGAAATATGTTTGATTTCATTTATGTTTAGATTGTTACGATTTTGCCTAGTCAATAGAAACTTAACGACTAAAGTGTTACCTAGCTATTAAGTTTTCATACGAGTAGATGGTATTCTATAGGGCGAAGTAGAAGAACCTTGGATTGTAAATTTAACATGATAAAGTGTTACTTTTACACTGCATCAACTTACGAAGAGGCAGTGCAGGACAAGGATGTTGCGAAATGGTGCATCGCCATGGATTCTGAGATTGAATCTATAACTGCTATGGATGTATACCGGAAAGCTGTGCTCCCTGGTGGCTTTAGGGCCATAGGGTGCAAGTGGGTATACAAGAGAAAGAAGGGAGTGGATGGAGAAATTACGGCTTTCAAAACCAGACTGGTGGAAAAGGGTTATAGTCAGAAAGAGGGCTTAGACTATGATGAAACCTTTTCACCGGTATCCATGCTCAAGTCCATCCGGATACTCCTTGCCATAGCAACGCATCTGGACCTCGAGATTCGGCAAATGGATTATAAACGGTTACCTTGAAGAAGGTAGGGACATCTATATGCAGCAACCCAAGGGTTACGTGTGCAAAGGCGAAGAACATCTTGTCTGGAAGCTTAAGAAGTCCTTGTATGGACTTAAGCAAGATTCAAGGTCGTGGAATGATAAGCTCATTATTTTACTCGCTTATCCATAATATTTTCTACTATTTTATGTAGTTTTATTGAGTTTGTTTATATATTATGTGCATGAGTCGATATTTGGTGGTGTTATGCGGGTTATGGTGTGTTTTCACAGTTTTTAGGCCAAAATCACCGGAAAACCGTTCCGAAGGCAGTGACGTGCAAGAGTAGCAGTGAAGGATTTCTCCACACAAGAAATTCGGGCTATTGGCGCATTACAATGGATAGAGCTTTGAGTTAGCTTTCCAACGCAACTGGAATCGGGTCAATCGGAGTTCGGGAGAGGAAATTATGGCCAAAACCGTGAGACCGCGCAGGAGGACGCCGGAGAAAAAAAGCGCCGTCGATCAACGCTTGATTAGCGTCGATCGACGCAAGTCTGGCGCGGAAATCCTGTCAAATTCGAGATATATCATATCTTTAGCCCTAGATTTGATAGGATACACCTTCCCCTCTATAAATACCTCCTTAAATTCAATTATTAGACATCACCATTCATATTTTTCAGTTCTCTTTTCATATTTTCATTCTGCAATTTAGTTTTTAGAGTTTGGAGACTTGGGAAACAAGAAACCCTTTTATTTTCTAGTAAGTTCTTTATGTTTATGCAATTTAATATGTTTTCTTTTGGATTTCTATCTGTGATGAGTGGCTAGAAACCCTAGCGGGTTCTAGGGTTTGAATATTATTATGGATGCATGTTAGGATTAATTAATTGGGTTCATGATTCCTGTGTTTATTTCATAATTCTAGATTAATTCAAGGACCGAGAGGTGACGATTAATTTAGATGTCTAGCTATTGATAGAAGGACCGAGAGGTGAATATTAATAGTGGGATTAGGAATGCATGATACGTCTACACTATCCAAACAGATGTACTAGATTGTAGGAATTGAACTGATTTGCTTATCAGATTGACTAATTTGGTGTATTTGAGACCGAGCGGAGATAATCACTAATTAGTAATCTAGGTTATATTTGCCAAACAAGGAAATATAGTATTCTTGCAGTATTCCACCTGCTAAATTAATTGATTTCCTACATGTTATTCATAATAAGACTTCTTCCCTAGAATATGTGCCTCTTTAATTTTGATTACACAACCTTTAATTTTACGTATTGTTCTCTTTAGTTTCATATAATCAAAACCTGATTTCGATTCACTCAAACAATAGATTTTAGAATCATAATTAGTACATAAGGTATTTTCCCCACACAATTCCCCTGGATCGATAACCTTAGGGTTTACAAATTTATTTGCCACTGTTATTATAATTAATCTGTTAGAAAAAGCAGTGACCAAATTGGCGCCGTTGCTGGGGAATTGTTAGATTTTATCTTGTTACTAGTTCATTCTAAGATTTGCTGGATTGAGTTTTATTTTTCTGTACGTGTGCGTGTGTGAGTTTTCTTATCCGCGTCAAGCGTCGATCGATGCCCACCTTGCATCGATCGACGCCGACTGATCTCTTGCCTCGATCAACGTGGTATTCACGTTGATCGATGCCAACTGATTTCTACCTTTTTTTCTGCGCAGGTGCATGAACACGCGAGCCAAAGGAAAGACACTCGAGGCCTTTGTCCCTGGAATTGAAGCAACCTGCAAGAAAATCAGAAATAAAGGAAAAGACAAACAACGAGAGATGGCAGAGAATCCTGAAGCACCTCTGCAGAATATAACTCCTGAAGAGCAGAGGCAGTTTGTGAATGAGGTACAACAGCTAAGAGCACAACTTCAAGCAGCCCAGGCTACTCAAGCCGAACAAGCCGCGAGACTGGCGGAACTGAATGGCAGACAGATAGTGGTTCCACAGAGGTCCATCTTGGACCGATTTCTTCCACAGCAAGAAGAGGCCGGATTCAGAGTTGGCGTCAACACCAACAACTTTGAGCTACGCACAGGTCTGATCCAAATGGTGCAGCAGAACCAGTTTGGGGGGAGAGCCATCGAAGATCCATATGCCCACCTCAATCTGTTCATAGAGGTGTGCGACACTGTAAAGCAAAATGGAGTTCCCCAAGACGTCATCAGAATGAAACTCTTCGCGTTCTCACTTAGAGACGAGGCGAGGTCTTGGTATGCTTTACTAGATAAGAGTCAGATTGGGACATGGGAGGAGCTTCGAGCAGAATTCCTCACCAACTACTTCCCGCCGAGCCTGCTGCTGAAGAGGAAAGCTGCTATCACTACATTCAAACAGATGTATGACGAATCATTACATGAGGCTTGGAAAAGGTATAAGGAGCTCTTGCGACTCTGTCCTGGGCATGGGATTTATTTGGAGATGCAGGTCTGTCATTTCTACGAAGGCCTGAGCCCGCACATGAAAGAGTTGGTTGATGCATCTGCTGGTGGAATCCTAATGAAGAAGAGTGGAGCCGATGGAATGAGACTTCTGGCAGATATGGCCCTGAATAGCCATCAGTGGCCGACCGAGAGGCAGTTACTACCAGTCAAAGTAGTCGAGACAAAGCCAGAGTTGGACGTGGTTGCTGAAGTGAAAAAGCTCCAGGAAGATATCGCAAAATTGGAAGCAACAAAAGCCACAACTACCACTACAGCAGAGCCGAACATGGCCATAGTACCCATGGAGGCTGACTACATCAATCGGGGGGCGAGCAATTCATCTGGAACTGCCGGAGCAGAAGTAAAGTATCTTGGAGGTGGTTATCAGAATAATTACCGAGGAGGCAATCAGGGGTACCACTACAACCATGGGAGAACTCACCCTGGTTTTTCATATTCTAACCCCGCCGCAGCAGAGCACCCTCCACCCAGTTTTGATGTAGGTACTGGAGGAGAGATTGTGGAAAAAAAGAAATCTGTGTTGGAAGAGACGCTTGAGAAATTCATCAGGAGCTCTGATAATCGATTTGGGATAGTAGAAACCGAAGTGAAGGGGATGGCCAACCACATGCAGCTGAAGACGAAACATCTGCAGATGATGGACACCCAACTGAGCCAAATCGCCGCTACTCTCAGCAAGCAGCATAAGCCGGGACAGCTTCCAAGCACAACAGAGATGAACCCGGCTAAGGAAAAGTCAGTGAATGTCGTTACTCTGAGATCTGGGACGAGCTACAAGAGTCCCGAGATGGCCGTGAAGGACTGTGGAGGCGAGAAAGAGCAAGATTTTACAGGAGAGGAGTCGTCGTCGATCGACGCTCGACGCTCCTTCCGCGTCGATCGACGCCGAAGAAAGAACCCCGTCGATCGACGCCGCCCCGCATCGATCCACGCAGAAGTCTACTCCAGGTACAAAGCTGCAGCAGTCTGAAGATCAATCCCCTTCTCTGTCGTTCCCTCAGAGGTTCGTGAAGCAGAAGGAAGACTCGAAGTTCTCCAGATTCGTGGAGAATTTGAAGAAGGTCAGCATCAACATCCCGTTGATCAAAGCACTAAAGGAGATCCCGGGGTACATGAAGTACCTCCGGAAATTGATGAGTGGAAAGAAGCAGTTCATGGAGAACGAGATGGAGAAGATCTACGAGCAGTGCAGCCTGCTACTTCAAAAGCAGGTGCCCATCAAGAGAAGCGATCCTGGATGCTTCTCTATTCCGGTTGAGATTAGGGGACACACGTTCGAGAGAGTACTATGCGATACTGGGGCCAGTATCAACCTGATGTCGTACTCCATCTACAAGCGTCTCAACATCAGAGAGATGGGGCCCACAACGATCACCCTGCAGATGGCGGACCGATCTGTGTCCCGCCCGAAAGGTATACTAGAGGATGTGCTCATTCGCGTGGGCCATCTCATTTTTCCTGCAGATTTTGTGGTGCACGAGATGAAGGAAGACAAGAACATGCCCATGATCTTGGGGCGTGAGTTTCTCGACACTAGCGCCGCTCTCATTGACTGTCGAGGCGGTGAGATCACACTCCGAGCAAATGACGAGAAGATCACTTTTGTGATCGACAAGAGCAAGAAGAAAGCAGAGTGCAACCGGATCTCCACTACTGAAGAAGGAGATGAATCTGAGGAGGAGGAAGAAGCTGCCATTGAGTGGGAGCGAGGAAACGGAGGAGCGAGAGTGTCAGCTATGCCACCTTTTTCTGAGCTCACCACCATCGTCAAAGACCGGAAAGTCTACATGGTGGATGCCCAAGGTCGGCGAGTCTGGACCCGACCTCCCTGGCAGTGAGTTGAGGTATCGTCGAGCTGCGACGTTAAATCAAGCACTTGTTGGGAGGTAACCCAAGGGGACCAGGATGAGAAGAAATCGACCTCAGGTTATGTGTTTACCTTGGGAGGTGGGGTTGTATCTTGGAGGAGCGCAAAGCAGAAATGCATTGCTGACTCCACCATGGAGGCAGATTATGTCGCTGCCTCCGAAGCTTCGAAAGAAAGGGTATGGCTCCAGAACTACCTTTTAGAGCTGGATGTGATTCCGAGTTATCCTAAGAGCATCACAATTTATTGTGATAATTCTGGTGCAGTGGCGAACTCGAAGGAACCACGGACTCACAAGGCGAGCAAACACATAGAGAGAAAGTACCATATCATACGAGAAATCGTATCGAGGGGCGATGAGCAGATCAAGAAGATTGACACTAGGGACAACCTAGTTGATCCATTCACAAAGTGCTTGCCACGGAAAGTTTACGAAGGACATATTCATGGACTGGGTCTGAGGTGGATGCCTACCACTTGTAGTGGTTGATGTAATAGCTAGGCTAGATAGACGCACTGTATACTCTGTAATAACGAGTGTAATGCTTTGAGTATAAGTGGGAGATTGCTGGGTTTTGTATACATAAAGCATTTATTACAATGAGTATACATTCAACTGTATTTCTTATCTGTTAACAAACTTACATGCGAGTAACAACGGTATCCTCTTATCTCACCGATAGGGACAATCATACGGCATGTTGTAGATCGCAGAAGATAGTATGATCACTTGACCTAGTGAGATATAAATATTATCACAGCCGAGACATCGTACGAGGATAAGTCTGTCAGTATAGGCTGCAACATAGTCGGAAAGAAGTAATATGTCTTGATTACTTGATATGCTGATACGTGCGGTTGCGTATTGATTGGACCATAGTGAGATGTATTCTGTTATCTGACATCAGAGAATACAAGATCTCGATCTTGATTGAGTCCAAACTCTAACGAAGGTTTAGGGGTATGCACAGGTTGACTGTTGCTTTGACTTGCCATGGTGGAGAGCCTAAGTAACGTGCTCGTATACCCGCATCTTGAGTAGCAGCAATTCATGTAGAATATTCATCGTGCTAAAGTCATGCAGGCTGATTAAGTTCAAGCACGAGTGATAAGGTTTGATGGTACTGCTCAAGAAATATAAGATATTAATTAATTATAGATAGAGCTTGTCAGAAGCTCTGATTAATTAATAAATATCCAGTAATCTTAAATATGGGGATTCTCAAGTAAATGCAGCCCGTTCTCATAACGTGGTAATAATGGGGTAGGTCAGTATTAATTATGTGGTGAAAAAGAATTAATATTAATTAATTAATTGTGTCCTGGGTTGTGGACATGGGAATTAATTAATTCATAGGACCACTTTATTATTTGCATTAGGTCCCAGGTCTGGCCCAATTAAACATGCTGAATGGAGCCCAATAGCCCATTAGGGTTAAAACCCTAAGTCTATAAATAGACATCTCTCTTTTAGAAACCCTAGCCACCTTATCATAATTCAAATCAGTTGAAACCCTAGGGTTAGAGAGATAGATCGGCGACGCCACTGTGTTTGGGAGGAGATGGAATTCGACTCCAGCCTACACATTACAGATCTGTGGAATCCTCATCAGTAGCAGATCTGAACAACATTGGGACACAGATCTGAAGATCTAATCTGGAGAATAAATTCTTCTTCCCTTTCTTTTGTTTGATTAATTCTTGAAATTAGATCTGGTTCTAATTTTTGTTTCCGTAGTGTTAATCAAATTGCATGGTTGAATCGAGATTGGATTTCAAACGCGAAAGATCGGATCTGAGACGACAGAGTTAAGGTAAAACTCGTAAAACCACTGCATTAAATTCATAGGAGCATGCTAGGATTATCGTATGTTTATTGCTCTCAACATCCATGAAACAATCCGGTTTATTTGGATTTGGTGATTCGGTTCACCGGCAAATCCCTACAGTCCAATCATAGCTCATGTCTTAGGTCTGCGTTCTGCTCTGCTCCGCTGCGTTAGTGTACCATACACTAACTTTATGTTAGACTAAGTTCTCAATTTTGAGGAATCCAGGTTTGGATAACCTCGTATTGACTTACACTTGGGCATATATAAATTCCTATGTCTGATTGAACTTCGATATCTTTCGAATAGCTTGAGCTTTAAAGGTAGAGGCTCTTATACTGACTTTCAAGGTCAGTACAGCTTAGCCCTCATACTAACTTCCCAAGGTCAGTAAGGTAGACCCTCATAATAACTGTCCACAGTAAGTATAGAAAATTCCCTCATGCTGATTTCTCCAGATCAGTATGGAAAACTCTCCTAGTCAGTACGGGGAAGCCCTCATACTGAATTCTCCTGATCAGTATGGTAGACCTTATACTGAGTGCTCCAACTCAGTTTCGGTTAAGGTTGTACTTGGTGGGAACCAAGTTTCCGGCGTGCATGTAGTCAGTTCTCGAGCATTCTCCTTTGCTCGGTCTTCAGCCTAAGTTCTATTACAACTGAATCGATCCTATACAAGGATTACATTTTAGAATTCTAGACTCTGAAAAACTGACTAAGATGGCTTACAATCTTTGACACACCAAAACACAAAAAGTAAGAAAGGATTTCTCTAACAAAAATCCTAATGTATATTATGCAAAAATATTTAGTAAATACAACACTTATATCGCCTTGAATTTAATTTTGATTATTGTGTATTTTTTGTATGACATTAAAGTAAACTATATATAAATAATAAAATCAATAAGATAGCAAATCAAAGATTAAAAAAAAACACTAATGTGTGCATGATAAACATCAAGGGAGATACAACGTTCAAATGAGCGTGTTCTTGAATAAGAGAATATTATCTCAAATTAAAATAAAATCAATATTATTTAAATGAACGTGTTTTGATTTTTAATATTTTACTACTATATAGTACTCATTCACACAATAAATAGAACTAATATTATTTAATAATAAATCATTAGTGAAAATATAACACTTTGCACAACGCGCAGGCGGAAAACTAGTAAAAATGAAAAAAAGGAACCCAGCAAAACATGTAATGAATCTACATTCACAACTCAAAATCTAAATGTTTTTCAAAGAACCCCATAATTTCAGAATTCAATCATACACAAGGACATAAGAAATAATCTATTCACATCTCTAATCAAACATCTAAGATGAAGAAGATTTAGGTATTCATATATTGTGGGAACCAACCCTAGAGAATTAAATAAAATCAAGAAATTCACTTTGCAAAATATGGAACGATACAAATATAAATCAAGAATGAAGATGAGAGAGGAAATGAACACGCTGGGGAGACGAGATCGAGCGAGAGACAGAGCACAAAAATGCGAAAGGTGAGATGGAAGAAACAAGAGCTAAGATTGATATTTTGGAGAAAGAAAGAGATGAGGATTGTGTGTTGCAACACCACGTCGTTTCTCATCTCCCAACCTTTTATTTTATTTTATTTAATATTTTATTTTTTTTATTAAAACTATTATTAGTATATACATATATTACTTTATTTTTATTATAATATCTTAGCCTTTCAATTAAAATCTTATCTTTTAGTTGTTTGCTTAAATCTATATCTAGAGTGTTTTAATTCTTCATTTTTTAAATATATTATTACTTGATTCAAATACTTTAATTTGTTAAATATATCATCTATTTTAATAATTTATGAAATTATTTGGTATTTTATATTTACATTCTTTTTATTTCTTATTTAAACTTACTTGGTGCTAGGCACTTCGAACTCCGAGTTGGACAATCTGCGAAACTTAAAATGTTCTTGAGCAATTAAATAATAATAATAATTAAGATACTAATTATCATAAAAAGTTTTGGGGTATTACATGTATAATTATAATTTTATAAGAGAAGAATTTTGGAATAGTCAAATTGATTAAAACATCTCTCCAATTTGACCACTTTTATGTACATGTTTCAAATATAGCTAAAAGTACATTTCTCAGGTGCTTGTCAGAACTTTTTCAGATTAATTTGAATTTGAGTTGTGGAAAAAGGTGAAAAAATAAAAACAAATAAGCAAAAAGAGAGTGACCGATTGTGATATGCTACTTTATTAAAAAAAGTTGTCTGGGTTCTATCAAGTGAAACTGGCTGACACACTCACAGAGAACAACACGGGTGTCACCGAGTGAGACTGGTTGACATACTGTCAGTGGCCAACACGGGTGCCACCGAGTGCTACTTGGGTATTGTCGAGTGCTACCGAGTGTTACCTGGGTGAGACCAAATGTTATTTAAAAAAATTAAAAAATATTGTCGATTGTTACCGAGTGCCACCTTGGTAACACCGAGTTATATTTTAAAAAAATTGCCGATTGCTACCGAGTGTCACCTGGGTGAGACCGAGTGCTATTTAAAAAAAATAATTGTCTAGTGCTACCGAGTGACACCTGGGTGAGAACGATCGCACTCGAGTGGCACCCGGACTGCCCCGTAAGTTATAAAATAAATTCAAAAAAATTAAGTTTAAATAATTCAAAAATTTACCAGTGTGATTGAAAAAAAAAATTTTAATTCATACGAAAATCTTTGTGCGATTCAATTTGATATTTATATGAAAACTTATTCACTTTCATGCTCATTTCTTTATTAGTTAAAAAGTGAATATAATTACTAGATTTGATATAAATGTCAATTTTGATTTTCAAATCAATTGTAACTGATTTCAATGCAAAAATTTGTACTTTTGATTAAATTTGTGATGAATTTATAGAAGTAACTAAAATTATAATACATTTTATAAAATTGATCATTCTAAATAATTAGAATTTTTTATAATAATTAACACAATAATTCCGTGTAACACACGTACAAGTGATAAAATGATAAAAGGAGATTCATGAAATTTCACAAAGCAGGCACGGCCACGTTGTCCATCATTTCTGACATCAGCTCCACAAGACTCTCTCTCTCTCTCATCTATATCTAAGACTAAGACACAGAAGAGGTCTTCGCAATGGAATTGTGCAGCAAAACCGTCCGAAATCAAATCTATCATCACCTAATTTTTACTCATTCAGGTAAACCGCAGCTGTTTCAACTACTCTTTCTCCCTCATTTCTTTCTCTTTTTTTATGCTGTTGCCATTTTCTGGTTTTCCATTGCGGCTGATGATTTATTCCCAGATTTTGTGCTGAGACGTTGGAAGTGGAAGTTGATCGTGCTTGTTAGATTTGGACTTCCATTGATCACTTTATCTGCTTTGAGTTTTTATAGTCGAGTGAATTGTATCCGAAGATTTCGGGCATTTGATGGTCTGCTGTTTAGCTGAGTTTGAGTTGGTGAGATTCTTTCACATATTAGAGCAATTTGTTGCTATGTCAAGATTTATATTTGAAAATCTTGGTTGAGGATTTTCCAATTAAGTTATTTTATATTGTAGTAATATTTTTCTGTTTTTATGTTGTGAATGTTTCAGGTTTCAGTGTCATTTGATTGCAATCTTGCTCCATTTTTTGAGTGTAGAAAGTGTCAGAACAGTCTGATTTGGCATCAAAAGGAATTCAGTAGGTTTATTTTCTTATGATGAGTGATGGTTATTACAAAGTAGAAGGTCATGGACCAGAAATTTGGTGTTATGATGGGGCACCTTCTCGAATGAGATTGAACAACCAAGCTCGTGAGAATTTGCTAAACTCAAGTCATGCTGATGCTGATGTTGATGTTGAAGCCGGAGTGGAATCATCTGAGGGTGATTCCCCTGAGGATCTTGATTTTAGTGATGCAGTACTCAAGTATATAAATCATATCCTCATGGAAGAGGATGTGGAAGAGAAAGCATGTGTGTTTCCAGAGCCTGCAGCTCTTCAAGCTGCAGAAAAATCATTTTACGAAGTTATTGGAGAACGTTATCCTGTATCTGTAGATTACAAGCATAGATCAAATTTAGATCAGACCATTGAGCACCCTGATGAAAAGTTGTTTGAGGCAAACAGATTCAGTGGTTCGTTATGCCCTGATTGGTTTCAGTCGACTTCTCAGTGTTCTTATGCTTCATCAAATTGCAGCGCCTCCACTTTTGGAGGTCCGGTAGATTCTCCTGTGAGTACCCTTATACTTCCTGACCTATTCAGTGATAGTCAATCGGCTATGCAGTTTAAGAAGGGAGTTGAAGAAGCAAGCAAGTTTCTTCCTACTGGAAGCAACTTGATTTCTGCTAGTCTTTCAGTTGAGGTGGAAAACAGATGTGATTATGATGAAGTTGCCGACGTGTTAAGGGGAAAGAAGAAGACCTATGATGAGAGCATGGGGTTGCAAGAGGAAAGGAGCAACAAACAATCAGCTGTATTTGCTGATTCAACTGTAAGTCCAGACATGTTTGACAGGGTCCTCCTGTCCAGTGGAGGGAAAAGTGATACCGCGCTTCGTGAAGCATTGAATGAGATAACCAGAAACACCCAACAGAGTGCTCAATCACAGGGACTCAATGGTGGTAAGAAGAAGCAAGGAAGAAGGAATGTGGTGGATTTGAGAACCTTGTTGACCCTTTGTGCACAAGCAGTCGCAGCCGATGATCGCAGGACTGCAAATGAGTTTCTGAAGCAGATCAGACAACACGCTACTCCGACAGGAGATGGCATGCAGAGACTAGCCCATTATTTTGCTTATGGGCTCGAGGCACGTATGGCTGGATCCGGTACTCAGATATACAGGTCCCTCATTAATCTGCCTACTTCTGCTGCTGATATATTGAAAGCCTATCACACATATGTTGCTACATGTCCATTTAGGAAGATGTCGAATTTCTTTGCAAACAAAACCATCATGAATGTCTCTGATAAAGTCACAAAACTCCACATTATCGATTTTGGTATTCTCTATGGTTTCCAATGGCCTTGCTTTCTGCAACGTCTCTCAATCAGACCTGGTGGACCTCCTAAACTCCGTATCACTGGTATTGATTTTCCTTGCCCGGGTTTTCGGCCATCAGTAAGGGTAGAAGAGACCGGGAGACGTTTGGCTAGTTATGCTGAGACCTTTAAAGTTCCATTCGAGTTCCATTGTATTGCTCAAAGTTGGGAAACAATCAAACTTGAGGATCTGAAGGTCGACGAGGATGAGATGGTTGCTGTGAGCTGTCTTTTTAACTTCAAGAATCTGCTAGATGAAACTGTGGTGGTGAACAGTCCAAGAAACATGGTGTTGAACCTCATCAGGAAGATCAATCCTGCCATTTTTGTTCTGGGAATAAAGAATGGCGCCTATAACGCCCCGTTTTTCACCACAAGATTCCGTGAGGCACTCTTTTACTATTCATCCATTTTCGATATGCTAGATGCTATTATCCCCGGAGAGGTACATGAGAGAATGCTGATTGAGAAAATACTATTCGGGCGGGAGGCAACCAATGTGATAGCATGTGAAGCTGCTGAGAGGATTGAGAGGCCAGAGACATACAAGCAATGGCAGGTCCGGAATATGAGGGCCGGTTTCGAGCAGCTTCCTCTGGATGAGGTCATTACAAGTATGACTAGAAAGAGGGTCAAATCATCCTTCCACAAGGACTTCGTGGTGGATGAAGATGGTCAGTGGTTGCTGCTGGGATGGAAGGGACGCATTCTCTATGCTCTTTCGTCTTGGGCGCCTACTCGTTGATGCTCGACAGTATATCAACCTTGGGCCGTTCTTACATTCCGCAACATCATTGGAACTATGACTTAATTCTTACATTAGTAAGCAGGGTACTGATCCAGCTATCAATTGGATTGGATAATCAACTGAGTTTAGTTTTACATTCAACTTTTTTGTTATTTAATTGGTTTTGTGGAAGTCTGTAGATCCTGTCCGGTGTCGTCTCTCCTCATCACCAAGAGGCTGGAAGACTGCTACACATGAGCATTGGGTACATTTATGAGTCCCGCGGAAGAGTGAAAGGCAGAAGAAGAGAGAGCGCATTGTTGATGCTAACAGCTCAAGGGGCTTTTCACACGCGAATGTTTATGTCTGGAACGCCCAGGTAAATTCTGTGCAGTATAATGTCGTAGAGTTTTCGTGTAGTAATAGTGATTGTCATTGTAGTCTATGATGATCAGTCATAAGGAATTACTTTCAGCTACTTTTCCACATGTTGATTATAGAAAATGGCAATTTACTTTACATGATTTGGAATTTGTTTGTTAAATCTATGATCAGTTATAGTAATGTGCGTGATGGTTTAGTTCATTAATTATATATCCGTGCTTTTTTCTCTTTTTTTTTTTTTATTAAATGTATATTTTTTTACTATTATTTATGTATATTTTTATATTTTATACCTCCAATTATTTTTTATACATTGTACCTCAATTCTAAATTTCTAGATCCGCCCATTTCTTGCTCTTATCTTATAAATTAATATGCAAATTATGCAATACGTTAATCCTTGTTGTGTGTGCGCGCGTGGACATGACAAGTAATGTCTGTCATGTAAATTGGGATCAAATTAGGTGATAAAGTATATGATAGAATTTTATACAATAAAAAATACATGAGAGAATCCTTTAAACTTCCAAAATTTGAAATAATTAATCCCCTTCTTAATTTCATATTATATTAGTAGTGCACCCAAGTCATACACGAAAACTTTTATTTATTTATATTATAATATTAAATTCGATTTGATATTTTATTTTTATAGGAAAACATTATGAATATTTAAAACACGTCAACCATAAATTATGTAATAGCATATATATATATATATATATAGAGTGGTGATCATATGAGAAATGTAATCAATATGAGAAATGAGAATAAATTTAAGTCCTCTATATTTGAAAATCAACGCTCAAAATTTAAAAACTTACACTACTACAAAATTAGCCTATCCTGACACTCTTTTCCTGACATACATAAAAAATTGTTATAATATTATATATATCCTAACAGGTGTTAGAATAAGTTAGAGTTAGATAATAAATAAATATAATTTTTTAATTGGGAAAATATATCAAAATTTTAAAGTATCTTACCCAACAGTAAATATTATGTGTGAGGAAAAATATCTCTCCAAATAAAATAAAAGAGGAAAAATTCTAATTTTATATTTCTATATTTATGAGGAAAAGCAATTAAAAATACTTAAATAATAAAAGAGATTAATCTAGGGCTCAATTCTAAGTCTTCAATAACAAATCGTGCGTTTTCATTTTATCCCCTTGGCGCCCATGGTGACGCTGCAGCCCTCACCCTCCCACCGTGCCTTCTCGACCGCCGACGAAGACCCGTGGTGGCCATGACGGCAGATGTTTCCTGCCTCACGACAAAGGCCTTTGAGGTAGACGGTTTGTTTTCAGTCCGATTCCCTCCCTGCTCTCGCACTTGGCATCAGTTTTTTTTTTTTAATTTCATTGTAACACAAGTCTCTAACTTTAATTCCATCTTTACTCTCTTTTCCACATTAATCATTTTCTAAAAAAACATGTGATTGCCTCATTATTTTGTAAATTTTTTCACAAGATTTTACAATGAATTTGTGCTATTACTTTGAATTATGTTTATTTATATTTTTTTTATATTTAAAACTGGTGATTCGAAGGGGGTAATGGAGGAGAAACGGGAAATAAATTCACCTAACAAGTTTATTTTTTATTTTTTACTTTTGCTGTCTTCTTTGTTTGCTTATTTAGATGTCAATAATAAGTTTACAATCATTCAGTTTTCAAGCTATATATGTTTCATATTTTTTTCTTTTCTTTCGGACTCAAAAGTTTGTCCATGTTTAGATTATTTGGTTGTGATTGTTTTCTTGTCCATGGTTGTGATTTTTAATGTTGTTCGACGACCATGATCTATAGAACTTTTCGTGATTATATTCTTGTTGCTAAGTGTATGAGCATTTGGATTTTTTGTTTTTTTATTGAGGGGAAGAGCAGATAGATATACATTTGACATCTGAATTTTATGTTCTCTTTTGATCAGGTGATTATATTTTATGAAATAAATAATCAATTGACACACTTTCATTGCATTTTTTTTTTCAGTTTTCTTGGTGTATTTTGATTATATATGTTACAGCAAATTTATTGTATCACTTTAATATTTTCTTTTGGTTCTAAACCAGAGTTGATGCTTTTGGGTTTTTTGTGTTGAGATTGTTGGAGGTTGGTTTGTGGCTGATTGGGTGCTCCTTTGAGCTGTGTTTTGAGTGGTTGTGGTTTGTGGCTCTTCAACTGCTGCGTGCTGTTGTGCTTTCGCCCCCTGCGGCTGATTTCTTTTGCTGCTGTGGTTCTGCTGCTGTAGGTGGTGCTGTTCGGATGGTGTTGGTGCTGGGGTTCTGCACCTTTTTTGCAGAGTGCTTTGGTTGCTTGGTGTAGTAGACTTGGTTTCTGTAGTTGTTGGTTGATTGGGTGGCTGCATTGTTATGGCTGAATGGTTGCTGGTCTTGGTGCAACACTTGGCCTTTTGCAACCTGCTGTGGATGCCGCTTTGCCACTGAAGTTTGACTGTTGTTTTGGTGGTTTGCTGCAGTTTCACAACTGGTGATGCTATTTTTGGATGGAGTGAATGGGTGGTTGCTGCTACCTGTTTGCTGGTTTTGGTTGGTTCAGCAGCTTGTTGGCTGCATGCAGACTTGTTATTGTTGGCTGTTGGCTACTACTATGTGGGATGGGTGCTGATTGCTGTTAGATTGCAGTCTGCTTGTTGAGTTCTTCGGCTGGAGCTAGTTGGGATTGTTCCTGGCTGGTTGCTGGTGGATGTTTCCTCTGCTGCTGCGAGCTATTGCTATCCAGATGGGTTATGCCACTGGTCTGCTCCTGGATCTGTGCACCCTGTTTTGTTGTTTTATTTTCCGAAATGATTAAGTTAGTGAATACTCTTTTTGTTAAATTATTACATTGACTTGTTCTTTACTTCTGTAAGTTGTTGAACAACATCAAGTTAGTTTGGATATTTGTTGAATAAATTTATGGGTATTGAACAATTTCATTTCTATATATGTTGTTTAAAATTATTGAATCGGTTGTTGTTATTGTTGTTCAATTTGAATACACATGTAGAGATATTGCATTTGATGAAAATGATATTACATGATGGTATATGGTATCTTTGCCCGCAGTTAACACTGTTATGTTAGACTATTATGCTGACAGGTAGATTTGTGAGAAGTTGTTGGGCTATGCTGACACCATTTAATGTTATTATAAATTAATTATGCTGCCAGTTAGAACTGTGAGGACTGGTTGGGTTATGCCGACACCATGTCGTGTTATTATTGCATCCAACCCTATTGTGACACCTTTTTGGACAACAGGATATAGTAGTGTCAGCATAGTAACATGTGTCATGATAGGTTTTATAAAGTGACAGATTACGCTGTTGGGAAAGACCAAATTTGTAGTAGTGTTATGTGTTCATTTTTTGTAGTAAATTATGCATTATTCGATTTTAAAGATAATTTTGTAAAATGTCATTTTTTTCTCTATCCTCTAATTAAAATTGTAAAAACTTTAAATGATCATAACTCACTCAATTTAAATTCATCTTTCATGTACTATGTATCAAATTAAAGATAATTTAATTATATTTCAAACGAAATCCTTATTGCATAAATTTAGAGGACGAAAACCTTAACGAAAAAAAAAATTAGTGATTCAATATATAAATCTCATAACAACATATTAATTTTCATAAAATACATGAAAATGTACCTAAAATGCATGAAATCTTACTCAAAATGCACTATATGTTGTATAAAATGCATTATATTCCTTCAAGAAATGCATATTCTATAGAGATATAATGAACAATTCTAAGATAAAATGAACAAAATTTAAGATAAAATGAGGTGAGAATATAATATTTTATTTTATGCAATACAATAATATTAAAATGCATATTTGATAAAAAAAAAATATAATAAACTTATTTTAAGATAAATAACATCAACATACATTTTCTTTGTGTAACATAGTGAGATTGAACTATTTAGTTATTTATTTCGATGTATGAATGATAGGCACGACTCAGAACAAAATTCAAAATTTACACATTAACTTGAATTATTTTGATACACAAATAAGATGATGATTCGCTTAAGTGGACATGGTAATAATATTCAAATAAAATAAGGTAGATATATTTGAATTTTGAAAATCAGATAATCTTTTTTATTTATAACAATATTTTCCATATCAGATTAGATATGAATATCCATATTTTGATACATGCAATCTTTTCTTATTAGAGAGATTAATTTTTTTTCGTAAGAGATATAATGCATGTTTGCTTAGCTAAAAATGCATGTTTACTAAGATAAAATGCACAATATTGAAGATAAAATATCGTAAGTAGAGAGATTAAGCATTTTATTTCGCAATGTAATGATAATGTAGGATATTATCCTTAAAATGAATAAAATCGTAGTTAAAATGCAGGCTTTAAAATTATCATTCATTGTATATAATTACTATATTGTCCTTTAATGCAAGATATTGACCATAAAATGTTGCATCTTTTTAGTTGCTTGTGATTTAATTTGATGCGTTGATCTGAAAATATGAACGAAACAGACGTATTCTCATTTCTCATACTAAAGTTCATTCTCACCTGAACACTACTATATATATATATATATATGATCCATTTATTTTCAAAATAAAGGATGTAGATTTGATTAAAACAATTAAGAATTTTCAGCATTATTTGAGTTCTTAAGTCTTTTTGCATAAGGGGACCACATCTTATCTTAGAAAAATTTTGTATGCGTTTAATTATTCTTAACTTTATTCTCTCACCTCCAACATTATTATAAAATTTTAAATAATCAAACCTCACCTAATTAAAATTATTTTTATGTGTGTCATATATCAAATTAAAGATCTTTTTATTATCTTTCAAATGAAACCCCTATTGCATATGTTTAAAATAAGATAATCGTAGTGAAAATAAGATACTGAAACTATACATGCGTTGATAATGCATAATTACAAGCTTATATAATGTAATTTACATCTGAAAAAAGAAAAAACTACGTTTTGCAAAAATTTGATAGTCCCATCAAACATAATACAACTAAATCGGCATATATACTGCAAATATACAAGCTTATATAATGCAACTTAAATAAAATAAATAAATAACATTGTCACAATATCAATCACCCAATAAATTATAATGTAAATTTATAGCCTTAATAATGCAAGTTTCAGGCTTATATAATGCAACTTAAATGTGGTATGGTGAATTTAGAGTTTTAAATCCATCTTTTTCTTTTTATTTAGGTAACGACTGCTCCAATTCTCTCAAAGAAACAACGAATATAAGCTAGCAGGTGGGGGTTCAATTGGGCGTTTGGTTGTTGGCAGGTTGGGGTATGGAATAGATTGGATTTGATGCTCTGATTCATTTATTACTATGTCTTTATGACCAATAGTTTAAAATTTACTAACTTTAAGCTACATTATATAAGTATCTAAACATGCATTATTTAGGCCTATAAATTTACATTACGATTTATGGGGTGATTGATATTTGAAAAAGTTCTTAATTTTATGACTTAAATTGCATTTTACAAGCTTGTATATTTGCATTATATAGGTTAGTTCAGTTACATTATGTTTGATAGGGCTATCAGATTTTTGCAGAATAAAGTTTTTTTTCCAGATGTAAGTTGCATTATATAAGCTTATAAATATGCATTATCTATGTTTGTATAGTTGCAGTATCTTATTTTCACTACAATATCTCATTTTCACTACGATTATCTTATTTAAAACATATACAATAGTGATTTCGTTTGAAAAATAATTAAATTATCTTTAATTTGATATACAATACATGAACAAATAATTTAAATTGAATGAGAAATGATTATTTAAAGTTTTATAAAGAAATTAGATGAGAGAGAATATGTAGAAGAAAAACACGTGTGTTTGATTGGAAATAGATTATGAAATTTATTGTGGTCCCTCATGTTTAACTTATATTGGTCCCCGATCAGAGTTATTTTATATGCAGCGGAAGTATTTAATTTATCTTGCACGTGTCTAGCTAAGGTCACGACTTAGCAAATGTTTATCCAAACATTTTAGCTCGAGTATTCATTAGATTGATTACAGTTTATACTAGAACACTTGGTGTGTTGAGTTTCAAATAATCTAACATCAAACAAATAGCATAATAAAGCAGTAAACGACACAAGGGTTTTTATAGTGGTTCGAATAACTGTTCTACGTCCACTCTCCAGTCCCTTGACTGAAAATTTCACTAGAAGAATGAGTACAAGGTCAGGCCTGATCTCTAACGTTGAGCAGCTCCTCCGTCTGGTCAGCGCGCACCTTCAAGCACCTCAATCTTCAATCTTCGACTAGTGTCTCTCCTAGAGTGAGGACAAACCTCCCTTCTCTTCGGATGTCGACTGCTGGGAGTTTTATAGTTCTTCTCTGAACCTATCCTTGTGTTGGCGTTGTCCGTACGAATCACTCTTGCTCTGCAATAGTGACTACTAGATTCTTTCTGGAGTAGAAAGAATCCCAATATACCTTTTGAAGATAAAATTCACAGGTCTTCGAGCTTCTATTATGAAAGTTTGTGAAAAGCTTCAGATAAGAACTTGGCTCGGTTGTGTTCGCGTATTTGAGAGACTGAGTGTTATCTCTATTGTTATCTCTTGTTTGTATAAGATCGTGAACCTTTGAATCAAATAAGGATGACACCTATTTATAGGTGAAGATTCAAACGACTAATTGAATCTTATCTGTTAGACTCAAAGGGAATGCTCGCCTATCTGCATGCTTCCTTTTTCTGCGGCAGACAAAGACTCTTCAAGTCTCTTTATCTCTGATTGGCGTAACATCTATCTTTAGCCATCTCTTGTTAGAATGGATCCTTTGTAGGTCTGAACCCTTTTATCTTCATGATGATTATTCCATCCTCTTGGTTGGTTGGTTCTTCTCGTAATTTGTAGTCCGTCTGACATTTGGCTTTGTAACTTTTCTCTTGATTGCTGATTGTCGTCTGCTGGCTACTGATGTGTGTCGGTTGTCTTCGTAGTTTGCTGGAGTTCCTTCTTCAGCATCCTTGTCGCTTTCTTCGCATTGCTAGCCTTTCTTATCTTTGGCGATCTTCAGCAATTATGCCAGTTTGCTGACTCCTTCAGCAAACTTGATTCACTCTTATTTCTTAATCTATTACAACTCGAGTATGAATTCCTATACATGACTTTTTACAATTGACTCGATACTGAGTTGCTATAGCTTTGATCCACCAAAACATATCAAACTATGATTATGAATTGGTTTACAATAGAGGGGTGTAACAATATTCCTAACAATTTCGCCCTTTTTGGTGCGATCAAAGCCTCTAACTTAACCTTTAGTTCTAACTGATCATGGGAAAGCTGATTAGTGAGATTACATAAAAAAAATTTCCTATCAAATCTATTCTCAGTGTCTCAACTCCCGTAGACTTAGTATTGTTCCTAAACATTCTGATGGGTTTTGCATACTGAAAGCATTTATCATAATGAGTATACAACGGTTTATTTCTCCTATCTGATAACGATCTTACATGTATGAACAATGGTATCCTCTTGTCTCACCGATAGGGACGATCTTACGGCGTGTTGTAGATCGCAGAAGACAGTATGATCACTTGACCTAGTGAGACATAAACCTAATCACAGCCGAGACAGCGTATGAGGATACGTCTGTCCGGATGGCTGCGGCATTGTCGGGATAAGTAGTCTGTCTTAGTTACTTGACATGCTGGTACGCAGAGGTGGCGTATTGATGGACCGCAGTGAGATGTATTCGTCTGTCTGACATCAGCGAATACAAGATCTCGTTATATTGATTGAGTCCAAACCCTAACGAAGGTTCAGGGGTTTGCACGGGTTGACTGTTGCTTTGACTTGCCATGGTGGAGAGCCTAAGTAACGTGCTCGTATATCCGCATCTTGGGTAATAGCAGTTCGTGTAGTACCGCCTGAGACTGGATTTAGCTAACCATATCCGAGTAATAGGATGGGGACATTCCCTGAGGAGCTCAATAACATTCATCGTGCCAAAGTCCTGCAGGCTGATTAATTTCAGGCACGAGTGATAAGGTTTGAGTGGTACTACTCAGGAATCATAAGATTTTAATTAATTGTAGTTAGAGCTTGTCAGAGGCTCCGATTAATTAATGGATGTCCGGTAACCTTAAATATGGGGATTGTCAATAAATGCAGACCGTTCTCATAACGTGGTAATAAAGGGGTAGGTCAGTATTAATTCTGTGGTGAAAAAGAATTAATATTAATTAATTAATTGTGTCCTGGGTTGTGGACATGAGAATTAATTAATTTATAGGCTCACTTTATTATTTGCATTAGGTCCCAGGTCTGGCCCAAATAAGTGTGTTGAATTGAGCCCAGTAGCCCATTAGGGATAAAACCCTAGGTCTATAAATAGACCACTCTCTCTGGAAACCCAAGGGCAGAAAGAGAGAGGCGCCGACTTCATTGTCAGAGGAGGAGAATTTCGATTCTGGTCCTGCTCAAGCCACAGATCTACGGAGTCCTCACCAGTAGTGGATCTAATCAGCACCGGGATACAGATCTGAAGATCTAATCTGGAGAACAACAGATTTCCCTCTTCCTCTTTTTTTTTCAATTTTATTCTAGAAATTAGTATTCTACTTTTTGTTTCCGCAGACAAATCGAATTGCGTGGTTGAATTGGAGTTTGGAATTCAAACGCAAAAGATCGGTACAGACTCGACGGAATAACGTTAATCCCTCAATCCACAATACTGGTTATTAAATTCATAGGAGCATGCTAGGGATTTGTGAATTTGAATTATGTGCAATATCCATAAATCGATCCGGTTCAGTTTGGTTTTGGTGATTCGGTTCACGGAAAAACCCTACAATTGGTATCAGAGCGAGGTTTCTGATTTATGGCTCTGTTGTTCATAATTGAATTCAATATGCATGTATGGATTTATTGTTTATTGTGGATGGTTTTTTGTTCCTCGTGGCAACCCGTTAATTCAGCCCGCGGTGGTTTATCCGTGTAGGGCTGAATTGTTTTGTAAAATCACGAGAAAATCTGTGATTAGTGTAGATTTTGAAAAATTGTAATAGAATAGTTTTTCTGTAATTTTTCAAATTTACTTTGGACGGGTCGAGGACGAAGAACGAAGACGGAGCCGACGCAGGGCCGACAAAGACGACGGCGGGCGCTGGCGGTGCGGCAGGCACGCACGCACGGCAGGGGCGTGAGCAGCGCGCGCACAACGCACGCGGGCAGCGGCCACGGCGCGCGCGGCCTGCGCGCAGGATGGCAGCAACGCACGCGCGGGCGCGCGGGCGGAGGGCCACACCGCGCTGCACGGCAGCGGCAGCGCGGGGCGCGCGCGGTGGCTGGCCGGCGGTGGCGGGCGGCTGGTCGTCATCGGCTGCTGCTGTCCCGTCGCGGTGGCTCGTGGTTTTGATAGTTTGTGCAATCCTGTGAAAACCCTAGGGTTTGCATTAGGGTTAGGGCAAATCATCAGATCACAAAGGCCTAAATCCCAGAAGATTTGGTGTATCCATATTTGAAGGCCCTTGAAGATTTGGAAGATTTGAAAAGATTTGGAATTATCATAATTAATTCAAAATTTAAATTGTAATAGATAGAATTTAATTTTTCTATTTTTGGGGCCACGAGGAATTTTTGTTTGCCTTAATTGTCCTATATGATATGTGATTTATTTATGTGCGCAATTGAGCATGTGTAGATAATAGGAAAAGCATGGTTTATCGCTTTTATTATTTACAGCTTTTCAAGCATGCTTTTGTGATTAATTTCTTTTGTTGGATTATATTTTGGGAATTTTTGGGCTTGTTTAATTACATGCAAAAATTTGGGAAATATAATGACAAAGAAATTATGTGTGCGCATAAAGAAACCTTTTAAAAGAAAAATACTTAGCAGATTTTTTAATTAAAATCAATAGACCTCCACAAAGCGGTCCTAGGCTGTAAGTGTATCTCTCATTTTAGTAAACGTCTACGAGTGTGGCTTGCTAGTTCCTAGAGGTACATGGGTACGGTTGTTGGGATTTCTAGACAAACAATTTAAATCATGTGAATAGTTGGAGGGCTTTGAGTAAATGTCTACGAGTGTAGCTTGCGTAGACCCCTTTCACAAGTATTCTAGGATTGATTTAAATTATAGATAACAAAAGCTTTAAGGGCTGTGCGGTATGGTTACGTGCCATGCTAAACTGTCTCTTTTGGCCGGAGTTAAATTTGTGGTTAATTGCTTAGAAGCATCTTAGAATATAATGCAAGAATTGCATCCCTGTTCTTGAGAGATGGCTTGGTCTAAGGTTTTCACTAATTATTAATTTCTAGTGTCAAAAGCATCCTGACATGATAGTGATATTAAATGGATTGGGGCTTAAAACCCGCAGTTCTGGTTGAGGGTGACATCGTAAACGTCTACGAGTGTAGCTTGCGGTGGGAACTCTTGGGCAATTAGTGGAAAACATTTGTATTTGATTTATTAAAAGGTTTTTAATGCATTTGTTTTCGAAGTTCTACATGTATGTTCTTATTTAAGATTCTTTATTGTTTCAGATATGTCTATGTCTAATGTCATAAATATTCTCGCACAAAACACTCTAACTGGTCCGAACTTCCTGGAATGGAAGCGCAATCTCGAGTACCTCCTGATTGCAGAAGAACATATGTTCATTCTGCAAGTACTTCATCCCGAAGTGCCAACTGCTGAATCCAGTCAACTGGATATAGACTTTTATAACAAGTGGGAGAAATCAAACAATGTAGTCAAGTGCTACATGATGACCACTATGTCGAAAGTCTTGCAGCAGCAGCATCAGCACCATAGGGATGCCTATGACATTATGCAAAGTATGGAGGCGACCTATGGGGAAACTGATAGAGCCGTCAGGTTCAATCTCATGAGAGAAATTGTGAGTAAGAAAATGACCGATGGCACCTCAGTGAGAGAGCACGTAATTACCATGACTCACCTCATGGATGAGCTAACTGTGCATGGTGGAGGTATCGACGCTGAGGCTAAGGTCGATATCATACTGAACTCTCTACCCAAGTCCTTTGAGAGTTTTAGGCTGAATGTTGTCATGAACAAGAAAGAGTATACTCTTAACGAGTTACTCAATGACTTGATGGCAGCGGAATCAGTCATGAACCCTCGGAAGGTTTCCTTGGCCACTTCTGGTAATCTCTCTGCTGTACCGAAAGGTATGAAGCGGAAGAAAGGGATTAAGAAGTGGGCCAAGAAAACACCTGTGAAGGATGGTGGGGCTGGGAAAAAGCCTAAGGTGGCGACTGAAAGGGACAGGTGCTTCAGGTGCGGTAAGAAAGGACACTGGAGGAAAGATTGTCAAGCCAACAAAGCTAGACAAGGTATGCCATTTTGCATGTATAACTGTAAGCATGATTAGAGTTAGTTGTTGCTCTTCTAGAGCTGTAAGCACTGACTTGTTGATCATGTTGTTGTACTTTGCAGGGGACCGTGCCGACATGGCTGGTGAGTGATGGCAAGAAGATACCAAACTGGATGAAGGCAACGTTTTATGACGGAGCTTCATGGAGTTTTCTTTTCCTTATGTTTTGATGAATTAAAGTACATTTGAGAGTTTATTTGTGGGTCGTGGTTTATCGGCAGGACAAATTTCATCAACTTTTATGGATATTTGTTATTTATGATTTTATCATTGGTAATAACAATGTTATCCATTATGGTGTGTTGATTTACAATCTCTATGTTGCTTTGATCAAATATGTCCTTAAATATTGTCTGTAATTCATCCGAAATTGATAATCCAAGAAAGAGAAAACTTACTTCTTCTGATGAGGATCTTACATATCTCTGGCACTTGAGACCTGGTCACATCAGCTTGAAGCGGATTCAAAGACTTGCAGATGACGGTATATTGGACCTAGTCCGGGCTGTACCTTATCAAGTCTGCGAATCCTGCATCGAGGGCAAGATGTCAACTAGGCCTTTCAAGGCTAGTCAGTCTCGAGCAGAGGAAGTGTTGGAATTGATCAATTCTGACTTATGTGGACCGATGCCCACGCAGGCTCGTGGAGGGTACGAGTACTTCGTCACTTTCATTGATGACTACTCAAGGTACGGATACGTTTACCTGCTTCGCTACAAGTCTGAATGCTTTGAGAAATTCAAAGAGTTCAAGGCTGAAGTAGAAAAGAAGGTCGGGAAAACTATCAAGTCGCTGCGATCTGACCGCGGTGGCGAATACCTCGGCAACGAGTTCCTGCAATATTTGTCAGAAAATGGGATTAATTCCCAATGGACTGCACCGGGTACTCCCCAGCAAAACGGTTTAGCTGAAAGAAGAAATGAGACTCTTCTAGAGATGGTAAGATCAATGCTGAGTTATGCAAACATACCGATTTCGTTTTGGGGCTACGCATTGGAAACAACAGCTTACATGCTTAATGTGGTGCCTTCTAAATCAATTCCTAAGACACCTTCTGAGCTCTTCCTTGGTTGCAAACCTAGTTTGTACAAGTTTAGAGTATGGGGTTGTCCGACACACGTACTGTCGAAGGAACCTGATAAGTTAGAAAGCAGGTCAAAAGTAATGTTGTTCATAGGGTATCCCAGGCAAACGAAAGGTGGTTACTTTTACTGTCCTGAGAGTCAAAGAGTCATTGTTAGCACCAACGCCAGATTCTTGGAGGACGAGTATGTGTGTAATTACAGGTCAAGGAGTGATATCGTTCTTTAAGAAATTGAGAACGAGAATGCAATTCCAAAGGAAGGGGAATGTGTAGATGTGGGTGCACCTGTGAGAGGCACATCACCACAGACACGTTCTTCAGTGCAAGGTGCAGGAGCACAAGTCACTGCACCTACTACTGACACGGCACCGATGCCTCGTCGTAGTGGGAGAGTTATTTTCCAGCCGAAAAGATATATGTTTGTGGGTGAGTCTTCGGACTTGAGCTTGGAAAACGGACATGAGGACTCTGACCCACAGACTTACGAAGAGGCAGTGCAGGACAAGGATGTTGTCAAATGGCGTGTCTCCATGGATTCTGAAATTGAATCCATAACTTCTATGGATGTATACCAGAAAACTGATTTGTCGGATGGCTTTAGGGCCATAGGGTGCAAATGGGTATACAAGAGAAAGAAAGGAGCGGATGGAAAGATCACGATTTTTAAAGCCAGATTGGTGGCAAAGGGTTATAGTAAAAAAGGGGGCGTTGACTATGACTAGGGGTGAGCAACGGTCGGTTCGGTCTGAAAACCGATACGAACCGCCCAAACCGCCAAACCGCGAATCCTAAAAAACCAAACCTAACTGCACCGCTAGGATTATGTAAACCGCACCGAAACCGCACCGAACCGAATGGGCGATTTCGGTTCGGTTTGGTGGTTTGCACCGAACCGAACCAAACCGCACCGAACCGCACGGTTTCGGTTTAAACCGAACTTTTTCCACCTATTTTTCAAAATGCTTGAATTAAAACATACATTTTCATGTTTCAACATTCATTAAAAGTCCAAATACACCAAATATAATCCCACAAGTTCAACAAACAAGTCTAATTTATAAATCGAAATACACAAGTTCATAAATAATAATTCAAAACAAAGTTCAAATCTACAAAGTCATATCCAAACCGCCCAAACTGAACCGAAACCGAACTGCCTAAACCGAACCGAACCGAAATTAATATATAAACCGCACCGAACCAAACCGAAACCGCCGGTTTACGGTTTGGTTCGGTTTTCGGTTCGGTTTTGCTCACCCCTAACTATGACGTAACCTTTTCACCCGTAGCCATGCTCAAATCCATCCGGATACTCCTTGCCATAGCTGCGCATATGGACCTCGAGATCTGGCAGATGGATATCAAAACCGCTTTTCTAAACGGTTACCTTGAAGAAGGTAGAGACATCTATATACAGCAACCCGAGGGTTACATAAGCAAGGGCGAAGAACATCTTGTCTGGAAGCTTAGGAAGTCCTTGTATGGACTTAAGCAAGCTTCAAGGTCGTGGAACTTACGTTTCAATGATGTGATTAAATCCTATGAATTTGCACAGTTGGAAAATGAAAGTTGTGTTTGCCGACTTTGTGTCAGTGGGAGCGTGGTCTTCCTTGCACTTTATGTTGATGAAATACTCCTATTTGGAAACAACGAGGGAGTGATGTCCGAAATCAAAGTTTGGTTGTCCGAACAGTTCCAAATGAAGGATCTGGGAGAAGCTGGCTACATTCTTGGTATTGAGGTCTTACGAGATCGTAAGAGAAGAATGTTGAGCTTATCCCAGGCATCCTATGTGGATACTGTGATAGCCCGGTTCAGCATGCAACTCGCCAAGAAAGGCTTGCTACCTTTCAGATACGGCGTTCGTCTTTCTGGTGGGCAGTGATGGGTTTTGTTTACTGAAAGCATTTATTACAATGAGTATACAACGGTTTATTTCTCCTATCTGTTAACAATATTACATGTGTGAACAATGGTATCATCTTATGTCACCGATAGGGACGATTATACGGCGTGTTGTAGATCGCAGAAGACAGTATGATCACTTGACCTAGTGAGACATAAACCTGATCACAGCCGAGACAGCGTATGAGGATACGTCTGTCCGGATGGCTGCGGCATTGTCGGAATAAGTAGTCTGTCTTGGTTACTTGACATGCTGGTACGTAGAGGTGGCGTATTGATGGACCACAGTGAGATGTATTCGTCTGTCTGACATCAGCGAATACAAGATCTCGTTATATTGATTGAGTCCAAACCCTAACGAAAGTTCAGGGGTTTGCACGGGTTGACTGTTGCTTTGACTTGCCATGGTGGAGAGCCTAAGTAACGTGCTCGTATATCCGCATCTTGGGTAACAGCAGTTCATGTAGTACCGCCTGAGACTGGACTTAGGTAACCATATCCGAGTAATTGGATGGGGACATTCCTTGAGGAGCTCAATAACATTCATCGTGCCAAAGTCCTGCAGGCTGATTAATTTCAGGCACGAGTGATAAGGTTTGAGTGGTACTACTCAGGAATTATAAGATATTAATTAATTGTAGTTAGAGCTTGTCAGAGGCTCCGATTAATTAATGGATGTCCGGTAACCTTAAATATGGGGATTCTCAATTAATGCAGCCCGTTCTCATAACGTGGTAATAAAGGGGTAGGTCAGTATTAATTCTGTGGTGAAAAAGAATTAATATTAATTAATTAATTGTGTCCTGGGTTGTGGACATGGGAATTAATTAATTTATAGGCCCACTTTATTATTTGCATTAGGTCCCAGGTCTGGCCCAATTAAATATGCTGAATTGAGCCCAAAATGGCCCATTAGGGTTTCCAACCCTAGGTCTATAAATAGACAACTCTCTCTCATAAGTCATAACACAGTTGAAACACACTAAACCTAGAGAGAGAGGGAGGCGCCGATTTTGGGAGAAGAGGGAGGAGAATTTCGATTATGGTCCTGCTCAGAATACAGATCTACGGAGTCCTCACCAGTAGTAGATCTGAACAGCATTGGGACACAGCCCTGAAGATCTGATCTGGAGAACAAATTTCTCTTCTCTTCTCTCTTTGTTTTTCGAATTTATTCTTAGAAATTATATCTCTAATTTCTACTTCCGCAGAGTAATTCGAATCGCGTAGTTGAATTGAGATTTGGAATTCAAACGCGAAAGATCGGTTCAGACTCGACGGAGTTACGGTAAACCCTAAATCAACAAATCTTTGTATTAAATTCATAGGAGCATGCTAGGGTTTTGAGAATTTTAATTATGAGCAATATCCATAAATCGATCCGGTTCAGTTTGGTTTTGGTGATTTGGTTCACGGAAAAACCCTACAATTGGTATCAGAGCGAGGTTTCTGATTTATGGCTCAATTGTTCATAATTAAATTCGATATGCATGTATGAATTTATTGTTTTGTGGATGTTTGGTTTTTGTTCCTCGTGGCAACCCGTTGATTCAGCCCGCGGTGGTTTATCCGTGTAGGGCTGAATTGTTTTGTAAAATCACGAGAAAATCCATGATTAGTGTAGATTTGAAAATATGTAATAGAATAGTTTTCTGTAATTTTTCAAATTTAATTTGGACGGGTCGAGGATGAAGAACGAAGACGGAGCCGACGGAGGGCCGACGGAGACGACGGCGGACGACGGCACGCGGCCGAGGGCGTGCGGCGCGCGCACAGCGCGCGGCCTGCGTGCAGGCGCGGCACGGTGCGGCGGCAAGCGCAGGGCACGCGCACGCGAGCGCGCGGCGCTGGCCGGTGGCCGGCCTGGCGGCGGCGGCGGTCGG
>JAPKLW010000331.1:45668-305579 GCA_026898455.1 Plectranthus barbatus
AATCATCAGATCACAAAGGCCTAAAAATCCAAAAGATTTGGTGTATCCAGATTTGAAGGCTCTTGAAGATTTGAAAAGATTTGGATTTATCCAAATTAATTCAAAATTCAAATTTGTAATAGATAGATATTATTTTCTATTTTTGGGGCCATGAGGAATTTTTGTTTGCCTTAATTGTCCTCGTATGATATGTGATTTATTTATGTGCGCAATTAAGCATGTGTAGATAATAGGAAAAGCATGATTTACTGCTTTTATTATTTACAGCTTTTCAAGCATGCTTATGTGATTAATTTCTTTTGTTGGATTATATTTTGGGAATTTTTGGGCTTGTTTAATTACATGCAAAAATTTGGAAAATATAATGACAATAGGAAATTATGTGTGCGCATAAAGAAACCTTTTAAAAGAAAAATACTAAGCAGATTTTTTTAATTAAAATCAATAGACCTCCACAAAGCGGTCCTAGGCTGTAAATGTATCTCTCGTTCTAGTAAACGTCTACGAGTGTAGCTTTCTAGTTCCCGGAGGTGCATGGGTACGGTTGTTGGGATTTCTAGACAAACAAATTAAATCATGTGAATAGTGGGAGGGCTTTGCGTAAACGTCTACGAGTGTAGCTTGCGTAGACCTCTTTCACAAGTATTCTAGGATTGATTTAAATTATAGATAACAAAAGCTTAAAGGGTTGTGCGGTATGGTTACGTGTCATGCTAAACTGTCTCTTTTGGCCGGAGTTAAATTTGTGGTTAATTGCTTAGAAGCATCTTAGAATATAATGCAAGATTGCATCCCTGTTCTTGAGAGATGGCTTGATCTAAAGTTTTCACTAATTATTAATTTCTAGTGTCAAAAGCATCCTGACATGGTAGTGAAATTAAATGGATTGGGGCTTAAAACCCGCAGTTCTGGTTGAGGGTGACATCGTAAACGTCTACGAGTGTAGCTTACGGTGGGAACTCTTGGGCAATTAGTGGAAAACATTTGTATTTAATTTATTAAATGGTTTTCAATGCATTTGTTTTCGAAGTTCTACATGTATGTTCTTATTGTTTCGGATATGTCTATGTCTAGTGTTATCAATATTCTCGCACAAAATTCTCTAACTGGTCCAAACTTCCTGGAATGAAAACGCAACCTTGAATACATCCTGATTGCGGAAGAACACATGTTCGGTCTTCAAGTACTTTGTCCTATAAGTTCCCACTACTGAATCCTCGCAAGAGGAAGTAGAGATATTACAACGAGTGAGAGAGCACGTAGTTTCCATGACTCACCTCATGGATGAGCTAAATGTGCACAGTGGAGGTATCGACGTTGAGGCTAAGGTCGATATCATACTGAACTCTCTACCCAAATCCTTTGAGAGTTTCAGACTGATTGTTGTCATGAACAAGAGGGAGTATACTCTTAACGAGTTGCTCCATGACTTGATGGCAGCAGAATCGGTTATGAATCCTTAGAAGGTTGCCTTAGCTACTTCTGGTAATCACTCTGTTGTATCGAAAGGTATGAAGCCAAAAAGAGCGATTAAGAAGAAGGCTGGGAATGTAACCGCGAAGGACATGGGATTTGTTAATAAGCCTATGGGGAAACTTCGAGGGACAAGTGCTTTCAAGTATGGTAAGAAAGGACATAGGAGGAAAGATTGTCAGGCCCACAAGGCCAGATAGGGTATGCCATTTGCATGTATAACTGAAGCATGATTAGAGTGTGGCGTTGCTCTTACAAGAGCTGTAAGCGCTGACTTGTTAATCATGTTGTTGTACTTTGCAGGGGACCGTGCCGACAAGGCTGGTGAGTGATGGCAAGAAGATACCAAACTGGATGAAGGCAACATTTTATGACGGAGCTTCATGGAGTTTTCTTTTCTTTATGTTTTGATGAATTAAGTACATTTGAGAGTTTATTTGTGGGCCGTGATTTACCGGCAGGACAAATTTTATCAACTTTTATGGATATTTGTAATTTATGCTGTCCATTATGGTATGTTGATTTACAATCTCTATGTTACTTCGATCAAATATGTCCTTTATATTGCATGTAATTCATCCGTAATTGATAATCCTAGAAAGAGAAAACTTACTTCTTCTGATGAGGATCTTACATATCTCTGGCACTTGAGACTGGGTCACATCAGCTTGAAGCGGATTCAAAGACTTGCAGATGACGGTACATTGGACCTAATCCGGGCTGTGCCTTATCAAGTCTGCGAATCCTGCATCGAGGGCAAGATGTCTACTAGGCCTTTCAAGGCTAGTCAGTCTCGAGCAGAGGAAGTGTTGGAATTGATCCATTCTGACTTATGTGGACCGATGCCCACGCAGGCTCGTGGAGGGTACGAGTACTTCGTCACTTTCATTGACGATTACTCAAGGTACGGATACGTTTACCTGCTTCGCTACAAGTCTGAATGCTTTGAGAAATTCAAAGAGTTCAAGGCTGAAGTAGAAAAGAAGGTCGAGAAAACTATCAAGTCGCTGCGATCTGACCGCGGTGGCGAATACCTCAGGAACGAGTTCCTGCAATATTTGTCAGAAAATGGGATTACATCCCAATGGACTGCACCGGGTACTCCCCAGCAAAACGGTGTAGCTGAAAGAAGAAATAGGACTCTTCTAGAGATGGTAAGATCAATGATGAGTTATGCAAACTTACCAATTTCGTTTTGGGGTTACGCATTGGAAACAGCAGCTTACATGCTTAATGTGGTGCCTTCTAAATCAGTTCCTAAGACACCTTCTGAGCTCTTCCTTGGTCGCAAACCTAGTTTGTGCAAGTTTAGAGTATGGGGTTGTTCGGCACACGTATTTTCGAAGGAACCTGATAAGTTAGAAAGCAGGTCAAAAGTAATGCTGTTCATAAGGTATCCCAGGCAAACGAAAGGTGGTTACTTTTACTGTCCTGAGAGTCAACGAGTCGTTGTTAGCACCAACGCTAGATTCTTGGAGGACGAGTATGTGAGTAATCACAGGTCAAGGAGTGATAACGTTCTTCAAGAAATTGAGAACGAGAATGCAATTCCAAAGGAAGGGGAACGTGTAGATGTGGGTGCTCCTGTGAGAGGCACAACACCACAGACATGTTCTTCAGTGCAAGGTGCAGGACCACAAGTCACTGCACCTACTACTGACACGGCACCAATGCCTCGTCGTAGTGGGAGAGTTATTTTCTAGCTGGAAAGGTACATGTTCATGGGTGAGTCTTCGGACTTGAGCCCGGAAGACGGACATGAGGACTCTGATCCACTGACTTACGAAGAGGCAGTGCAGGACAATTATGTTGCCAAATGGCGTGTCGCCATGGATTCTGAAATTGAAACCATAACTGCTATGGATGTATACCAGAAGACTGATTTGTCGGATGACTTTAGGGCCATAGGGTGCAAATGGGTATACAAAAGAAAGAAAGAGGTGGATGGAAAGATCACGGCTTTTAAGGCCAGGCTGGTGGCAAAGGGTTATAGTCAAAAAGAGGGCATTGACTATGACGAAACCTTTTCACCCGTAGCTATGCTCAAATCCATCCGGATACTCCTTGCCATAGCTGCGCATATGGACCTCGAGATCTGGCAGATGGATGTCAAAACCGTTTCTCTAAAAGGTTACCTTGAAGAAGGTAGGGACATCTATATGCAGCAACCCGAGGGTTACATAAGCAAGGGCGAAGAACATCTTGTCTAGAAGCTTAGGAAGTCCTTGTATGGACTTAAGCAAGCTTCAAGGTCGTGGAACTTACGTTTCAACAATGTGATTAAATCCTATGGATTTGCGCAGTTTGAAAACGAAAGTTGTGTTTACCAACTTTGTGTCAGTGGGAGCGTGGTCTTCCTTGCACTATACGTTGATGACATACTCCTATTTGGAAACAACGAGGGAGTGATGTCGGAAATCAAGACAGTATGATCACTTGACCGAGTGAGACATAAACCTGATCACAGCCGAGAAAGCGTATGAGGATACGTCTGTCCGGATGGCTGCGGCATTGTCGGGATAAGTAGCCTATCTTGGTTACTTGACATGCTGGTACGCAGAGGTGGCGTATTGATGGACCGCAGTGAGATGTATTCGTCTCTCTGACATCAGCGAATACAAGATCTTGTTATATTGATTTAGTCCAAACCCTAACGAAGATTCAGGGGTTTGCACGGGTTGACTGTTGCTTTGACTTGCCATGGTGGAGAGCCTAAGTAACGTGCTCGTATATCCGTATCTTGGGTAACAGCAGTTCGTGTAGTACCGCCTGAGACTGGGTTTAGGTAACCATATCCGAGTAATAGGATGGGGACATTCCCTGAGGAGCTCAATAACATTCATCGTGCCAAAGTCCTGCAGGCTGATTAATTTCAGGCACGAGTGATAAGGTTTGAGTGGTACTACTCAGAAATTATAAGATATTAATTAATTGTAGTTAGAGCTTGTCAGAGGCTCCGATTAATTAATGGATGTCTGGTAACCTTAAATATGGGGATTGTCAATAAATGCAGCCCGTTCTTATAACGTGGTAATAAAGGGGTAGGTCAGTATTAATTCTGTGGTGAAAAAGAATTAATATTTATTAATTAATTGTGTCCTGGGTTGTGGACATGGGAATTAATTAATTTATAGGCCAACTTTATTATTTGCATTAGGTCCCCGGTCTGGCCCAAATAAGTGTGCTGAATTGAGCCCAGTAGCCCATTAGGGATAAAACCCTGGGTCTATAAATAGACCAATCTCTCTGGAAACCCAAGCAACTCTTTTGTTATTATTCAAATCAGTCAAAACCCTAGGGCAGAGAGATAGAGGCGCCGACTTCATTGTCAGAGGAGGAGAATTTCAATTCTGGTCCTGCTCAAGCCACAGATCTACGGAGTCCTCACCAGTAGTAGATCTGATCAGCACCGGGATACAGATCTGAAGATTTAATCTGGAGAACAACAGATTTCCCTCTTCCTCTTTGTTTTTTTTATTTTATTCTAGAAATTAGTATTCTAATTTCTGTTTCCGCAGACAAATCGAATTGCGTGGTTGAATTGGAGTTTGGAATTCAAACGCAAAAGATCGGTACAGACTCGACAGAATAACGGTAATCCCTCAATCCACAATACTGGTTATTAAATTCATAGGAGCATGCTAGGGATTTTTGAAATTGAATTATGTGCAATATCCATAAATTGATACGGTTCAGTTTGGTTTTGGTGATTCGGTTCACAGAAAAACCCTACACATTCCCCCTCAACGTGTCAAGGGTATTGCTCGAAATCAAGTCAATCAGGTAAATAGCTTCAAGATCATTTTACCAAGTATGCACAAAGCGTATTTACACATAATATCATCAAGCAATCACGGAACATTTCACACACATCACATTCCACGCATTTTGCTGATTACACTAAGTGTGTAATTTCAGCTTAATCATTTAAATCAGCGTTGGACAATGAGATGTTGTCTTCAACCTGGGTTAGTTTTCATTTATAATCATATATCTTTTCATACATTCACACAACCCAAATTGAAAGCAAAAAAAATTGTTCAACTGGCTCGGAGGTGTAGAGTTTAGAGAGATATTACTTCTTTGTCATCGAGGAGTCTGAATGAATAGCATTCTAGGCACTTGAGGAACCGACTGTGGGCTTCTTCATTTTGCTGAGAGTTTCTGTTGTCTTCTTCATGAAGTTGTCCACGAGAGCTTCTCGTTCTTGTCTTCTGATTCTTTCTTTCTCTTCAATTCTTCTCTGTTATTCTCTCTTTTCCTCTTCACGTTGTCTTCTTAACTCTTCTTCCTGTAGTCTTCTCGCTTTCAGTCGATGAATCCTTTCTTCTTGCTCCATTCGTCTTTCTGCTTCTTCAGCTAACCTCTTCTCTTCCCCCTCTTTGATCGCAACAAAAATTCCAGTGGAGAAGGTCTCAAAGTTGTCAAATTGGATGGCAAGAATCTCGTCTTTAGCTTCAGACACTTTGATAAAGTTTTCCTTGTGCATGATTGGTATCATTTTCTCTCCGATACTCCGTCCCACCATGGTATGAGTATAGTGCTGGAGGTCCCTCTGATAGGTGCTGGTATTCAAGGGCTCAATTGCCATGAATGGAGATTCCTCAGCAGGTACAATTTGATTTTCAGTGGTAGACATGAGAGTTGTGGTTGCCAATCTTGGAGTTGAAGTGGATGATTGATCAGCCAAAGTCATTACAAAGTGTGTGGTTTCCCTTCCTTCTTCTTCTTCTTCAGCAGGATTCTGTGCGGATGGCCTTAAGTCCTGTACTCTGAAAGGCTTGCTGGCTAGTTGGTTTAGGATTTTCTCCTTGAATTCCAACATCTTCATCCTATCTTCCTCTTTCTTTCGTGCAGCTCGTTCTTCTGCTAGCTTCTTCTTCTTCTTCTTCAGTTCTTCAGCAACGACCATTTGACGTCTGGTGGCAGGAGTTTTGAACATCTGAGTGAATGGTGGACAGTCTTCTTTGGTGTATTTTGATGGTGGCAGAGATCAATCTCCGGTGGCTGCTCTGTGAGCCTTGATCTTCTGTAGCCTTGCAGCAACTTGCTTCTCCGTATACTGTCATTTGGATGTCTGGTCCATCCAATCATCAACCCTTTCTTCTTCAATTCTCCAGTAATTAAGATCCATTCTTGCCATCATGATTGAGCGGTCCTCATAATGTAATTCGTGATTGGCATAATCAAAGAATCGCCATCTCTTGAACTCTGTTCTCAATCATTCTTGATCGGACGACTCTCCTTGGAGTTTAGCAGGATATGAGTCATTGAGTTCGGCGACAGCTTGAGTTTTTATGAACATGCTTATGTCTCGTGCCCAGGAGATGAGATCCTCGTTCTCCTCATCTCTTGCTGTGATAGGAGGACACCACTTCGCAATCCTCTGTGCTTTGTAGTTCCTGTCGGGTGGTCATTCCATGGGCACTCTGAGAGTTTCTTCTCGAAATATGGATTCTCCATCTGTGATAGTCCCTGCATCTTCTTTATCATCAGAGCTAGGAAGATCACTGAAGGATATACCTGAAACTTCCGGAGAGCTGGGAATCGGAATGCGTCGTTGCCAGATGGATTCTATGGTTCTGTCAAGCACACTGGTGGTATCTGTCTCTGTATTCCATCCAGGAATGGTAGAAAGTTCAATACCCAGTCGTCGTAGATATTGCTCATTCCGAGCTCACACACTTGTTATGAGCTCTTCTTGTAGTTGTGCTCTGGACTCAGCATTAAGTGAGGTATTTGCTTTAGCAGTAGGTTCCTCAGCATCTGCTTCTTCATTGGTTGTGGTGATCTGCTGGGCGTTCTCTGGCATGACTGTCTCTGAATCTTCATTCCTCTTCTCTGCTTCCTGATTTCCTGAATCAATAGTTGGGATCTGGTCTGACGTTGTTTCCAGATTGGCTTCTGCCATGATTGTCACAATTTGGCTTCCTCCTTGCGCAACCAATTGTTCTGATTCACTTTCCCTTTCAACAACAGGACTGCTACCTTCTTCCTTAGCAGCCTGCAACCAATTTCTAGAAGCAATTTCTACAACACTTACGCTTCCCCCTTGATCGGTGGCGGGCTGAAGTTGTGTTGCGTCACAACTCCTTTCTCCCTGTCCAGGAGTTAGCAATCTCCTTGATTCCTTTAGGGCTTCTTTCAGTTATCTCCGCACAAGATCAGCAATTGCTTTCAGATCTTCAGCGAACGTGACCTTACTTTTCCCTTTCTCGGCTTGCATTTTCTCAACATCTTTTTGAGTGATGCGACCTGTTTGTTCTCCAGCTTGAATCCTGGCATTGCGCTCTTCATAAATTTCCATGACTTTTGCGTATCTTGAATCCCTTTCGTCAAGTGTCATCTCAAGTCGGAACTTGGCGTAGTCTTTTTGTTCTTGTGCCCTCTGGAGCGCTTTCCTTTGTCGTCTTTTCTTTCGAGATTCGTCCTCATCGGAAAATTCAAGCCTTCGCTTTGCAGTGGCATCTGTGGATTCTGTCGCAGTGTCTTTGCCGACATCTGATGATGGTAGATAAGTATCTACCTCAGGTACATTGATTCGGAGAGTGTTACCTGAAGATCTTTTTTGCTTGCTCCTTCTCTTGACTTTCTCCTCATCACTCGCTAGTTTCCTTTTCCTTTGTTGAGGGCTCCTCTGCATTCGCCTCCTCTTCAAGTTGGTTTGATCTGAGTGTTGACCAATTTCTTGTGACGGAATGTCGACCTAATTTTCAAGTTCAGTAAACAGAACATCATATTCAGCTTTATGCCGTTCTTCTTCAAGTTCCTCGGCAGTAAGTGGAGCAGCAGTAGGCATAATGATATGCCCTTGGTATGGTTCCTATTCATCAGAGCATGCCTCTTTAGGGTTGACGATGCTCTTTCCCTTTGGTATCAATGGTTCCCTAAAATTCTTTGGTGGTTGTTGCTTTCTAGTTGGCGGTATGTAGTCGGAGTAGATCAAGTCCTCACCGCGGAAACATTTTCCTTCTGGTACGATCCTTTCCAGAAAGTGGCTTATTTTCAATCCAAAGCCTACATCTTGAGTGAACGTGTGATCCTTCTTCACACTCTTGTTCTTGTAGACATGCACTAGCCATTTGGTGTTGATGAACTTTGCCCAATTTCCACGAACTTGATCTTCAATGGCCATCATAACAGCAAACTTCTTAGCACTTAGCTCAGAGAGTGAGCCCACTTCGCCCACTAGCATCCTTACGACTACTTGTGCTAAACGTCTCATTGGTTCTGCAAGAGATTTCAGTGGTGCTGCTACTTTCCATGAATCGGTGTATGATTCCGACTTCCATTGCAACCATCTTTTCTTCATCTCGGCTTCATCATTGATCTTGTAGTTGCCTACATCTTCACCATCATTGTGGAGTCCATACTTCTTCTCCAAAACTTCTGGAGTTACCACGATTTTGATACCCAAAACACTCGTGATGAAGAATTTCTCATCTTTCTCAACAATTGCATATGCGAAGAATTCTGCAACTATGTGTGGACGAAACTTCTTCGGTTCTGCAAATAAGTATCTCAACAGGTTCTCCCGATCGAGTTTACCTATGAGATCCTCACACCAGTGTTTCCAGAACAGTGACTTGTACAGTATCTTGTCCTTCTTGACTTGAGCAACTTTTTTCTGTTCATTGGTGAGTTCACCAGGCAATTTTCCATGACTAATGGCGATTAGTCGGTAGTATAGAATGGACTCATTTATGTCCTTCGTCTTGTAGATGCCTATGAAGGTTGGCTGGAACTGTTCTGGTTCTTTGGGCATGTTGGTTTTTCTGGATGATTCTGCAGGGGGACTAGCGCAGTTTGAGGATTCCTCCATTGAGGTATTATTCTGAAAGTTTCAAAAAGTGTAGAAGAATTATGCATCAGAAGGTAGGAGAGTATTAGGGTTAGAGTTACCAAACCAAGTTTCTTTTATACAATCCCTCTTTAACCGGCTTCCACTGTGAGCGGTTGGATCTCCTCTTCTGATATGGATGAATCTACAGTTGGGCAGTTGGTGACGGTTCGCCTTACGTTCTACTTCATTGAAATTGTGAGTGTGGCTGACGTGTCTCCTTGGCATTCATCGCTGCCCTGTGCTAGAGTTACTTTGTAACAAAAGCAACCTCTACAGTTTCTTTATCATTAGATAATCCCGTCTTTCGAGATATATTTGAATCAATTATATCCTCCTTGCGGGTCAACATGAAGAGATGCATATGTTAAACACTTGAAAATCAGTAATCTGTAAGGCTTATCCTGAGAGCTTGGACTCATCATACGATTTTACCCTTTTAATATGGAATGCCATATATCACCTATTTTGATGAGAGCTTGGACTCAGCATTCTTTCTTTGCTTTGAGGTGAATGACATAATATTGGACCTGATTTGCTAAGAGCTTGGACTCATCATTCTTTCTTTGGGTCCTTTGTTCAGTATATGCTTATAGCTTGCTGAGAGCTTGGACTCATCATTCTCTTGAAATAATTTTAAGCAATCTACCGAACTCTGCTGAGAGTTCATACTCAACTCTTCGGGGTTCTACTGAGAGCTTGGACTCAGTAGACAAAATAGACTCTTCTAAATTGTGATCCATATAGGAACAAAAGTCTCTTTACTGAGAGCTTGGACTCAGTAAACTTTTTCCGGTTTGTCTGCTATTCCAAAATGACAATCATTATCAATCAACTGAGAGCTTGGACTCAGTAAGTACCGGATATCTGCTGAAAGCTTGGATTCAGCAGTTCTTCTAGACTCTTTAATTTTTAATGAACTTTTAAGTTCAAGAGTCTTTTTATTGAGAGCTCAACCTCAGTATTTGTCAGAATTTGCTGAGAGCTTGGACTCAGCAGTCAGCAGAGAGTAATTTGCTTGAATTTATTCTCCTTTTTAGCATTGAAGTACTCTGCTTCCGACGGGGTTGGGAAGACCTTTGAGAAATTCCTATCATTTGATTTTCCTTTTCATTTTTCAATCTTTTCATGGAAAACCATATGGTTTTTTTTGATAGGTTTCTGTACACAAGGAGTGTAATGATCTAGCATTTGATTTAGGCAGTTATTTCGATTGAGATAACAGAGTATTGTCATCAACACGAGCATTTTATTGATATCACTGATTTACAAGAGTTACACTTTGCAAAGTATAATAATACAAGTTTACAATGATTAATTAGTCTTCAAACTGCTCCAATAACGCCTTTTCTAGATCTACTCCTTCTTGGACTTTTCCCGAGCTCATTGCTGCAAGCTGCCTCGCTTCCACAACAATGTGTTGATTTCAAGGCTGTGAGATGTCCTTAAGAAATTTGTCTTCTTCTTGCTCTCTAGGTGACATCTTTTCTCCAACAGCCTTCGCCTACTGTAGACTTTCCAGGAATTTGAGAAGTCCAAGTCTAGCAGATCTCGCCATCTTCTCAGACCAGTACATTTGTCTGCAGCTTTCCCCTATCGGCGTCCAGTGCCATGCGAATGAACTTATGCGGGATGTCATTCGCATCACCGGCACATTATCGTAGCTTCGGGTGCCAAGTAGATGCTTTAGAGTTGCATCTCCTCCACCCGCAAGCTTCTCCTCCATCTCCTCTTCCTTTCCTTGGTTTCATCGTGAGATCCTTGAAGAAGAGAAGAAAAAGAGATTGAGTATACCCATCTGCATATACCATTATAATACAATGCACAAGAGCTACCCAATTTATGTGACTATGGATTATCCATCTTCAGACCCACCTGACAAGTTTTTATCTCACCAACGAGAAAAGTGTCATGGCCTGACAGAATGGACCACCTATCTCCATTCGGTTCTAATATGAGAAAACTCATCGTCCATGGTGAATAAAAAATTGAGAGAATCTCCTTAGATGTGATCTCTGTGAAGATTACGACTCTTCCTCTCAATTTGGAGACTTCCAAGTCATGTTGCTCGAACATATTCCAGAGGTATTTTGGTGAAATAGTAAAGGACAACATTTCTGATTTCTTCGAGCAGGGTTTCTGGAAAGATGGGAATGGAGGCAAAAGATGATGGGTTTTGTATACTGAAAGCATTTATTATAATGAGTATACAACAATTTATTTCTCCTATCTGTTAAAAATCTTACATGTATGAACAATGGTATCCTCTTGTCTCACCGATAGGGACGATCATACGGCGTGTTGTAGATCGCAGAAGACAGTATGATAACTTGACCTAGTGAGACATAAACCTGATCACTGCCGAGACAGCGTATGAGGATACGTCTGTCCGGATGGCTGCGGCATTGTCGGAATAAGTAGTCTTTCTTGGTTACTTGACATGCTGGTACGCAGGGGTGGCGTATTAATGGACCACAGTGAGATGTATTCGTTTGTCTGACATTAGCGAATACAAGATCTCGTTATATTGATTGAGTCCAAACCCTAACGAAGGTTTAGGGGTTTGCACGGGTTGACTGTTGCTTTGACTTGCCATGGTGGAGAGCCTGAGTAATGTGCTCGTATATCCGTATCTTGGGTAACAGCAGTTCGTGTAGTACTGCCTGAGACTGGGTTTAGGTAACCATATCCGAGTAATAGGATGGGGACATTCCCTGAGGAGCTCAATGACATTCATTGTGCCAAAGTCCTGCAGGCTGATTAAGTTCAGGCACGAGTGATAAGGATTGAGTGGTACTACTCAGGAATTATAAGATATTAATTAATTGCAGTTAGAGCTTGTCAGAGGCTCCGATTAATTAATGAATGTTCGGTAACCTTAAATATGGGGATTCTCAATTAATGCAGTACGTTCTCATAACGTGGTAATAAAGGGGTAGGTAAGTATTAATTCTGTGGTAAAAAAGAATTAATATTTATTAATTAATTGTGTCCTGGGTTGTGGACATGGGAATTAATTAATTTATAGGCCCACTTTATTATTTGCATTAGGTCCCAGGTCTGGCCCAAATAAATATGTTGAATTGAGCCCAGTAACCCATTAGGGATAAAACCCTGGGTCTATAAATAGACCATTCTCTCTGGAAACCCAAGCCAACTTGTGTGATTATTCAAATCAGTCAAAATCCTACGACAGAGAGAGAGAGGGGCGACGGCTTTGTGTGCAGAGGAGGAGAATTTCGATTCTGGCCTTGCACAACCATAGATCCACGGAGTCCTCACCAGTAGTGGATCTGAACAGCATTGAGATACTGATATGAAGACCTGATTTGGAGAACAGAATTTTTTTTCTTCTCTTTCTTCTTTTTCGATTTTTATCTAAGAAATTAGGGTTCTAATTTCTGTTTCCGCAGATAAAATTGTATTGCGTGGTTGAATTAAAGTTGGAAATTCAAACGCAAAAGATCGGATCAGACTCGACGGAATAACGGTAATCCCTCAATCCACAATTCTGAATATTAAATTCATAGGAGCATGCTAGGTTTCATTGTTAATTTAATTGTGCACAATATCCATAAATCGATCCGGTTCAAGTGGTTTTGGTGATTCGGTTCACGGGAAAACCCTACAATTGGTATCAAAGCCAGGTTTCTGATTTATGGCTCTTTTGTGCATAATTAAATTTGATATGCATGTATGAATTTATTTTGTATTGTGGATGGTTTTTGTTCCTCGTGGCACCCGTGTAATTCAGCCCGCGGTGGTTTATCCGTGTAGGGCTGAATTACTTTTGTAAAATCACGAGAAAATTCGTGATTAGTGTAGATTTGAAAATTGTAATAGAATAGTTTTTGTAATTTTATTTTCAAATCTGTAATTGGACGGGTCGAGGACGAAGAACGAAGACGGAGCCGGTGAAGGGCTGCGGCGCACGTGTAGTCGCAGGCGGCGGCGGCGTAGGGCCGCGCACGTCGCGAGCGGCCGGGCGGCGGGCGGACGGTAGCGGCGGCCGAGGGCGCGGGCAAGCGGCGCTGTGCGCGGCGCGGTGGCGGCGGCGGCTGTAGTGTCGTCGTCGGCGATTGCTGTCCCGTCGCGGTGGCTCGTGTTTTGGTGGTTTGTGCAATCCTGTGTAAACCCTAGGGTTTGCATTAGGGTTAGGGCAAATCATCAGATCACAAAGGCCTAAATCCCAAAAGATTTGGTGGATGAAGATTTGAAGGCCCTGGAAGATTTGAAAAGATTTGGACTTATCCAAATAGATTCAAAATTCAAATTGTAATAGATAGAATTTATTTTTCTATTTTGTGGGGCCACGAGGAATTTTTTGTTTGTCTTAATTGTCCTTGTATGATATATGTGATTTATATTTGTGCGCAATTAAGTATGTGTAGATAATAGGAAAAGCATGTTTTATCGCTTTTATTATTTACAGCTTTCTAAGCATGCTTATGTGATTAATTTTTTTTGTTGGATTATATTTTGAAAATTTTTGGGCTTGTTTAATTACATGCAAAAATTTGGAAAATATAATAACAAAGAAATTATATGTGCGCATATAAGAAACCTTTTAAAAGAAAAATACTAAGCTGGTTTTTTAATTAAAATCAATAGACCTCCACAAAGCGGTCTTAGGCTGTAAGTGTATCTCTAGTTCTAGTAAACGTCTACGAGTGTAGCTTTCTAGTTCCTAGAGGTACATGGCTACGGTTGTTGGGTTTTTTAGACAAACAATTTAAATCATGTAAATAGTGGGAGGGCTTTGCGTAAACGTCTACAAGTGTAGCTTGCGTAGATCTCTTTCACAAATATTCTATGATTGATTTAAATTATAGATAACAAAAGCTTTAAGGGTTGTGCGGTATGGTTACGTGCCATGCTAAACTGTCTCTTTTGGTCGGAGTTAAATTTGTGGTTAATGGATTAGAAGCATCTTAGAATATAATGCAAGAATTACATCCCTGTTCTTGATAGATGGTTTGGTCTAAGTTTTTCACTAATTATTAATTTCTAGTGTCAAAAGCATCCTGACATGGTAGTGAAATTAAATAGATTGGGGCTTAAAACCCGCAGTTCTGGTTGAGGGTGACATCGTAAACGTCTACGAGTGTAGCTTGCGGTGGGAACTCTTGGGAAATTAGTGGAAAACATTTGTATTTGATTTGTTAAAAGGTTTTCAATGCATTTGTTTTCGAAGTTCTATATGTATGTTCTTATTTAGGATTTTTATTGTTTCGGATATGTCTATGTCTAGTGTCATCAATATTCTCGCACAAAATTCTCTAACTGGTCCAAACTTCCTGGAATGGAAACGCAACCTTGAATACATCCTGATTGCGGAAGAACACTTGTTCGTTCTACAAGTACTTTGTTTTATAAGTTCCCACTACTGAATCCTCGCAAGAGGAAGTAAACTATTACAACGAGTGAGAGAGCACGTAGTTTCCATGACTCACCTCATGGATGAGCTAACTGTGCACAGTGGAGGTATCGACGCTGAGGATAAGGTCGATATCATACTGAACTCTCTACCCAAATCCTTTGAGAGTTTCAGACTAATTGTTGTCATGAACAAGGAGTATACTCTTAACGAGTTGCTCAATGATTTGATGGCAGCGGAATCGGTTATGAATCCTAAGAACGTTGTCTTAGCTACTTTTGGTAATCACTCTGTTGTATCGAAAGGTATAAAGCCGAAAAGAGCGATTAAGAAGAAGGCTGGAAAGGTAAATGTGAAGGACATGGGAGCTGTTAATAAGCCTATGGCGGAAACATCGAGGGACAAGTGTTTTCAGGTGTGGTAAGAAAGGACATTGGAGGAAAGATTGTCAGGCCCACAAGGCTAGACAAGGTATGCCATTTGCATGTATAACTGAAGCATGATTAGAGTGCGGCGTTGGTCTTCCAAGAGCTGTAAGCGCTGACTTGTTGATCATGTTGTTGTACTTTGCAGGGGACCGTGCCGACAAGGCTGGTGAGTGATGGCAAGAAGATACCAAACTTGATGAAGGCAACGTTTTATGACGGAGCTTCATGGGGATTTCTTTTCTTTATGTTTTGATGAACTAAGTACGTTTAAGAGTTTGTTTGTGGGCCGTGGTTTATCGGCAGGACAAATTTTATCAACTTTCTATGGATGTTTGTTATTTATGATTTCAATCATTGGCGATAACAATATCATTCATTATGTAATGTTGATTTATACTCTTTATGTTACTTCGATCAAATATGTCCTTTATATTGCTTGTAATTCATCCGTAACTGATAATCCTAGAAAGAGAAATCCTACTTCTTCCGATGAGGATCTTACATATCTCTAGCACTTGAGACTGGGTCACATCAGCTTGAAGCGGATTCAGCGACTTGCAGATGACGGTACATTGGACTTAGTCCGGGCTGTACCTTATCAAGTCTGCAAATCCTGCATCGAGGGCAAGATGTCAACAGGGCCTTTCAAGGCTAGTCAGTCTCGAGCAGAGGAAGTGTTGGAATTGATCCATTCTGACTTATGTGGACCGATGTCCACGCAAGCTCGTGGAGGGTACGGATATGTTTACCTGCTTCGCTACAAGTTTGAATGCTTTGAGAAATTCAAAGAGTTCAAGGCTGAGGTAGAAAAGAAGGTCGGGAAAACTATAAAGTCACTGCGATCTAACCGCGGTGGTGAATACCTCGGTAAAGAGTTCTTGCAATATTTGTCAGAAAACGGGATTACATCCCAGTGGACTGCACCAGGTACTCCCTAGCAAAATGGTGCAGCTGAAGAAGAAATAGGACTTTTCTAGAGATGGTAAGATCAATGATGAGTTATGCGAACTTACCAATTTTGTTTTGGGGCTACGCATTGGAAATAGCAGCTTACGTGCTAAATGTGGTGCCTTCTAAATCAGTTCCTAAGACGCCTTCTGAGCTCTTCCTTGGTCGCAAACCGAGTTTGTGCAAGTTTAGAGTATGGGGCTGTCCGGCACACGTACTGTCGAAGGAACCTGATAAGTTAGAAAGCAGGTAAAAAGTAATGTTGTTCACAGGGTATCCCAAGCAAACGAAAGGTGGTTACTTTTACTGTCTTGAGAGTCAGAGAGTCGTTGTTAGCACCAACACTAGATTCTTGGAGGACGAGTATGTGAGTAATCACAAGTCAATGAGTGATATCGTTCTTCAAGAAATTGAAAACGAGAATGCGATTCCAAGGGAAGGGGAACGTGTAGATTTGGGTGCACCTGTGAGAGGTTCAGCACCACAGACACGTTCTTTAGTGCAAGGTGCAGAACCACAAGTTACTGCACCTATTACTGACACGGCACCGATGCCTTGTCGTAGTGCGTGAGTTATTTTTGAGCCGAAAGGTACATGTTCGTGGGTGAGTCATCGGACTTGAGCCCGGAAGACGGACATGAGGACTTAGAACCACTGACTTACGAAGAGGCATTGCAGGACAAGGATGTTGCAATGATGGGTTTTGTATACTGAAAGCATTTATCAAAATTAGTATACAACGGTTTATTTCTCCTATCTGTTAACGATCTTACATGTATGAACAATAGTATTCTCTTGTCTCACCGATAGGGCGTGTTGTAGATCGCAGAAGACAGTATGATCACTTGACCTAGTGAGACATAAACCTGATCACAGCTGAGACAGCGTATATGGATACGTATGTCCGGATGGCTGCGGCATTGTCGGGATAAGTAGTCTGTCTTGGTTACTTGACATGCTGGTACGCAGAGGTGGCGTATTGATGGACCGCAGTGAGATGTATTCGTCTGTCTGACATCAGCAAATACAAGATCTCGTTATATTGATTGAGTCCAAACCCTAACGAAGGTTCAGGGGTTTGCACGGGTTGACTGTTGCTTTGACTTGCCATGGTGGAGAGCCTAAGTAACGTGCTCGTATATCCGCATCTTGGGTAACAGCAGTTCGTGTAGTACCGCCTGAGACTGGGTTTAGGTAACCATATCCGAGTAATAGGATGGGGACATTCCCTGAGGAGCTCAATAACATTCATCGTGCCAAAGTCCTGCAGGCTGATTAATTTCAGGCACGAGTGATAAGGTTTGAGTGGTACTACTCAGGAATTATAAGATATTTATTAATTGTAGTTAGAGCTTGTCAGAGGCTCCGATTAATTAATGGATGTCCGGTAACCTTAAATATGGGGATTGTCAATAAATGCAGCCCATTCTCTTAACGTGGTAATAAAGGGGTAGGTTAGTATTAATTCTGTGGTGAAAAAGAATTAATATTAATTAATTAATTGTGTCCTGGGTTGTGGAAATGGGAAATAATTAATTTATAGGCCCACTTTATTATTTGCATTAGGTCCCAGATCTGGCCCAAATAAGTGTGCTGAATGAAGCCCAGTAGCCCATTAGGGAAAAAACCCTGGGTCTATGAATAAACCACTCTCTCTGGAAACCCTAGCAACACTTTTGTGATTATTCAAATCAGTCAAAACCCTAGGGCAGAGAGAGAGAGGCGCCGACTTCATTGTCAGAGGAGGAGAATTTCGATTCTGGTCCTGCTCAAGCCACAGATCTACAGAGTCCTCACCAGTAGTAGATCTGATCAGCACCGGGATACAGATTTGAAGATCTAATCTGGAGAACAACAGATTTCCCTCTTCCTCTTTGTTCTTTCAATTTTATTCTAGAAATTAGTATTCTAATTTCTGTTTCCGCAGACAAATCGAAGTGCGTGGTTGAATTGGAGTTTGGAATTCAAACGCAAAAGATCGGTACAGACTCGACGGAATAACGGTAATCCCTCAATCCACAATACTGGTTATTAAATTCATAGGAGCATGCTAGGGATTTGTGAATTTGAATTATGTGCAATATCCATAAATCAATCTGGTTCAGTTTGGTTTTGGTGATTCGGTTCACGGAAAAACCCTACAGAAAGCATTTATTATAATGATTATACAACGGTTTATTTCTCCTATCTGTTAACAATCTTACATGTATGAACAATGGTATCCTCTTGTCTCACCGATAGGGACGATCATACGGCGTGTTGTAGATCGCAGAAGACAGTATGATCACTTGACCTAGTGAGACATACACCTGATCACAGCCGAGGCAGCGTATGAGGATACGTCTGTCCGGATGGCTGCGGCATTGTCGGAGTAAGTAGTCTGTCTTGGTTACTTGACATGCTGGTACGCACGGGTGGCGTATTGATGGACCGCAGTGAGATGTATTCTTCTGTCTGACATCAGTGAATACAAGATCTCGTTATATTGATTGAGTCCAAACCCTAACGAAGGTTCAGGGGTTTGCACGGGTTGACTGTTGCTTTGACTTGCCATGGTGGAGAGCCTAAGTAATGTGCTCGTATATCCGCATCTTGGATAACAGCAGTTCGTGTAGTACCACCTGAGACTGGGTTTAGGTGACCATATCCGAGTAATAGGATGGGGACATTCCCTGAGGAGCTCAATAACATTCATCGTGCTAAAGTCCTGCAGGCTGATTAATTTCAGTCACGAGTGATAAGGATTGAGTGGAACTACTGAGGAATAATAAGATATTAATTAATTGTAGTTAGAGCTTGTCAGAGGCTCCGATTAATTAATGGATGTCCGGTAACCTTAAATATGGGGATTCTCAATTAATGCAGCTCGTTCTCATAACGTGGTAATAAAGGGCTACGTCAGTATTAATTATGTGTCGAAAAAGAATTAATATTAATTAATTAATTATGTCCTGGGTTGTGGACATGGGAATTAATTAATTTATAGGCCAACTTTATTATTTGCATTAGGTCCCAGGTCTGGCCCAAGGAAAGTGTGTTGAATTGAGCCCAGTAGCCAATTAGGGATAAAACCCTGGGTCTATAATTAGACAACTCTCTCTGGAAACCCTAGCCACTTGTGTGATTATTCAAATCAGTCAAAACCCTAGGGCAGAGAGAGAGGGGGCGCCGACTTCATTGTCAGAAGGAGGAGAATTTTGATTCTAGTCCTGCTCAAGCCACAGATCTACGGAGTCCTCACCAGTAGTAGATCTTGAAGGGATTCGTGAACTGAATCACGCAGTTCGTTTGTCAAGGATCGTTAATTGGAATATCAAAATAAATTCCTATGCCTATGAATGATCCTAGCATGCTCCTATATTATTATGCATAAGAGGGTTTATGCGAAATACTTGGATTGAAGAACTCTGAAGAACGAGTGCGTGGAGATTCCCTTTGATCTTTCCCACGCACAAAGATTTAATTCCTAACAGATTGAGGAAATAAATCTTGAGAAAATAAAACAGTTATTTTTGAAAACAAGGAGAGAGAGAAGAAGAAAAATCCTTCTGATTTGATCTTCTGATCTGTATCCCAACTCGATATAAAAATCTGGTGAAGATTCTCTATAAGATCCCTTGCCCGGTTGAGAAGCAGAATTTCCTCCTCGTTCTCAGATCTTAGTCGATCACCACAACTCACAAAACCTGGTTTTCTGTGTGCAACTTATGATCTTGTGGTGTGTTGAGATCAGAGGTGTTGGTCCCGGATTATCAGGGTATAACTTGGCAGCGGAAACTGTGTTAGTTCGTTTCTTGCGCTCTGCTGGTTACTCAGCTGACTGGGACCTTGTCAGCTGGTAAGTCAACTGGCACTCTGAGTACTCAGCTGACTGGCAACTGGCTCGTCAGCTGGTAGCTCAAGACTTGGAATATTTTTAGGTCTTGTTTGCACAGTTATATCAGTTTTCAGATATACACCAGCACTTGGGTGCTGGGTTTTAAATCAGTATGAAATGCAGAAAGCTGATAAAAGACAAAGGATTTATAGTGGTTCGATCAACTGATCTACGTCCACTCTCCAGTCGTAGCACTGGAAATTTCACTAAGAGTAATCGGGTACAAGCGTCCTACGATCTATCTCTAGCTGGTGAATGCCTCGTCCACCAGTTCACTAGATCAACCGCTCCCGGCCTTGTCCTTCTTCAACTCTGATCAGCTGGTGGAGTGCGAGCACGTCACTTCAACCTCCTTAGCTGACTGCGTGGGTGTTTAGTTCTCCCAAGAACGTGTCTTCTCAATACGGCAAAAAGCCCGTAATAACTCAAGTGCTGGCTGGCACAAGAGCTGCTGTGAACTTCCTCAGAAGAGAAAGAACACCAACGAGATCTGTAACTTACAAGCTGGAAGCTTGAAGTCTCGTGTTTGAATAAATCAACACACGGAAAAGCTTTAAGTAAAGCCTCGAAAGATTTGCTTGCTTGCTTGAGCGTAATAAATTTTCGGTCTTTCGGTAGGTCAAGAGTATTGAATGTTGATGAAGCAAGTGTCTTAAATGTTGGTAGCTCCGTCCTATTTATAGACGCAGGATCCCATTCAAATTTCTAGCCGTTTGGACTCATCCGGAAAAGGTCTCTGTCGTCGCATGTCCTTCTGACGGCGGCAGGTAGGAATTTCCGGAAAGCGCCATGCTTTTGTCCACTTTATCTGACATTAATCTCTTTATGTCAGAACGGCACTATTCGTCAGTACGAGGAATCGGAACTGGTGTCTTGAACTGATAGACTTTAAGGTATCCTCCCTTAAGTCATACGTTGTCAGTTTATTCCTCAGACGAATCTTCTTTTTGTCTCTAAGACTCTGGGAGAGCGAATCTTGAATTCTGCTGGTAACATCCGACTGGTAGAACATTCTGGTGATCTTGTGCTGGCATTCTCTGTTGGTGACTTGCATTGACAATCTAAGTCTACCAATTTGTCTGATGTTAACTCTTGGAATCTCCCATGACTGGTGGCTTCACCGCTGGTGAACAGTGTTAGTGAGAACACCTATTCTGCTGGTAAGATTTGTCAGCCGCCTGCTGGTGAAATCCTTCCCAACTGGTGAACAGTAGCCAGTCATTAGCTCTTCTCATGCTGATGAACAGTGTCAGCATGAGTCTTGTCAGTCGCTTGCTGGTGAGACTTTTCTCAACTGGTAAGTACATCTCATGCTGGTGAACAGTAGCCAGCATGAGTCTTGATCAGCTGCGACTTACAACTCAAAAGACCTAAACAGGACTTTACATTTGAGATCTAGAGCTATCTAGAGACAACTGACGCTGGTAGGACTTAGGATTTGATCCACCAAAACACCAAACTAGAATCTAAACAAGTAGCTACTGGGGAGAGGAAACTTAGCCAAATTTCCCAACAAGAGGAACTGAAGCCTATTTATAGGAAAATACTGGACTTCTATTGGGCTTGAGTTTCATGGGCCAGACCAGGGACCAGAATGCAAATAGCAAATAAGGCAAATCAATTAATTAATTCACATATTCAACCCAGAATATAATTAATTAATTAATATTGATTCATTCCACCAGAGAATCAATACTGTCCTACCTATTTGCTACCACGTTTTGAGGTACGGGTTGCATAGGCTCGGTATATCCCCACATTTAAGGTTACAGACATTCGTTAATTAATTTAAGCTCTGACAAGCTATTTAATTAATTAACATCTTTTATTCCTTAATCAATCCACTCAAACCTTTTTCACTTATGCTTGAACTTAATCAGCCTGCAGGACTTAGCATAACGAACCGTTTGAGCTGTTCAGGGAATGTCACCATCCTATACTGGATGTTGTTACCTAGTTCCAGTACCAGACAGTCATACACAAACTGCTATTACCCAAGATACAGATATACAAGCTCAACTAGAGCCTTTCACTGCAACTCAAAGTAATACACAATCTGCATATACTTCTGTACCTTCATGTAGGCTTAGGATCTCGTCAAGCCATAGAGATCTAGATTCTTTTAATGTCAGATAAAAGAATCGATCTCGACTTAGGTCCTTATCAATGTGTGCCCCACACCAGCATACCAAGCCATCCAAGATAAGATGCTTATGACTGTGTATGCTACAGCCTACACCGACAGTTTATCCTGGAACTGTCTCAGCTGTGATAACTATTTATATCTCGCTAGGTCAAACGATCCATACGATCTTCCGTGATCTTCTACACACCGTATGATCTCCCTATCGACGAGATAAGAGGATAATTGCGTTTGCGACACATGTTTTTTAATTCAGACAGGAGATGAACATACAACATTTATGATTCCCAGTATATTAACCAATTGACCTTGTACATAATATACCAATCATAATGCTTTCAGTATATAAATCCATCAGATCTGATCAGCACCGGGATACAGATCTGAAGATCTAATCTGGAGAACAACAGATTTCTTTCTTCCCTTTTGTTTTCGATTTTTATTCTATGAAATTAGAGATCTAATTTCTTATTCCGCAGATAAAATTGGATTGTGTGGTTGAATTCAAGTTGGAAATTCAAACGCAAAAGATCGGTTCAGACTCGACGGAATTACGGCAATTCTCAATCCACAATATTGTATTAAATTCATAGGAGCATGCTAGGTTTTATCTTGTATTTAATTATGCATAAAAACCATAAATCGATCCGGTTCAAATTGGTTTTGGTGATTCGGTTCACGGGAAAACCCTACAGAAGGTCCCTGCAGCAACTGGCTATAGATTGTGAGGAGTGTATTTTCATTACTTAGTGAATTACCGGATCTGATATCCGAAGAGTGAACGTAGGACTTAAGGCTCCGAACCACTATAAATATCCTGTGTCGTTCACACTTTTATTTCCTTACGCACTTTACAACTTTCTAGCATAACTTGGAATCTTCAACACTTATCTCTTAAGTGTTGAAGTGCATAAACTGTTAACTGCTCACAACTGCAAAACTGTTAAAACAAACTGCTGGCTAACGTGAATAGTATTGCTAAAATAATTAGCTGAATTGTCTAAGTTAGAGTGCGAGTTTTTATATTTAATACTTTCGCTGCATATTATACGTACTCTGATCAGGGACCAACACCCAACATACATCACAAAGCTTGGCGGGGAGAACAATGTTGGTAGTTCGACATTCGTTATTTCCTAGGAGAATGGGGACTCTGCGTAGCTCTCCCTCAGTATTGTCCTCTCCGGCGGCAGAAGTCCTGGGATTCTGGCGATGAGAAACTCAAAGTAACTCAGCCTTTGCTCTAATCGTCGTTATATCTTTGTGAGTGTGAGGGAGCTTATGTGATTCTGCTCGGTCTCCTGGTCCCTCTACACCTGGGGATCCCTATTGGGAGTTTGTGGGGTTACTCATTCGTTGCTTGTCACGTCGATTTGATTGAACTCCATTTGTAAATTTCGAGTTGCAGTCTGATGCTCCCTACTGGCACATCCAGGCTCCTCGACAATGGAACGAGTGTTTACTTAATGTTGCAATAGTCAGTTCTCGCGATCGAGGAGTTTGTACCTTCCCATTATCTCGTCCATCTGTGCTCCCATTTTTCCATAACGCTTCTGGCAGCTTGCACCTGGCTGACCAGCTGGGCTACATGTGGATCCCCCACACTGGAAGGTGGGGGCAGGTGGAATGCCAGTTCATTGAGCGGCATGGCGTTGAAAGCTCTGAGAAAGTCGTCCACCATTCCGCCAGCATTTGGTGTTTGTGGGGCTCCGCGTCCACCTGCTGGTGGAAGCCCTTGTCTGGTTCCTGTGGGAGCCCCTCATCCCACGCCTGGGTGAGTTCCTCGACCTACTCCTGGTGGCGGACCGGTTCTTCCGGTGTCGACTTCGATCACATTGGTGTTGTTTCTTTCGTCAACCATTTCCTGCAAAATGGGTTAGTACGATATTGTTCCTAGGGCCCCATGATCACTGATAAAATAACCAGATAAATTATAGAATAGTGATGCAAATAAATTTGTAAACCCTAAGGTTGTCAAACGCACAGGGACTGTGTAACAAGACTATTCTATGTACTAGCCAAAGTTTTTAAACCACAATTGTTTGAGTAAATTGGAAATAGGGTTTTGGTTTTGGAATTTAAAGATGACAATGCAGAAAAATAAAGGGTTTTAAAAACAGTAATTTAAAGATACAGATTCCAGGGCAAATAATCAAATCATCAACATGAAAAAATCATCAACTCAACAATGGGGAATAATTAGATTCAAATGGAGTAAATTCCTTGTTTGGAAATTTAAACCTAGATTACTAATGCGTGACTATCTCCTCTCAGTCTCAAGAACACAACATTAATCAATCTTAATAATTATCTAAGTTAATCCTACAATTTGGTTCTTCCTTTTGAGACAGAAAACAATTGCCATTAATTTTCTCTTCCTATTACCAATTTTCACCTCTCAGTCCTTCAATTGATAACTACAAACCTATATTCAAATTCATCTCTCGATCCTTCTTTAAATCTATATTCAATTAATTAAACTTAGGAAATTAAACCATGCTATTAAGTTGAATCATTCATACATGCATCAGAAAAGATTATCAAAAGCCCTAGAACCTGCTAGGGTTTCTAGCCACTAAACATGATTAGAAACAAAGAACACATTTTATTAAAGTTCATAAACAAGGACAATAGGAGCCTTGGAAGTCTTCAAAAACTCCAATGAAATAAAATTCTTAGTAAAATTAAAGATATATTTTCGAGCCTATAAGTGTTATATTCATAGAGGAGAAAACAAATGTCAACAAGGTATTAGGCTAAAATATTGAAAATAACCAAACCGGGTAAAACTTTCTTTTTCGGCCTCAGTGTCGATCGACATGTGGCATGTCGATTGACATAAATGCAATGCATCGATTTCCTTCAAGCCTTCATCTCAGTCAATCTCTAGGCTGCATGTCGGTCGACATACATGCAAATGTCGAGCTCTTCTTCAGGTGCTGCAATCGATCGACATCCAACCTCTTTGTCAGTCGACATTCACCCTATCGGTCGACACAAAGGTCGTGCTTCGAGTTTTAATCTTGTCTTCCTCATCGGTCGACTTCCCGCGTGCCAATCGAAACAAAAACTTTGTCATCTCAGCTCGTTTCACCATTTGACCTCTTTTTAATCCTAAAACCTGTAAAAACTCACCATTGCAAGCATAACATTCTCTATAACATACTCATGCACGAAAAAAAAAACATATAACTAAACCTAATTGCACTTAAACAAAGGAGAAAAATATGGATAAATGAGTGTAAATACAAGCTTATTACCCCACGGTGGGCGCCAAATTGTTGAGGTTCGTTTCGTACAGATGCGGGCCCCAAGAACTTTAGAATACAAGCAATACAGAAAATGGTAAAAATGACACTTAAATGAGAATTAAACAGAGACAAGACAAACCAAAAAATGTTATTTGATTAAAGTAAAGAACAGTAGTCGGGTAACTAGTTCGATAATACCAGGCCCGATGTGCAATTGTGAACACAACTTTTTTAATAAGGGTAAAAGAGAGAATAGTAGTTAGGGATCTCGATATCTAGGGTTAGGTGCCGAAAATTGGCTTACAAAATGATATATATATATATATATATATATATAGGGTTCTGAAGTTGTTAGGGTTTCTTGGAATTTAGCACAACTCGTTGGGCAGCTAACTCCGATTTTATCGGGGTCGTTGCGTTGAGTGGCACCAAACGTCGCGAACTTATCCTCCAGTTGCATGTCGACTCTTTTGACCATCGGATGGTTGCTTAATAACCGCTTGGGTACCCAAGCTCAGCTCATTGAACTGCTATGTGTCCCGTCCGGACTACTTTGGTCGTACTATTTGCCGCGAACTGCTTTTATTCGGGCTATTCCTACTGTAAGACTGTTTTCTCCTAGGCCGGCCTGCTACTCAGCCTGTCAAATCGTTATTGGGCTACGCTGTTGATCTAAATGGGCCGAGTATCATCGTGCCCCAACATGACCTATCAATAATAAAAAGTAAAGTAATTGATAAAAAATGATAGTAGAGGTTGATGTGGATATTTATGAACTATAAAATAATACTCCCTCTGTCCCGGTTTACTTGTCTCACTTTTCATTTTGGTTCGTCCTAATTTACTTGTCTCATTTCCCAAAATAGTAAATAATTAACTCAAAATTAAAAAATTAATCAAAATTATTTTAATTAACTCTTTTATCTCTCTTTCCATTTTGCCCTTTTTAAAAAATAAATTAATTAAATAAACATTCAACCCACTAATACACCATTAAATTTTATTATTAATTCAAATATTGATTATTATGTCATTTAAATTCGGGACAAGTAAATCGGAACACAAGGAGTAATAATTATTGATATGGTACACACATGGTTGGATCTTAAATTTTTTAAGATCCCACCCCTAGCCCATGCCCTAAGCGCCCAACGATGCAAAAAAGATTTATGGATGCATTTTACGAGTTTTAAATGGGATAAAAACCACCTAACACCTAAGAGGCTATTTAGCCTGATCTTCACAGCATTGTTTCTGAAAGCTTAACTCAAAAAAAGGAAAAACTAATTAATTTCATGATGTCATTAGATTTATAGATTTAATATTAGTTTCCCATATTTTTAAATGTTCTAGAATAATTAATTTATTTTACGTAACGTGAATTTTATTCCTGTACTACATAGTCCTCCAACACGTAACTCAATACACAAATTCTTTCACTAAGACCAAGAATTATTTGACAATCATATTATATACAATAAAACTTAATCAAGATGTGTTGAGATCAATGCTTCCACATATTTAATACTTGCCAACTTATAAAACTGATTCAATTCATAAATACGACAAGACTAGACTATTTAATTTTTGTTTTATAAAAAAGGTAAACTCGATGAGACGGTCTCCTCATTTTTATTGTGAGACGAATTTAATGAAATGATGTATTTCTTTATTGCAAATGATGTTTCATCATTTTTATTGTGATATGAGTTTAATGAAATGATGTATTTCTTTATTGCAAATGATGTATTTCTTTGTTGTAAATAATGTAATTCTTAAAAATGAAATGATGTATTTAACTTATTGAAATGATGTATTAAGATCTGTCTCACAATAAAAAAACAGTAAGACCGTCTCTCAGGAGACCAACTCTAAATAATTAATCATATTATATAAATATTTTTATATGATTTTCACAAATTAGTAATGAATTGATTTAATTTTGTAAGATGACAAAAATATTAAAATCATGCCGATGATCATAATAAAATATTTGCACTCACCCATAGACCATAATATGAATTGTAAATATAAAGCAATAATTTTATAAATTTAGGGGTATTCTTTGTCTTTTTAAAAAATCAAAGAATTAAATTGAGCTTAATAATCTCAAAGAGAGAGTAATTTGTTAGAAAAAAGCTTATCTCAATTGTCATTTTCTTTTCAATTTATGTTAGAAAAAAAAGATTCTGTATGCCCCTAGCATTTTGGTTGAAGTTTTGTGGGGAACGAGTATAAAATGAAGAAGACGCAGCGGGGTTTTAGCTCCAATTCTTGCCTCGTTATCCCAAATCGATTAGAGGTTTTAGTTTTACGCATACGATACCGATTTCTCTCTCTCTTTCTCTCTCATCTTTTTCTTCTTTCGTTTTTTCATTTTTCTTTGAAATTCCTTGTCCGCCACTGTCACTTTTTGAGTTTCTTTTAATTGTGATTTATTCGAGTCACGTAAATTCGAGATTTCTGGTCAGAAATACTGTATAATTTATTTGTAGAAAAGGTTAAAAAGAAGAAGCAGACGTCCGAAATTTCTCTATTTAGTCCAATTAATCATCTGGTAATTGTTTTTGCGTTTGTGTTTAATCTTCTTTTGCGTGTGTTAGAGCGGCATTTTTGGCATTTTTTCCTGTGTTGTTCTCTTCGCCTCTGGATTTGTTATTCTCTTGTGGGTTTATCTGAATCTGGTAAGATTTTGGGGTTTTGCTTGCCTTTTCTTTTTTCTTTTTCGTAGTTGTTTTGATCGATTACTTAATTTCTTAGAGAATTTGGTGGCCATTGTAGTTGATCGTGCAGAGATCTGATCAGATTTGCGGATTTGTGTGAGTATTTTGGTAATTAGTTCATTTTCGTTGGGACCAAGAGTTGATTTTGGAACTCGAATTTCTGCCTGAGTTCTGCGAGCAGAGAGAGAGAGAGAGAGGTAGTTGAGGGAGAAAAAATCCACCTTTGATGTTGTCTCTACGCTATCAAACTTGGAATTTTCCGAAATCTGATCAGGCTTCGTTATTATATAATTGGATCTGATAAATGCAGAGTTGTGTTATTTTTCATGAACGTCGTCGTTTTGGTTGCCTGGAAGCTGCGAATGGAGCGAGACTCAACCTTTCCTTCAAATTGTTGCGTTTTATTTTGGAGATATTTTTATTTGAATTATAAGTTTCTTCTAATCACGATCTTCAATTCGATGATGAACTTGTTATAAATAGAAATAATTCAAGGTTTAGCGGGATCGGTCAGGAAAACCGAATAGAAAATGCAAATTCAGTTCTAAGTTTTAATTTTTTATATCTGAGTTCTCAATCGTCTGTTCTATTTAGATTTTCCACACTTATGTTTAACTGGAATTGATTTTTGCGTCTTTGTTCGTCTTGTGTTATGGATGATAGATTTTTCACAATTTCTTTTGGAATGGGTCTGTAGTGCTTGTTTTTATGGAATTTGATATTACATGGAGATGTTTTATGAATTTTTATTTACTTTGTGTTTCCACTGAATGCTCTGTAGGTTAAAGGTTATTTAGCAACACCATATTACTTGAATTGAAGATCTTGTATTGGCATGCTTCCTAGAACATGGTACCCAGAAAGAGACTGGATTACGGGTTCAATGGCCATCGATCCCCCATTATTCCCAAAGCTCCCAGATCAATTAGGGTAACCATGTTTCCCATTGTTTTCCTTAATATTCGGTATGTGACCGGGCACCTGATCTCTGTTTGTCATCCCAGAGGAGATTCTCGCGCAAGAATTCAGTAGAGGAAAACAAACTTTGTGCCTTTGAATTACTTGCAGCTGTAGCCGGTAAGTTGTTACAGGAGAGTGAAAGCTCTGTTTCAAGTAATGTAGAAGCTCAAGTGGGCATTTGCCGAGATGAGCATGTGAATGGACTGCCTACAGCTAAGCAGTCTCCCAAATCAGAGAGTACTGACCATGGAAGTTGTGCTGAGAGTTCTTTTCTGCCTGAAACTTCTGTTCATGAGCCGAATCTCTCTTCCAGCTTCAAGGAACTGCCACAAACAGATGATGATTCTGTCTTGGAACACATCTCTGTGCGTGCAAGTCCTGATTTTCCGAAGAAACTTGACTGCAATTTGAAACTGGGATCCTGTCAAGGTGATGATGCAGATGAAAATACCAACTTTAAAGTTCGGGGCTCCATCTTTGTTGGTAATAGTATGAATCCTAAAACAGAGTGTGAGCAAGACATGCATTCAGGGGATGATGCTCACACCTCAAATGTAAAGGATCATATTGAAGAATGTGTGAATAGTAATGTGCTAATTAAATTAGATGATAGTGTACAGTTGCCCTTGTACAGGGATCCCATTCCATCACTGCAAAAGCAGTGGAATACTGTAAAATTAGGAATTAGAGATGATGACGATAATTTTTCTGGGTGCAATAAACCAAGCACCAATGTTAGCCGGTTTAGGCCACAACCACGCACTGGTCACCGAAGATTAAGGAAGATGCTGACATCCAAATACAGGAAGATGGCTCCAAAGCTTAGGAGTTGTGAACTTTATGACTCTAGTAAGTGGTGGTTGTTTGCTTATGCTCAAGTTTTGTGCATTCTCAGTTATGCCGTTTTAATGAGCATATGATTATCCTTATTCAACTAACTGTAACCTTCCTTTCTTGTTTTTGGTTTCAGGGGATGGAATCAAGACATTTTATCAATATAGGAAGAGAATTTATACACAAGAAAGATGTCTACAAACACCCATCAAGAAAAGGAAGTTGGTTGATCACAGGAGTGCAGTTGTGTGTAATCAGGATGCTAGCAGTAATGGCATTTCTGATTCACCCGAGACGGGTATGTTGATAGAGAAGAATAAGTTAGCTATAGTTAAAAAAAAATAAAAATAATAAGCTAGCTATCATGTTGGAAAGAGGTCTTTCATCACATGCTTATTATTTAAGGTTCTCTCTATTTATATTATATCTCAATACTTATTGCTGTATCTTCCAGTGAATGGTGCATCTGCTACAGTGAAAGGCCATAAAATGGTCAAGGCTCCTCATGGTATCAGAAATTTTCTTATGAAGCACTTTAATTTCTGTCTCTCACTTTGTTGGCATGAAGTTCTTATACTTGTGTTGCTTTTTTCAGTGAAGTTCAGCATCAAGTCCATCAAGGTGCCAGAACTTTACATTGAGGTCCCAGAAACTGCAAGTGTTGGTTCTATGAAGGTTTGTGTCTGTTCAATGCCTGGTCTATTAGAAAAGATAGGGGCTTATCAATAGGTGCTATGAGGATATCTTCTTAACTATGTATTACATATGGATTCCTAAATTGAGAATTAATCATTTGTAGGAATTTATGTCTTGTGCTTTTGCACATTTTGGATAATATTGAGTCATCTGCTCGTCTGCATCTTTTTTCAGAGAACTGTAATGGAGGCAGTTGCTGCTATTCTTGGGAGTGGAGTACGGGTTGGGGTAGTTCTTCATGGGAAGAAAGTTCGAGATGACAACAGAACTTTGCAGCAGGCTGGTATTTCTCACGATAGCAACCTTGATACCCTGGGCTTTACGTTAGAACCGAGTTTTACAAATATTTCCCCATCCAAGACTATTAAAAAACTTCCCCCGCTAGTGTCCTGTGACACAGATCAAGAGTTAATGAGGTATGATTATTTTTTCAGCTCTTCTGTTGGAGACTTGGAGGTTTATCTTCTCGTTCTGTTTTATTTATTTATTTATTTTTCCTGTTTTAGTTTTTTTTTTTTTTTTTTTGAATAAGTCTACATTAATCTCAAACTCACACACACACCCAGATGTCCCCTGAGAGCTCGAACCTGTGACCTCTCAGTCACAGGAAAAGTGTTTTAACCACTACACCCCGAGCGAAGGGACCCTGTTTTAGTTTTTGACAACTCTGTATGTACTGTTAGCAATGTGTATCTTGGCAAATTCTACTTCCAACATTTCTGTTTAGCTTTCCTCGAAAAGAAATTGTATTAAACCTGCTATTCAACAATTTACATGTATGTGGCTGCATATTGATTAATGTGAATTCACATGATACAAACTATACAAGCCTGAGTTATTCGTTTTTATTTGTTAATTGTTTGGTGCTACTTGTTATAGTACTTGGTTCGATCAGCAATAGAGCTTCATTGTTTCACATCAGAGAAAAGTTATATAGGTTGAGAGCTGAAGTTTACTGCCACCATAACTATAATCTGTTTTCCAGGTCTCCTGCTACTCCAATGGTCGATTCGGGGATCTCAAATGTGTCAGTAGACTCCCCTTTGGTGACTAAAGTTGATGGTGATCCGGATTCCAGTAACTTTATGTCCTCCCCGCAGACTCCTACAAATGAGGTAGTGAATGGAACAGTTCCTGATTCCAAGGCATTAATTCGAGTTCCTCCAACAAACTCGGAGCCACTTGCAGTAGTTCCAGTGAACTCCAAAAACAAAAGAACTGAACTGTCTCAGCGGAGAACTAGGAGGCCATTCTCAGTTGGAGAGGTGGAGGCACTTGTTGAAGCAGTTGAACAACTAGGGACAGGAAGGTAAGCATGGAATATTGCTGGATAGGTCGACCAGATTTTGCATGTACTCCATCCTATCCCATCCTCTTTCATTTTATTTTTTTTTATAAAAAAAATACCCCCTTTTGCTTATGCAGGTGGCGTGACGTCAAAATGGGAGCTTTCGAGAATGCGGATCACCGCACCTATGTTGACTTGAAGGTATTGCTATATACACATGTGGTTGTTGTCAATTATGGATATTCTTGGTTCCTTTCTCTATTCTTAAATACCTGTCTGTTGGGAGGTGATAAGTTTATATTATCTGCGTTGCATTAGACAGACTGTTTGGCATTTAATATTACCAACTGAATCTCATGATCATTTATACGAAAAAAAGCCAAGAAATCATTCACATGGGATGCTGTGGAGATTAGAATATGTTGTTAATAATCCAGCAAATTCTCTTTCCCTCTCTCTCATGTGGTGTGGGAATTTATGTATAGGATAAATGGAAGACTCTAGTTCACACAGCTGGCATATCTCCACATCAGAGAAGAGGGGAGCCAGTGCCGCAGGAGCTGTTGGATCGAGTGTTGGCTGCACACTCCTACTGGTCGCAAAATCAGTCGAAACAACCCCTGGATTCTAACAAGCCCACAGCTTCAATGAACAAGGATGGGTCATAACTTTAAACTTGGTCTCATTCATTTCTTGCTGTTTCCTTTTACTTTTAATAGACACACTGATAGATGATGTTAAGTTCATCTATTTTATTTTTTTTGTATATTATGATTTCCCCAATAAAATGTGATTTTATAAATCAATGTCCACACTCTCTACTTCTGTTAACATCTAGATGTTGTATATAAAGCTTTAAATTTATACTCCTTGTTCTGTACCGATTATATGATTAAATTTATCAAAAAAATAATATATTTATATTAACTTTCAATAATTATTCTTTTTTAAATGAAGAGATATAAAAACTAATTGATTTCTCGGTTTCTTATATTTTCAAATCGATTTTTTTTTATAATATTGTTATTAATATTATTATTATTTTTTAAAATTTGAATACTTTACTACTCCCTCCGTCCCGGGACAGTCGCAATGTTTTCCTTTTTGGTCCGTCCAGGGACACTTGCAACGTTTCCATTTTGGGTAAGTTTTAACAACTTAATTACTCACTAATCATACTTAATTAAAATATTTAAATTCCAATTTTTTTTTTTAAATTAAAAAATTATTTTTCGAAAATAAAATTAAAACTAAATTACCCTACCCCACCCCAACCCACCCACTACCTACTCCCACCCCAACCCAACCACTTCTCATTTTCATCGAAACCCTAATTGTGCGCCGCACCTTCTTCTTCTTCGTTCATTTCGTCGATGGCTTCCTCCGACGGCTGGTTCAGTGCACGTCGGAGAAGAAGCACTGCGCGACCTAAATACCGTCTCCCATCACCCCATATCTCGTATTTCTTGTATTTGGGCTCCAAAAACCCTAAATCGGAGCCAAATACGACGCGCGCTCCGGTTCCTGACAGTGAGGGTTGGATAAACCCTCGAGCGTCCCTAAACGACGGTGATTCGCCTCCGTTGATAAATGGCAGGGGGATTTCATCACCCCCTGCTGTGGGTCTTCCGATCTCTGATGTTCACCACCCCCCCACTGCGATGACTGAGTCCAGGAGCAATGGGCTGGAAGGAGGCGACGTCGCTGCACTTGTGGCAGCTGTGGCCGTGCCCGACGGCGATATTCGATACGACGCTGGTATCTCTGATCTCGATTCTTCTTTTATTTTACCTATACATGCTAGCGAACTCCCTATTGTCTCTGATTCTGAAGTTTGTCGTGATTTGGGTTGAGATTTTGTGGAAGAATTCAAATAAATTTGCAAAAAGAAATTGCATGTTCATATTTAGGGTTCAGCAATGGTCGATTACAAAAAACTAGACTAATCTAACTGCTACACATCATATGTCCAGTGCCCTTCTGATTTCTGTCATCTCCATGTTATGCTGATCTGAGATATACGTGATGCATTCCAATATGAGTTCTTTTGGGACTTCCAATGTGTGTAGTAATGTGTTCGATCTTCGTAGTGCTCCTTTGCTCATGTGTGGTATCTTGTATGCATTTGAGCCTCTCACTTTCATGATCTCTATTAGGCATGATTGTAATGTGATGAACACATCATTCAATGTTGTGACTGACAACTTTGCATATGAATCTTCTACTGCATGAACTAGTTCATCCACTATTTTGCTTGCACTCTCATACTGAAGTGATTGAATTGCTCTGAACCACCCCAAATAGTTTACATTGCAATCTGGTGAATTGGGGGGCTGTTGTTTGAGCTTGATGTTGAACCCTTGTCCACATGCAGCATCTCTAAATTGTTGATCATCATTTTGAATATGTGGTCTTGCATTGTCCTGCTGGATATATATCTCTTTGCTTGCTCCTTCTGGCCACTTGCTCTTGATTGCTGGAATTATCTGTCATTACATAAGATATGAAATTGCTGAGAACAAATAAATTGTGCCTGTGTGCAGTTGGTTTATGCTAATTGTGCCTGTGTGCAATGTATGATGCCTGATTGCTTTAGATTGTCCCTGAACAACTTCAATGATGTGTTATGCTGAGAAGAACAAATAAAATGTGCCTGTGTGCAGTTGCTTTATGCTAATTGTGCATGTGTGCAATGTATGATGCCTGATTGCTTTAGATTGTCCCTGAACAACTTCAATGATGTGTTATGCTGAGAAGAACAAATAAATTGTGCCTGTGTGCAGTTGCTTTATGCTAATTGTGCATGTGTGCAATTGTCCCTGAACCTGAATGCTCTAAATTGTCCCTTGATCTATGATGAACCTCGAGCTTGATGTGTTGCTGAGATCTATGAACTAATTGTGCCTGTGTGCAGTTGAGGTTTAACCTAATTGTGCCTGTGTGCAATGTATGATGTCTATTTGCTCTAAGATTGCGACTGAACCTCTTCAATGATGTGAAATGCTGAGAAGAACAAAAAACTTGACCCTGCATGCTGAGAAATTAAGATCATACCTTAGAGATTAAACAATCTCTAATCACATCTTTTGTGACTGATTCGATTGGCTTTGTAACATTTGTCCCTGCAATTCTATTCTTGCTGTTTCTTTTGGCTGGTTCAGTGTATGTGAAAGGAAATATGCCTATTTTGCCATCAAACAATACTGCCCCTTCATCTGTGATAATTGGCCTACTAACTGCAGACATGAACATTACCTTTGTAATGAATTTTTTACTCTTACAACTTCTATAAGGGTCATCTTCCCCTGGTGCTAAATAATGCCTATGTGTGGTCTTGGTCATGTAGAACCACTTCTCATCTATGTGGACTGTGTTGTGCATATCCATGAACTTGATCTTGTTTTGCACCCTATCCAATTGTAATGCTTGAAGGCAAAACTTCAAGCGACTTACCTTGTTGGGAGCTGTCAGTTCTGGTTTTATAGCATTGGTATGTGCCCTAATCTTGCCCTCTTTCACCCATCTCCCAACTGAGGATTTACTTATCCCAAGACCAATTGCTACTCCCCTAATTGTACTCCTACTTGAATATGTCATCCTTGACAATTTCTCAAGGTCTAACTCTAAACACCCTTGTTTTTTCACTTTTTTTTTTTAATTTCTAAGTTGAATAAACCCTTCCTCTTCTCTTCTCTTTGTTTTTTTTTGCAGCAGTCCAAAGACGATGAACGGTGGAACGATGGACTCCAAACCGTGTGGTTGCTGATGTGATCCTGCCCCTTAAAGGCTTACCATCTTTGCTGCCTTCAAGTAGATATTGAACGAGTTCATTCCGCTTCGAGTCTGAAAGTTCTCGGCTTGATTCCATGGGTGTGGCTGCTCTCGGTCTTCTCCGGTTTTTTTTCTTGATCGATGATGAAAATGATTTCTGAGATCAACTTTAATTTGCTTTGTAATCTATTCATTTGGTTTGTAATTTTAAATTTAGAATTAGTGATGTGATAAAAAAATTGGCTCTCATTTGTGATATGATCAAAATTTTTTTGCAATGATTACTTATTTTATTTGAATTTAAAATAATTGAATGTATTTTTAATATTCCAAAAAGTATTTTTTTAAATTTAATTAACTAACTAATCTAACTCCACTAACATCTCTAATCACTTTTTCTTAACCTCCGTGCCGCGTCAAACGTCTCAAGAGACCCAGGACGGAGGGAGTATTTCCTTACAAAAATTATTCAAATGTAAGATTGTCAATTATTATAAAAATAATATCAAACATAAAATTTGGATCATATTATTAGAGTAGTCTGAGTAAATCAAACTTAAATATGTAATGTAGATATATAATGGTTAAGAGGTGAGCATGAGTCAAGTCAGTATGCGAGTCACTCGAAATAGATCCTTCGTTGAAGCAAGTAATCGGGTAATCGGGATCGACTCAAAAAAAATTCAAAATTAACTCGAGCTCGAGCTTAATGATACTCTACTCGATAGGCTTGCGAGCCTTATTGAGCTTGAGCTAAAATCGAGCTCGAATCAAGCTGGGCTTAGGAGCCTTATCGAACTTATCATAATTTGAATTTTTTTCTTAAATTTATTATTTAATAATATATAATTTAATTTTTTTTATTAAAAATTAAAATAAATTAAAAAATCGAGAGCTCGATCGAGCCGAGTCAAGCTTGACAAGTTTCACACCAAATCGAGCTCAAGCTTAGAATTTCTGAGTCGACCTCGAACTCGAGCTTGACCGTACTCGACTCGTGATCATCCTAATAATGGGAGTATATTATTTTTAGGGGGCCATGTTTTTGGATGATTCTGTGATGAATAAGTAGATATGTGAAATGTTGATATGATATATGATAACGTATTAAGGGATATTATACAAATAATATCCGATGATTAATTATTTAGTAGTCTAAATATTTTTTAAAAAAAGAAATGATTAGGTGTAACGTGCAAGTAAATCGGAATATACTTGAAGCAGATCCGACGTTGCTTAAAGATACTAGGTGCACGTGACACTGAATTACTGTTATTGCCTTAGTACGTGGACGTATATGATTGGCTGTAACACCTCATTTTGTATTTCTTTTCTCTCCCCTTCTTCGATGCACGCTATAGCAGTATTATTAAATTATTAAATGCCGATGCGTAGTTTTAATGTAGGCAATATTTTGACAAATTCAATCATCCATAATATAAAATGCTCAATTCTTTTTAGTAAGAGGATTGAGAGAACCAATAAATTATTTTAATCTTCAAATTTTTACTTTTTTTAAGAAATAATTCATGGATAAATTTATATGTATCAATAATTAAACCTACTATTTCAGAGTACGTGTCTCAGAAATTAGAAATTCTACTATTTCTATATTTTACAGGAAGTTAAAAGATCCTAGTTCAAGATTTGGAAAACTTTGTGTTGTATTGCACTAATTATTACCTGATTTAAGTACAATGAAAATGTCGAAAAATATGTAAATTATGGTAAAGAAAGAATTAATTTATTTAATCGTAGTGGTAGAGTCTCGAGGAGAGTGGATTCGCGATTTACACCGGCAACAGCAATATTCTATTTTATACAATGTCTTTAAATTTTACACAATCTATAGGTCACACTTACAAAACTCATTAAAATACATTATATACAGAGATCGAAGATTGTAAGAGTTACGATACCAATTAAATATTATACTTTAATTTAAAACAAGAAAAAAAAGTCTCCATTAAATATATATGCAAATTATTTGTATGGGAATACATACAAATAGTTACTTTAGATAAGTGGTTATGTTTTATAACCATAAGTATATGAATATAAGTTTTTTTGTCACTTTGTATTTTTGTCTTTTTCTTTCTTTCATTTTCCGCAACAAGACAAAATTAACTTTATTAAAATTATTTTTATTTTCGAAAATATTCATTTATTTCAAACTACCAAGGTTGTTGTAAATTTATTACAACCTTTTATAAACAATTACAAAAAAAGAAGCGATTTGCGACAATGTGTTAAATTTTGGTCGACGCTAAATTAATTTAGCAACCTATTTGCGACCAAAATATGTGGTCGCAAATTAGCTTGTCGCAAAATATTTGCAACCACAAATGTTATTCGACGCAAAATTTGGAGATGACCTTTGCGACTAGATTTTGTCGCAGATGTAGTCGCAAAATTTGGAGATGAGATTTTTGTCGCAAATTCGTCGCTATTTGAGGTGAGTTTTTTGCGACAGTATTTGGTCGCTAATTCTTCTTTCTTTAAAAAAAAAAAAATTTCCGCTGTTTTATTTATATAAAAATGAACAACAATATTAATTCCCTAACAAAGATTAAATCATAATCTAAAATTCATTTCAAATCAAAAAAGCCAAATTACAATTCATAATAAACATGCTATCATTCGCTCATGTCAATTTTTGACAAGTCCGACTGATCTGAAGGAACTCTGTGGAACAAGGCCTTTTCAGAAACTCCCACCATTCCCAACTTGTTCATGCTTCTTGAAATTGTTTGACCATCAGACAGAGATTCCAGTGGCCCTGCAATTTTATAAAAAATAGCATAAGTTTATGTTACACTTAGTGAAAAACAATAATGTACATGCATAAAGGCTATAAAAATACTAAGCATTTCAAAATCTATTTATTTAGCGTGCAGATATTTGTTCTTAAGTCTGTGAAATGAGACCTTCCATCAATCTTTTCAAAGAGAAAAATAAAGCTGCGGAGACATAAGAAGAGCGAAAATACAAGCTAACAAAAATAACACAAAACAATAATGAAGATTAATACCTCCAAGACTAGGAGCACATCCCAGCCACACCATTTTGCAAAAAGCTTTCACAGAAAAAGGATGGCATAGTTCATTTTGCCATGTGATTTTCAATTATAGATTTCTTCCCTTTCTTAACCATATGCAATAGAGGCCAAAAACTTTATCTAGCTCCCCCATCTTAAAGTATTTTTTCATGAGTATTACAAATGGCACATGATCAATCTGAAATTTGCAAATTTGTTAATATTCTGAAAAAGATCTCTTCAGCCTCCTCCATTTTGCTTCTTATGCAATAGTATTTAAGCAATTCTGTGTAAGTTATTATATCTGGTTCACATCCTCTCCTCACCATTTCATTGTGCAGTTGGAGAGCATAACTAATGTCGCCCAGATCACAAGCAGCACCAATCAACAAATTGTAGGTCACTACATCAGGGAAAAGGCCATTTAAGTGCATCTCAGTCTTCAGATAATGAGCCTCGTCAATATTTCCATTTCTTATTTGCAAGTGAATAAGAGCATTGTATGTATAAACATTGGGCAGTGCACCAAATCCAATCATTTTGTTTTTCATGAGCATTGCCTCTTGCGTGTATCCACATTTGCCATAGGCGTTAATCATGGCATTCCAAATCAGAGGCTTGGGTGTAAACGAGTTCTCTAGCATGTGCGAAATAAAATAGCATGATACCCCCAAGTAAATTCAAGAAATATGATAACAAGTAACATCAAGAAGAAAAATGGAGAAGAAAAACTAGCAATCATGTATACGACAAGTGGGCATAATTAAGGGCATCCCTCTAGAAAGTGGCACACAAAGATCAACATTAGTTGGGATCATGGAAAAACTAGATAGTTTTAGTCAGAAAAGAACAGTGGATATGAAAGATACATTTTGACATGAGTGGCTAAGATTTTTTCAAGTACCAGGTGGAGATATAGTCTTGTTCAGTGCAGATGGAATTGTCATCTCAATTATGGGCCGTCTAGAAGGTATCCCATTTACAGAATCCAGACAAGCTGATTCAATCTCCTCCATTCTGATTCAAAGAAAAGAATATTGAAACAATCAAAGAATGTGTTGAATGCAACCATGTAAGTGTTGAAATAGGGAGAATGAGAACCACCTCTCGGCACCAATGTGTATGGTGCCCATATGCTGTGGGCCAGCATCAGGACTACTCGATTTGCAGCAATGGAACTGTGGCAATTTGTCAACTGCCAAATTGATTTTGGTTGTCGCTTGTCAAGAAAATTTAGAAAGATGCATGGAGATAAGAATATGAGATCCTTATGAAATAATCTATCAGTTATTTGACTAGCAGACTTACAGAGCTATAATCAGAGTTCTTGATGGCACCAAGAAAATATTGAGGAAGTACATTTGGTGGCACAAAATCCTGTGTTAGTGAAAAAAATCCTTATTTCTATTCCATGATCATAACTTAACTATGCTTGTATGGGAAATTTCTAGTTCAAAATGGAACAAAAAAAACCTTACCATTAATGTCTTGTATGGTGTTGCATTGGACAAGATAATAGAAGAGAGCAATTTTGTACCATAAGCGAGCAAAACCTGATCAAAGTCCACATACCAAATTTATATAAATTGGAATGTCCAAGTCTTGAAAATAAACTAGAAAACTCAGTCAGCATGCTTACCCCATATACTTTCCCTGAATCCTCAATTATCAGTTTTGAGACCTATAGAACCCAACACACAACTTTTATACCGAATCATTAATGAGATTATTGGCAACATCAACGGCCAACAGATCTGCTGGACTGCTGAGTCTTTCTCAACCAGTTTCGGACTCCCTCATGATGGTGTTTCGGTTATGGATTATCTCAAGGAGGTTACGGTGCTCGAATGGTCCTCTTGGCATCAATGGAGGGATGCGAATGTCAGTTTCCATCCGATGGCTTCATCGAGGTGGCTAATGCCTCGATACCGCTTGATCTACGACATTATTAATCACATGGTCGTCGGTAATCCTCTAACGGATCATGATTTCTCACCACCTGTCTGGAAGGCAATGATGGCCTTCGTTGATGAAGAGAAGGTCGAATGGGATTCCTTCGTGTTTGACAAGGTGCGATACTCCTTTGAGAATGTGCCTGACATCCCAATTCCTTTTGGGATGCAACTGAGTTGGCTTATCGAACATGTGGTGCCATCTCTCGTCCAAGGTTGGCCCGCTGTTGAGGATTCAGACTTCTATCCTCCATAGCGTCTTCATCCTTGATTGAGTTGTTGAACTTTTTAGGATCTCACTATGTAGTCATCATTTTCTTTTCTGCTGTTGTAATGTACTTTCCATATTAAACTGAATGAAATCGTATCTTCCAGTTTCCAATCTTGACTAGTGTACAAATGAACTGAGTTGATCTTCAAAACTGACTTGACTTTATAATCCACTCAGCTGTTGCATAACACTATCTTCAGCATTGAATAAAATTCTGATAGCTCAAAATTGTCTAACTGCACATGTCATCCAATTTGCACAGCACATTTTCTAATCTCTTTCCATAGAGATTTCATCAAACTCTAGAAGACCTAGTTTGATGCATAGCTCCTTGAATCGAGCCTTAGGTAGCGATTTGGTGAAAATATCCGCTAACTGGTCCTCCGTCCTTATATATTCCATCGAGATGTCTCGTTTCTCCACATGATCTCGAATGAAATGATGACGAATATTGATGTGCTTCATCCTGGAATGTAGAACTAGATTCTTCGAAATGCAAACAGCACTGTTGCTATTGCAATGTATCTGTACACAACCAGTTTCTATTCCATAATCCTTTAGCTAATGCTTTATCTAGAGTACTTGAGCACAACAACTAGCGGCAACAACATATTCGGCTTCTGTAGTTGACGTGGCAACCGAATGTTGCTTCTTGCTGAACCAACTGATCAGTTTGTGACCAAGAAACTTACAGGTTCCGCTTGTGCTCTTCCGAACAATTCTGCAGACTCCAAAATTTGAATCCGAGAATCCATTTAGCATGATTCCATCAGTTTTGGGATACCAAATACCTAGTGATTCAGTCTTCTTCAGATATCTCACTATCCTCTTGGCTGCGTCCATGTGAGATTTCTTCGGATTTGCTTGGAATCTTGCATAAACACCTACTGAATAAGATATGTCGGTTCTGATGGCAGTTAGGCATAACAAAAATCCAATAATCCCTCGATAAGCAGTTGGGTCAACTGGTTCTCCTTGTTCATCAAGAGTGATCTGAGAACTGGTGCTCATCGGAATCCTTAATGACTTTTTTTTCTCAGGACAATATTTGTTGATCAAATCTTGAGTGTATTTCTTCTGGCTGATGAAAATCCCTTCAGCTGATTGATCCACTTGTAAACCCAAGAAATAAGTCATTTTGCCCATCATACTCATCTGAAACTTGTTTTGCATCAGTTGGGCAAACTTCTCACAAAGACTTGTGTTCTTGCTTCTGAAAATGATGTCGTCTACATAAATTTGGACTAACAAGATGTCTTCTCCATCTTTTATCTTGAACAACATCCTATCTATCGTCCCCTTCTCGAAACCATTCTTGAGCAAAACTGGGAGAGCGTTTCATACCAAGCTGTGCCTGCTTCAATCCATACAAGGCTTTCCTCAGTTTGTAGACTTGATTTCCTTGCTCGAAACCTGGGGTTGTTCGACGTAGACTTCTTCCTTCAGTTTGTCGTTGAGAAAAATACTCTTTACATCCATTTGAAGAACTGTGAAGTCGTGATAGGCTGCATATGCCAAGAATAGCCGAATGGCCTCTAGTCTGGCAACTGGGGCGAAAGTCTCATCAAAATCAACTCCTTCACATTGAGCATATCCCTTGGAAACCAATCTTGCTTTATTTCTTACAATGGTGCCAGTCTCGTCTCTCTTATTTTTGAAGACCCATTTAGTGCCGATCACGGATTGGTGCGTCGGTCTGTCCACCAAATGTAATACATTGTTGCGTGCGAATTCTGCTAATTCCTCTTGCATCGCATTGATCCAATCCGCTGATTGAAGAGCTTCTCTAATTTTCATTGGTTCAATCTGGGATATGAAGCATGACATCAGAGGAATGCCTTGTCTCGTGCGAACTGGATTTCTGGCATCATCCAGAACAGCTTCTATCGGATGGTCTCTTAACCAACTAGGCTTCTTCACAGGTTGGACTTCAACGGGGGCTTCTGAAGATTTGGGTTGAGCTGAAACTTCTCGATCCTGACTGGATGATCCTTCTTTTTATTCTGGAACTGGGATCTCCCTATCCACTGGTTGATTAGCAAGAACTGTTTCTTCAGCTCCCTCAAGGTTGTCTTTGTTGGCTTCAAGTTGTTCAACTTCCCTAATAGTTGCACCAATTTCCGATGGTTTCTCTTCAGTTTGACCATCATCTTGTGTATTTCTTGAGGCCTTAGCAATGACATTGACATCATCGGCCCTCTCAACTGTCTGCGGTTCAGTCGAGGCAAGTGGCGTATCAGAGTCATCAATCATAGATCTAATCAGAGGAACTGTTCTATTTTGATCAAGATCAGTTTTAAGTTCCTCAGTGACATCCTTGATCTCATGATGTTCTAGACCCAACTCTTGAAGCGCACTAGAATCGCTTCATAAAAAACAACATGACATGTTATCTCCGCAAGCTGGGTAGCCTTATTGAATACCCTATATCCCTTGTATGATTGGTGTCCATAGCCCAGGAACACACCTTCATCAGCCTTAGGACTAAAGGTATCCAATTTGGACTTCCTGTTATTGTGAATATAACATGGTGAACCGAAAGCATGAAGATAAGCTAAAGAAGGCTTACGACCGTGATATACTTTGTATGGAGTCTTGTGCAGCCGCGTGTTGAATGAACTTTGATTCTGAGTGTAGCAGGCTGTCATCTGAAGGGATTCGTGAACTGAATCACGAATTCCGTTTGCCAAGGATCGTTAATTGGAATATCAAAATAAATTGCTATGCCTATGAATGATTCTAGCATGCTCCTATATTATTATGCATAAGACGGTTTATGCGGAATACCTGGATTGATGAACTCTGAAGAACGAGTGCGCGGAGATTCCCTTTGATATTTCCCACGCACAAAGATTTAATTCCTAACAGATCGAGGAAATAAATCTTAATAAAACAGTTATTTTCGATAATCAAGGAGAGAGAGAAGAAGAAAAATCCTCCTGATTTGATCTTCTGATCTGTATCCCAACTCGATCTGAAAATCTGGTGAAGATTCTCTATCAGATCCCTTGCCCGGTTGAGAAGCAGAATTTCCTCCTCGTTCTCAGATCTTAGTCGATCACCATAGCTCCCAAAACCTGGTTTGCTGTGTGCAACTTATGATCTTGTGGTGTGTTGAGATCTGAGGAACTGAGGCCTATTTATAGGAAAATACTGGACTTCTATTGGGCTTGAGTTTCATGGGCCAGACCAGGGACCAGAATGCAAATAGCAAATAAGGCCTATCAATTAATTAATTCCCATATTCAACCCAGAATATAATTAATTAATTTATATTGATTCATTCCACCAGAGAATCAATACTGTCCTACCTATTTGCTACCACGTTTTGAGGTACGGGTTGCATGGGCTCGGTATATCCCCACATTTAAGGTTACATTAATTAATTTAAGCTCTGACAAACTATTTAATTAATTAACATCTTTTATTCCTGAATCAATCCACTCAAACCTTTTCACTTATGCTTGAACTTAATCAGCCTGTAGGACTTAGCATGACGAACCTTTTGAGTTGTTCAGGGAATGTCACCATCCTATACTGGATGTGGTTACCTAGTTCCAGTACCAGACAATCATACACAAACTGTTATTACCCAAGTTACAGATATACAAGCTCAACTAGAGCCTTTCATTGCAACTCAAAGTAATACACAATCTACATATACTTCTGTACCTTCATGTAGGCTTAGGATCTCGTCAAGCCATAGAGATCTAGATTCTTTTAATGTCAGATAAAAGAATCGATCTCGACTTAGGTCCTTATCAATGTGTGCCCCACACCAGCATACCAAGCCATCCAAGATAAGATGCTTATTACTGCGTATGCTGCAGCCTACACAGACAATATATCCTGGAACTGTCTCAGCTGTGATAACTATTTATATCTCGCTAGGTCAAACGATCCATACGATCTTCCGTGATCTTCTACACACCGCACACCGTATAATCTCCCTATCGGCGAGATAAGAGGATAATTGCGTTTGCGACACATGTTTGTTAATTCAGACAGGAGATGAACATACAACATTTATGATTCCCAGTATATTAACCAATCGACCTTGTACATAATATACCAATCATAATGCTTTCAGTATATAAATCCATCAATCTTTCACTTATACTCAAAACATTATACAGGTGTTTTCCAGAGTATAACGCGTCTAAACTAATCTAGCTATTACATCAAACATTCTACGTGGATAGCTTTGCCCTCAGCCCAAGGTTACTTATATGCATCTCGTAGACCTTTTGAGGCAGAGCCTTTGTGAATGGATCCGCTAGATTATTTCTTGTATCAATATTCTCTACTAGCACATCACCCCTTGCTACGATTTCTCGTATAATATGGTACTTCCTTTCAATGTGTTTTATTGCTCTGTGAGTTCGTGGTTCCTTTGAATTAGCCACAGCTCCCGAATTATCACAGTACATCGTGATTGTCTTGGGCAGCTTAGGAATCACGTCCAACTCCAGAAGGAAGTTTCGAAACCATACTGCTTCTTTCGAAGCTTCAGAAGCACTTCTGCTTTGCACTCCTCCATGATATGGCCCCACCTCCCAATGTAAACACATAGCCAGAGGTGGACTTCTTTTCGTCTCGGTCTGCCTGGAAATCTGAATCAGTATAACCCACAGGGCACAACTCCTCACACTGATAGACGAGATAATAGTCTCTAGTCCTTTTCAAGTATTTAAGTATGTGCTTTACCGCGGTCCAATGCGCCTGTCCAGGGTTAAACTGGTATCTCGCTACCATGCCTACAACAAAGCAGATATCAGGCCTCGTACATAGCATTGCATACATGAGGCTCCCCACGGCCGATGCATACGGCACGTTCCTCATTTCATCTTTCTCCCTTTGTGTCACCGGACACTGATCATTGGAAAGATATATGCCATGTCTGAAGGGTAACAGACCTTTCTTGGCAGTTTGCATGCTGAAACGGGCAATCATAGTATCCACATATGATACTTGAGACAAGGTCAACATCCTCTTATTGCGCTCCCGCAATACTTTTACCCCTAGGATGTATCCTGCCTCCCCAAGGTCCTTCATATGAAACTGCTCGGATAACCACCCCTTTATGCCCGACAATACTTCCACATTGTCGCCAAATAGGAGAATATCATCTACATAAAGTGCAAGGAACACCATGCTTCCGCTGACACACAGACGGTACACGCAACTCTCGTTTGAGCATTGTGAAAATCCATAGGATTTAATCACTTGATCAAAACGCAGATTCCATGACCGTGAAGCTTGTTTAAGTCCATACAACGACTTCCTTAGCTTCCAGACCAAATGTTCTTCGCCCTTCTGCACATAACCTTCTGGCTGTTGCATATAGATGTCCCTACCTTCTTCAAGGTACCCGTTTAGAAATGCGATTTTGACATCCATCTGCCAGATTTCTAGGTCCTTATGTGCTGCTATGGCTAGGAGTATACGAATGGACTTAAGCATGGCTACCGGTGAGAAGGTCTCATCATAGTCTACACCTTCTTTCTGACTATAACCCTTCGCCACCAGCCTTGCTTTGAATGCTGTAATTTCACCATTCGCTCCTTTCTTTCTTTTGTATACCCATTTGCACCCTATGGCTCGACAACCATCTAGCAAATCAGTTTTTTGGTATACATCCATAGCTGTAATGGATTCTATTTCGGAATCCATGGCGATCAGCCATTTGTCTGCATCTTTATCAGATACCGCCTCGTTATATGTCCAGGGATCGGTATCATCCAGTCCGTTTTCCGGGATCAAGTCAGAAGACTCTCCCACGAACATGTACCTTTCGGGTTGGTGGATAACCCTCCCACTGCGATGAGGCATCTGAACCATGTCAGTAGTTGGCACAATACGCGTTGGTCCAATACCTTGCATTAGTGGCAGTGTCGGTATAGCCTCACCTGTTGTAGGTGAATTTACCATTATACTGGGCTTTCCTGATGGAATTGCTTCTTTGTCATCAAGCTTGTGGAGGACAATTTCACTCTTGGATCTGTGGTTTCTTACATATTCGTCCTCCAAGAATCTCGCGTTGGTACTGACAACTACTTTCTGATTCTCAGGACAATAGAAATAACCACCTTTCATTTGCCTGGGATATCCTACATACAACATCAGCTTACACCTACTTTCAAACTTATCAGGTTCCTTTGTCAGCACATATGCTGGACAACCCCAAACCCTCACTCTGTTCAAACTTGGCTTTCGCCCATACCAGAGTTCCAGAGGTGTTTTAGGAACTGATTTAGAAGGTACCAGGTTAAGCAAATAGGCCGCTGTCTCTAAGGCATATCCCCAAAACGAAATCAGCAAGCTTGCATAACTCATCATCGACCTGACCATTTCCAAGAGAGTTCTATTTCTTCTTTCCGCTACACCATTTTGTTGAGGGGTTCCTGGTGAAGTCCACTGGGATGTAATCCCGTTATCTGACAAGTACTGCAAGAACTCGTTACTGAGGTATTCTCCACCACGATCTGATCGTAGTGTCTTGATAGTCTTACCTAGCTTCTTTTCTACCTCAGTCCTAAACTCTTTGAATTTCTCAAAGCATTCAGACTTATGGCGAAGCAAATAGACATATCCAAATCTTGAGTAATCATCAATGAATGTGGCGAAGTACTCATAACCTCCACAAGCTTGCGTGGACATTGGTCCACATAAGTCAGAGTGGATCAATTCCAACACATTCTCTGCTCGAGACTGACTTGCCTTAAAAGGCCTGGTCGTCATCTTTCCTTCTATACATGACTCACAGATTTGATGCGGTATCACTTGGAAAGAATCCAAGAGCCCATCGCATGCTAATCTTTTAATCCTCTTTAGATTGATGTGACCTAGTCTCAAGTGCCAGAGATATGTTTGATCCTCATTGGAATAAAACTTTCTCTTTAAATGATTATTATTATTGGATGAGTTTGCGACATTCACGGAAGATTTATGCATACAATCAATGATATAGAGAGAGTCAATCAGTTTGCCATGACAGATAACACCGTTATTACCAATAATAGAAACTCCACTATCAAAAATAACTGAATATCCATCACAAAATAACTTGGAAACTGAAATTAAGTTCCGCCGAAAAACCGGCACATATAAAACATCTCTCAAAATCAAAACATTGTTTTCAAAGCATAAAGTAAAATCTCCAATGGCTACTGCTGAGACTCGCTCTCCGCTGCCCATTGAGATGGCAATCTCGTCATGCTTCAACTGCCTTGTCGGCCTGAACCCCTGCAAAGTATAGCAAACATGGTCAGTAGCTCCAGTATCCACTACCCAAGAATGGGTAGAAACCGATGCTAAACATGTTTCCGTTATAAATGCACATGACGCACCTTGTCCAGTCTTCCTGACTTGACAATCTTTCTTCCAGTGACCAACCTTGCCACACCTGAAACACTAGTTCCTTTTAGCAGGCACGGCTGGTGTCCTTCTTGACTTTCTAACAGAAGTTGTACCTTTGGCTTTCTTCTTAAACATTCATTTGCGCCTCTTGCGAACCAGCGCAACAGGATGATTGCTAGAAGTAGCCAAAGCAACATTTTCTGGCTGCATTACTGATTCCACTGCCATCAAGTCATTGAGTTGCTCATTAAGAGTGTACTCTTTCTTGTTCATGACAGCATTCAGTCTAAAGTTCTCATAGGACTTTGGCAGAGAGTTGAGGATGATATCAACCTGTGCTTCCGCATCGATACCACCTCCGTGCAGCATGAGCTCATCTATGAGGTAAGTCATGCCGACCACATGCTCTCTGACCGAGCTACCTTCTGCCATTTTCTTTCCCACGATTTCCCTCATGAGATTGAATCTGACTGCTCGGTCTGACTCACCATAGGTCGCTGTGAGGCTGTCCATTATGTCACTAGCATTATCATATGAATGATGCTGCTGTGCAAGTACCTTGGACATAGTAGTCATCATATAGAATTTCACTATATTGTTTGACATGAGCCACTTGTTATAGTAGCTCCTTTCCTCATCAGCCGATGCATTAGTGGGAGCAGCCGGACGAGGCTTATCAAGGACAAACTTGTGTTCCTCTGCGACAAGGATGTAATCCAAGTTGCATTTCCATTCTTGGGAATTGGGACCGGTTAATTGGTTTTGTGCTAAGATATTGATTACATTCGGTAAAGACATGTCTGAAAACAATAAATTAAAACATAGTCGCAAACTACTGAAACAATTAAATATTGAAACCTTATGATAAAACAATATTAATGTTTTCTCCAATTTGCCTAAGTATTACTATTGCAAGCCACACATGTGGACGTTTTCAACAAAACACTTAACTAGACTGCATCTTTCAATTCCAGTCCTTTAATTCCAATCCATGCCCGGGTTCCTTAGACAAATAGAATTAATAATTGGAGACTAACTTAAGACCATATTATCATACTGAGCAGGGACATCACAAATGAGTTATACTCTGGATAACATCTAAGCTAGCTTACCACCAAAGCCAACCCTCCCATATAAGGATCTATTAGAACACACCCGATCCCTATAATAAGGCTGTCTCATTTAATTCAATCCCTAGAGAACTTATGAAAATTCAATACGCAAGCTACACATGTAGACGTTTACGCATGAACTCCCACTTCTCACATGAAATAAATGTTTGTTTTAAGAAATCCTATCTATTAGAACTTATGAATAATAAATTAAGTAAGCTACACATGTAGACGTTTACCTAATAAATTACCCACTTCCAATAAAGGATCGCTTTGTGGAGGTCTTACTAAATTATGAGCTTAGTAATTTTTAGTTCATAAGGTTCAATTAAACAGATTATTTTATGTAGCCATAATTATAACATTGCTAAAATTCTATCATGCATGGCATGAACCCCGAATTTATAGTTATAATTAATTACACAAAATAAATCACATAGCATGCTTTAAAGCTGTAAATAAAAGCAGTAAACGTGCTCCTATTATCTACAACATGCTTATATGCTGCGCAATTAAATTAAACACGTATATCATGCAAAGACAAATAATAAAGCAAATAAAAAATATCCTCGTGGCCCCATGATACGAAATAAAACTAATTCAAACAATTACAAGTTGAAATTAATAATACAGATCTTCGACTGGGCTCCCACTACTTGGACTGAGATCTGAATTTATTTTCTTAATGTGGGCCTCCAAGATTTGATTTATTAGAAAATTGGACAACTGGGCCAGTTAACCAAATCGCGGGCCTTGGCACACATTGCAAGCCCAATAGCCAGCGAGAACTTAGCCCGACGAGCCACCACCGGCGAACCACCGCCGCCGGCGACTCGCTGCCGCCGTGAGGGCTCCCGGCATGCACAGCAGCCATGCACGTATGTGCATGGTTGCAGCCCGCGATGCCGCCTCCTCCGGCCATTGCTTGTTTCGCATGCCGCCGCCCCGGCTTGCCCCGACCAATGCCCGAACCGCCGTTCACCTTTCTTCTCCACCGTTGGCCACCACGACTCGCCGGAAAATGCGCAAGAAGCGCGACGTGAGTAACGCGCGCGCAGCATGCAAACCCTAGGTTTGCAATGTCCCGCGCGCGCGAGCCACCCCGTCGGTCCGCTTCCAGCCTGCGCCTCCAGCCGCAAGCCGCCGCCGTCACCACCTGGCTCCTGCCGATGCCGACCGAGGGAGGGAGGTGAGCCGCCGGCGTCGCGCGCAGGGCTGCGTAGGCCTGCCGCGCGCACGCGTGCGAAAACTAGAGTTCTGCCGTGCAATGCGCGTGCTTTGCGCCCTGGCCGCACCGCCGCCGTCCTCGGCCTCCTGCTGCTCCGCCCCCGCGTCGTCGACCTTCGCTTGGAGCCGCTGCACCGCGCCTGGCCGGCTATGGGCCGCGCAGCCGTCGCCTGCGTGCGCGCGCGCCTGCGCCGCTGGCGCACCTGGGTGTGCGCCCTGCCGCTGTGCCTTGCTGCGCCTGACCGCCGTGCATGGCCTTACTGCCGTGCCGGCGCTGTCATGCGTCATGCGGCCCTTCATTCTACGTGTTCTTCGCGTTCTTCGTTCTTCGTTTTATAGATTTAATTTTTGAAATAAAAGATTACATGGAATAATCCTAATTACATTCTAAAATCTAAATCTAACCACGGATTTATCTCGTGGGTGAAAAACGAATCCATATAAAAGGGCGGATTAACCCAAGAACCACAAGGACGAAAAACATACAATTCAATCCAAAATCATTCATGACATGCATTCAATAATAATAATCATGCAATTCATAGGCAATATTATTTTTCCGATAGAGCCAATTAATTCAACCTCGCTCTGATACCAATTGAAGGATTCGTGAACTTAATCACGAAGTCCGTTTGCCAAGGATCGTTAATTGGAATATCAAAATAAATTGCTATGCCTATGAATGATCCTAGCATGCTCCTATATTATTATGCATAAGAAGGTTTATGCGGAATACCTGGATTGATGAACTCTGAAGAACGAGTGCGCGGAGATTCCCTTTGATCTTTCCCACGCACAAAGATTTAATTTCTAACAGATTGAGGAAATAAATCTTAAGAAAATAAAACAGTTATTTTCAAAAATCAAGGAGAGAGAGAAGAAGAAAAATCCTCCTGATTTGATCTTCTGATCTGTATCCCAATTCGATCTGAAAATCTGTTGAAGATTCTCTATCAGATCCCTTGCCCGGTTGAGAAGCAGAATTTCCTCCTCGTTCTCAGATCTTAGTCGATCACCACAGCTCCCAAAACCTGGTTTGCTGTGTGCAACTTATGATCTAGTGGTGTGTTGAGATCTGAGGAACTGAGGCCTATTTATAGGAATATACTGGACTTCTATTGGGCTTGAGTTTCATGGGCCAAACCAGGGACCAGAATGAAAATAGCAAATAAGGAATATCAATCAATTAATTCTCATATTCAACCAAGAATATAATTAATTAATTAATATTGATTCATTCCACCAGAGAATCAATACTGTCCTACCTATTTGCTACCACGTTTTGAGGTACGGGTTGCATGGGCTCGGTATATCCCCACATTTAAGGTTACAGACATTCGTTAATTAATTTAAGCTCTGACAAGCTATTTAATTAATAAAAATCTTTTATTCCTGAATCAATCCACTCAAATTTTTTCACTTATGCTTGAACTTAATCAGCCTGCAGGACTTAGCATAACGAACATTTTGAGCTGTTCTGGGAATGTCACCATCCTATACTGGATGTGATTACCTAGTTTCAGTACCAGACAGTCATACACAAATAGCTATTACCCAAGATACAGATATACAAGCTCAACTAGAGCCTTTCACTGCAACTCAAAGTAATACACAATCTGCATATACTTCTGTACCTTCATGTAGGCTTAGGATCTCGTCAAGCCCTAAAGATCTAGATTCTTTTATCTGACATTAAAAGAATCGATCTCGACTTAGGTCCTTATCAGAGGAGGACGTACCACATAAAGCAACAGATGTTATACCTCCTAGGGATAAGGATGCAGGGTCGTCAGGAACCACAAAGGAGATCGAAGACACCACCATGTCTGCTGAAGAACCTCCTGCTAAGGAAAATATTGTTGAGTCTGAAAAGGAACCGTCCGCTGAAGACATGGCTCATACAAATGCTGTAGAATCTACTGTAGCTGAAGTAATCATGACGGACACTGCTGAAGAAGTCCATGTTGTTGGGGAGACAACATCCGCTGCTGATAATGTGGATCAAGCAGATGATACAATGGAACAAGAAGTCTCCTCTGCTGGATTTTTGAATGAGTCCACCTGCTCATCAGAATCTGATTCTGAAGGGGAATCTATTGAGGTTTTTGATGCCAAAAATCTTAGAAAATACCCCACCTTAAGGAATGAACAACTGAGGATCCCATTTCATGGATTACCTAGCAAACTCTTTCGCTCTAGAAGAGTAGCTCAGTGGTGCGCATCTGTCTCGCTTGAGGATGATTCGAATGCTGATCTCCGAGATAAGAGTGATGAGATCTTAGCATTTGTGGATCAAGAGGTCAATAGGGACATTACCAGGGTCTTCTATGTTGAAATTGATGAAGGAACAGACAAAGGCAAGGCACTTGGTAAACAATTCAGGCGATGGAAAACGTATGATTACATCATGCATGAACTTTGCTTTGAAGAAAGGATGATTACCATTGCCAGGAAAGGCCTCAACTTCTGGCGTTCAGAAGAATTATGGGCAAACTAATGGATGGATCAACCCTCCTGCACGAAACAGTATACCAATCAACAGGTGATTGCAAGATTGAAAGCCATCCGTGCTCACAGAAAGTTCTCCGCATCCCAATCGCTGCCCCCATCGCAGTTTGCTCCGGATAAGAAGTCTTTAGCACATATACAGTTAACCAAATGACAAAGGGCTGCAATGGATGCTTATCAGAAAAGAAAAGCTGCTTATGTGGAGAAGTTGCGAGTTCGAATCCTATAACTAGCCGCTCTTGAACAGGCGAAGGAAGAAGAGGTCAAGAGACAAGATTATCTCAAAATGGTTACTTTTCAGAAAGACTATACTCGAGCTGCTACCTCACTTCAAGCTTCTGAGGCTCAAGGTTCTGCTTCAAATCCCGATCAGGATGTAGTGGTTGACTCAATGGAAGTGGATGCCAATGTGGTTACTGAAGTACCTGCGAACACAACCACAACGGAAGCTACCACCCAAAGACTTGAAGTTGCTATTCCAGAATCTGCAATCATAACAGTGGAAGGAGGAGATGGCGAGATTACTACCACAGCAGACGGAAATGAAATGGTTATTTCCGATATTCCCATTGCTGCTGAACCGATACAAGTGAGTTTTCAATCTCTTGTTGACATACTCCACAACGCACTGCATCAATGCGACATTCAGCAAGCCAGATTTAATGAAGAAGTCTGAAAAGAGGTTGCTGATGTACAAGGAGCAATCTCTGGAGTTAAAGCCTCTGCTCTGAGGTTCAGCAAAAGGTCGGTAAAGTTACTGAAAAGATCACACATGTGGAAGAAACCGTCTCTACGGTGCAAACGAATGTGGTGACTCTCAGAGTAGACCTTGATGCACACAAGTCTTTCTCCACTTCTATTTTGGATGCGCTCAAAGAGGGGGAAGAAAGAAGGATTGCTGAGCAAGCAAGAGTGAAAGCAGAGGAAGCTGAGTTGTTGCAGAAAGAAAAAGAGTTCGAACGTACTATGATGGAACGGAGGATGAAGTTAGAAGCACAACAGAGAGCAGAACAACAAGCGCGTATCGAACAGATGGAGAAACTCATGGCCATGACAATGAAGAAGGTGGAATCTCTTGAGAAGCCAAAACCTCCACCGGACGCCCAGAACTAAGGTCATCCTCATCTATCACTTCTAATTTTTTTTCTAGCCGTGATTCTGAACTGATTTCACTGGACTTGTATTTTCAAAATCATATATGAAATCATCAGAATCATGACAAACTCTTACTGTCTAATTCTGATTTTTCGAGTGCGTACAATAGTTGAAATACACTCTCTGTGTATTCAACGAATCAGAATCTGGAAGATAAGCTAAAAATGTTTGCTGGATGATTTATTTGTAATATTACTAAGGGAAAATATTCCCCAGCATATTTTGAGGGGGAATTTTATTTAAAATAGAAGATCTTTTGCTAAGGACTTAAAGCAAGTAAAGTTCTGAGATAGTTTGTCTAGAAATTTCCTTGTAACTCAAAATTTTTCGATGCTAAGTCTCAACAATCCTTAGTAAGCTTTGATCGCACCAAAAAGGGGGAAATTGTTGGGAAAATATGCCTGAACTCTCCTTAGGATCACATTGTAAAAGGTTTTGTTGGATCAAACCTTAGTAGATGGTCGATCATTGCTGAATCTTAGCATAGCTTAGAAACTGTTGTAATGTCCTGTATAGGGTAAATATAGAGTAGGATACTCTCAGCAAACATCAAAGAATGCTAAAGAGGAAGAAAGCTAGTAATAGCAGAATGCTGAGGAGTCAGCATTTGCTATTACATCACAGATTGCTAGGGGAGTTAGCAATCCGAAGTCAAAAGTAGCAGAAGAGTATCTGCTGCACAGACAAACATCTAGCCCAGCAGTATGCTAAAAGATGTCCAGCAGTCCGTTCTAGAAAAGCTCAGCAAAGCAAATCTCAACGACTGCTGCACCGTAATTCTGACCAACACGCGAAGACTAGACCTATCAGAAGTAGGTCGGAAAAGCCTGTACGGAGATAGAAAAGTTGGTAAAAAGCTACCTGCAATTAAGATAAAAGATCCGTTGTGTCTAAACGGAATTGTCGACTCGAGTTTCGAATCTCCAACTATAAAAGGCAAGTCAAAGAAAGATACAAAAAGCTACTCACTCTCTTACACAAAAAGATATTCGAAAGATTCCAAAAAGGCAAAAAGGCTCGAGAGCAGTTCTGTTGAAAGGCATAACACAGAGACATCGAAAAGCCTTCAACAACTTGAGTGTCTCATTGTACGTCTGACACTCATCTGAGAGAATCTTGAATTGATTCAAGAATCTTCAATCATTGGAATCGCTTTCTTTATAGAAAGTATCCAGCAGTCAATTTCTTGAAAAGGAATTGATTAGGACGGGCACTGAAGCCGCAAAAGACGGACAGTTCAGAAGGAACTTTAAACTCTTCCAAAGGTGGTAAAAGCGAGTTTTACGAAGGTGCGCCCTTGACTCAGCCGGAGCCACGCCTGAGAAGTTTGGAGTATTGGAAGATAGCCGTGAAGTAGCCAGACCTTGCGTAAGCTGCCTGCTTTACAGGAAAGGCAACTCTTTGTACACCGTATACTTTCTTAGTGAAATTCTTAGCGATTCAGCTAAGGAGTGGACGTAGATCATTTGATCGGACCACTATAAACCTTGTGTTCTCTTGCTGATTACTGTTTTATTGTTATTGTGCGACTATGATTTAAAACCTAGCAACGGAGTCACTAGTGTATAACTGCAAGAAGGAACTTAAGTAAACTTGAACAAAACCCTATTTGAAAAATAACCTAAATACAAGTAAACGCTATATTATTCCGCTACATTTCATGTTTATACTTTATCACTACCACGAGGACTCTGATCTCAGGGACCAACATTTGGTCTTATCCTTTTGTGTGACTCTACTTTCTTCCAACGCATCATTAGAATTGAATTTTTCTTTGACAAAGCCTAAAAACTTCCTATCAGTTCTAGAATTAGACGCATGCACATTCAAATTCTATCCACAGTAACCAATCCCGTGCTTGTCAGACAGTGGTTTTTGAGCATTTAAAATCTCTTTCATTTTTTTTAAGCTTTTCTTAAAAGAACAATCACACTCAATAGGCTCAAGTCTCTTCAAGGACTCACACTCATTTGAAACATTTTCAAAATCCTTTAAAAGCTTGGAGTGTTCTTCCTTAAGTTTTTCAAGTTCCTCACTGAGTGACCTCGTTCTTACGACTTCATCAATCATAACTGAAATTTCTAATTTCAGTGAGGCATATTCACTAATTAAAACATCTTTAATCTCATGATTTTTTTTGAATTCTTTAACGATAACATCGAGAGTGATATCCTCTGAACTTGAGCAACAAGGTTCAGGGCTCTCTTCATTAGATGAAGATGCTAAGTGTAGAGGTAGATGAGTTGTTACCACAATTTCGTTGGGTGAGTCGTTGGCCTCATCATTAGTGACGTCTCCATCGAGTGCTGCCATGTAGGCTAGAAGTGCTTCCTCATCATCCTCGTCTTCTGAAATGTAGTAGCCATCATCATAATCTATAATGTCTGACTCTTCAGTTCTGGATAGCATAGCCTTCGCCGCAGCCTTTGAAGCTCTTTTCTCAAATAGCTTCCTCAGTCTGTCTCTCTCCTCTTGAGAGACGAGGGGGCATTCGTACTTCAGGTGATCTGGAGAGTTGCATTCGACGCACGTGCGCGGCTCTCTCTTTGTAAATCTTTTCTCATTTGTCTGAGCTCCTTTTCCTTTGGCTTTGGCCTTCTCGAGAAGTACGGCCATGTTCCTCATTTGTTCCTAAAGTTGAGCAATTGATTGCTCAGTTTCTTTTGTGGAAACTGTCTGGTCAGTTTCTTTCTTTGAAACTGTCGTAGAGGTGGCCTTTGCTGGAACTGACTGATGGGCAGTTCTGTCAAACTGAACTGGCTTCTTCTGACATCTTTGAAACTCCCTTTCTACAAAGAGTGCGACATCATCATTTGTTGCTGGGTATGTGGATCTGACAGCTTCATTCTTGTTCACCATCTGGATGTCCCATTCATGGGCCTAAAGTTCGACGAACAGATCTTTGGTAGTTATCTTCGAGAGATCCAGAGCCTTTAAACTGGTAGTTTTGACGAACCAGTCTTCCTTGGGCATTCTTGAGAGGATTTTGGCGTTCATGTCAGCCACACTCTCTTCTCTTCCAAGGTTCTTCATCTCGCTGACAATGACATTGAATCTCGCTTCCATTGATTTGATTGATTCTCCTGGTAACATCTGTAAGGATTCATATTAGTCAATAACGACCTGCTTTTTGTTACACTTCATTACTTTAGTTTCCTTTGTGAGCTCGATAATCCAGTCCCACAACTCCTTTGCGCTGTTGGTCTGTACGACAACTTCCTCCATGAGGGAATCTGGCAGCGATTGTACGAGCATCTCTTAAACGATTGGATCAAGCTGAGCTCGTTTCTTGTCCTCGAGCGTCCATTCTTCTAGAGGCTTATCTATCATCTGAGGTTGTGGTGCTTGGTCATTTCCTCTAGCTCGAGCTCCAATCTGAGTGTTGACTTTCTGAATCTTCAACGGGCCTACTGTCAACACTTCTTCCATTTCTGGATGCTGGCTCTTCAATAGAATGAGGGATCTCTTCTTCCATGCTTCAAACTTATCAGGGTTGTACTTTGGAAGATTCGGAAAGTTCATCATCCTGAATATTGTGCTCGCTAACAGACAGAGAAAAGTGACAGCGCAAGGAAAATATAGATCCGGTCCTAAGCGACTCAAAATAGGGCAGTCTAGAAAGACCGACCTGCTCTGATACCACTTGTTGGTCCCCGATCAGAGTTATGATTAACGTGCAGCGAAAGTATTACGGAGGGGTTGCACTCTCAAAACTGAGCGTCAGTTAGTTCGTTTGGATTTATGAAAACTGAGTTTAGTCGAGCAGTTTAAGTGGTCAATTTTTAGATATACACTTCAACACTTTAGAGAAGTGTTGAAGGTTTTAAAGACAATTCTAAATTGAGTAAAGCAGAAAGTAACCGAAACTGTAAAAGACACATAATATTATAGTGGTTCGGATCCTTAAGTCCTACGTCCACTCTTCGGAAATTAATCCGGAAATTCACTATGGAAGTAAATAATACACTCCTCACGATCTATAGCCAACCACCACGAAAACCACCATTTGCAGCAGACTGGATCACTCGCCCAGGTAGATGCTCTTCACTCCTTCTTCAATCCGTCGAAGGCTCTGCGTCTTCTATGTGGACTTGCAGTCGTAAAAAATGGATTGAGGACACACCTCCCTTCTCCTTCTCCGGTGGAGGGATGGTTTAGTTTTTCTCAGAACACAACAGTTTGGCGAACACCCGTATTAACCTATTCTCTGACAGAGAGATAGGCTGCCGTGTTCTTACTTGAAAAGTAAGAATACCAAGATTAAAGAATAAGTCATATGACTTAAACCTCGTGTACCAGGTAGGTCACACGGTGATTCTATGAAGATTCCTTGAGAAGTTAAGCCTCATGTTCAATAAATGAACCACAGAGTAAATGTTGTAGAATGAGAGCTTTGAATGCTTCGAACTATAATTTCGGCAGAGTAACAGTAGGAATTTCGATGATTGGATTTTTGTTTCTCTGTTTCTTCTGCTATTTATAGGCAGGTGTTTGAAAACTAGCCGGTAGAGACAAGGTAGTTGTTGGTCCCAGATCAGAGTACGTGTAATTTGCAGCGGAAGTATTTAAACAGTTAACTACACTCTAAATATAAACAGTTTTGTTTTTAATTAACACAGTTTTAGAAACACAGTTTGCGTTAGACAACAGATTAGTTTAACAATTTTACAGTTATGAGCAGTCAACAGTTTATACGCTCCAACACTTACTCGCTAAGTATTGAAAGTTTCAAGATATAGTTGAAAACTGAAAGTGCGTAAGGTAAATAAAACTATAAATGACACAGGATATTTATAGTGGTTCGGAGCCTCAAGTCCTATGTCCACTCTTCGGATATCAGACCCGGTAATTCACTAAGTTATGAAGATACAATCCTCATGATCTATAGCCAGTTGCTGCAGAGACCTCTGTCCACAACACAATGGATCACTCGCCCAGGAAGTTGTACTTCACTCCTTCTTCAATCCGTCGAAAGCTCTGCGTCTTCTCTGTGGACCGACTCGAAGTTGGACTGAGGACAAACCTCCTTTTTCCTTCTTCGGTAGGTTGGATGATTGTGTTCTTCCCAGAACTTTCACTGGTCGGCAATTGCCCATGATAACCTGTTCTTCCTTTGAAAGATCAGACTGCTATGTTCTTACTCTGAAAGTAAGAACACCAAAAAAGTAGATTAAGTCAGCTGACTTAATCCTCGTGTACTCAACGTCACACGGTGAATCTCCAAGGATTCTGTTAGCAATGAATGCTTTGTGTTCAATAAATGAACCACGATATTAATGTCTTCTCGCTTGATAGTGTTTAATGCTTGAGCTTATGTTTCAGCCGAGAGACAATAAATATGTCAGAGATTCAAATCTGCGAAGGTATTTGGAAGAGCAGAGAGGTAAAGGTTTTTATGTCTTTGTTGTACCTGCTATTTATAGGTGAGACACCAGAAAATAGCTGGTAGAGACATTGGAGAGGATGTCTAATCAAAATCCATGCTCTTCTGAAAAGTCGCTTGTGTTTCGGCTTTCTATGCTACAACATTCTGCTTTTCTAAGCAGTTTATACTTGTTATGTCAGACGTCGAACAACGTTGTACGCCAGTCGCAGCTGAGTAACTGTCTGTCTTTTATCATTGACTTCTTTGAAGTTCTCCTGTGTCTTGTTCGACATCTTGTCATACACGCATTCCTTGATGCAAAACTGTCTCGGTCTGAAACTGTGAGCGCCTCTCAGCAGTTTCTGTGTAAGGACTGTGTCCACAGTTTCTGTGACTTTGCTCTGCTTGTCTTCGTCTTCTAGATTCAATAGTTATCCCGTCTGAATGACGTCTCCTTCAAAACTATTTCACAGTTTTGATGACTTCCTTCTTCATAGACTATTACAACTCGATTATCCTATATAAGGATTACATGATGTAATCACTCTAAGATCTAGACTTTGGTATATAGTTTTGACACATCAAAACATTAAATTAAGGTAGGATTTCTACATCAATACCTAACAGTAGTCGTCGTCCAATCAGCGGCCATAACTTTTCTGAAAAGCAAACCTGCTCCTCCGCCTTTTCTGCGTACGACTGTCCTTTCTCTGAGATAGTTTGTACTTGATGTGTTAGGCTTGACAATGTTAAACTCCAGTTGCAACTGCCTCAACCGTTGCTTCTTATCATTGAGATTCCAAGGCTTTTTACAATTGTTCTGCTCCGCATTCTTCACGTGCTCTCTTATGTATGTGATTTCTTGTTTTGAAACTGAGCTGCTCTCTCTCCAGTTTCTTGTACCTTTGAATGTGAAAAATGAGTCCACATTTTTCAGCCCTTGTAAGCTCTGTACTGCTCCGAAATGTAGTTTCAGTTTTTGCTTGTTACTGTGCTATGCTCTCACATTCTTCTGCGGCTCTCTGGAACTGTCATCATAGTTTCCTTGCTCATTATGTTCCGACAGTCTCAAATATTGTTCCTCAGTTTTTGGTTGGTTGCTTCCTATCGAACTATTACAACTCAATAGTCCTATACAAGAATTACAGAAGCAATAACTCTAAGCCTAGGTATTCGGTTTTGACACATCAAAACATCAAATTAAAGGTGGGATTTTCAATTAAACACCTAACAGGTTTCCCCTTTATAATTTAGCACCTAACAAACGCTTTATCATACGTCATGGTGGTGCATAGGACAGATCCGAGTATATGGGCGGAGACAAGCAATTGATATGTTTGAGGCATGGACGGATCTCCCACAATGCCATTTTGTCCGAGATTCATTAGATTATGCAATGTGATATCCTCACTACTAGTTACTGCTTGTTTTACATGAGCAGTATATCTGGGGGCTCGAGGCATGTGAAGGCTGGACTGAAGACCAATGAAGATATAATGTGGATGTCATATGAAAATAACATTGATCCAGTTATATATGTGGTAACCAAATTGAAGCAAAATCATTCTGGATTTTAGGCACCTGAGTCACATTCACAGCGATCAACACGAATGGGTGGTCCTAGCATCTCATTAGATGATGATTTCATAGATGAGTATGAGGCGAAATCTAATAATGAGGATGATGATGATGATGATTGTGACGACAAGGAGGAGGAGGAGAGGGATGAGGAGGAGGAGGAGGGCCAGAGTCGATTGTTTGAGTCCTTGGTCAGTAATTTTTCTAGATGGATTCTAGCTCCTGGGCAAATGGATAAGTATGGACTATCTAACAATAACTTGAGTCAGTCCGTGACTGCAGCTCGACATGATCATGAAGTAAGGAGTTGGGTGCTTCCTTTGATAGAGGTTGATGCTCCTGAGCATTTGGAGTGGATTATGCCCGCAGATTGGGTCCCAACTGAGCTATGCATTGAAGTGATATTTGACAGCAAGGCCTTGTTGTAGGACTGCATCACTTGCATCACCGGTTGGAATACTCCACGAAGAGGTCCAACACTACTCGGCTCAACTTCAGATGCAAACATTGGAATGGTTGTCCTTTTATGCTACGTGCAAGACAATCTGGAACTGTATGGAGAGTATTCAAGTGTGATTTGATGCACAACTTCCAGATGGATATTGATCGTGTTGCTCCCCGCAGAGTGCCTGCGAGAGTGTTGGGTAAGTATTTCTAAAGTAAGTTGGCGGCGGAGGGTGCTATTCTAAAGTCGAAGGAGATGATGTCTGAATTGTTGAGTCAGTTCGGCATCAAGATTGATTACAACATGAAACATAGCCATTGTAATGGTATTTGGCGAGTGGGAGAAGTCTTATGTGATGCTGCCGGGCTATTTATGTAGGGATTTTCTTGCGAACTGAATCACAAAATCTAAATAAATTGGACTGTTTCATGGATGTTGAGAGCAATTACCAATTTAATAAACCTAGCATGCTCGTATGAATGTAATGCCGTGGATACACGAGTTTACCTTAACTCCGTAGTGTTATATCCGATCTTTTGCATTTGAATCCCAATCCATTGATTCAACCACGCGACTTGATTAATACTGCGGAAACTGAAAATAGAACCATATCTAATTTTAAGAATTAATCAAATAAAGAAAAGAAGAGGTGTAGGAACTGAGTCTACAATAGGCGACGTGAATCGCCATTTATTTTTAACCCCATATTCATTTTATGGATATCAAAATAAAACTATGACAAACAGTAAATGCCATATGCATGCTCCTATTTAATTTAATTCGTAGATTCAAGGATTTTGGAATACCTTAACTCCTGCGGATTGAGTAACGGTGGTGGATCGTTGATGGTGTTCCTACAGATCTGATCTTCTGATTTGTTCCCTTGCTCAATCCAGAAATCTGGTGAGGATGCGATACCAGATCTACACAGCCTCCTACTCTCTCTCAATCTCTCTAGGGTTTCTGAAAAACTTCAAAACTTATGTGGGAAGAGAGAACTGATCTATTTATATAGATCTGTAGAATGGGCTATTAGGGTTTAATAAACCCTAATGGGCTCTGAGCAATGTTGGGCCAGACCAGGGATCAAATGCAAATAATAAAGTGGGCCTCCTATTAATTAATTCCATGTTAAACCCAGAACATAATTAATTAATAAACATTAATTCATGCCACCAGAGAATTAATGCTGACCTACCCCTTTATTACCACGTTATTAGGAACGAGTTGCATATTCATTAATTAATTTAGCATATGACAATTAGCTGCAATTAATTAATCTCTTATTATTCCTGAGTAGTACCAATCAACCCTTATCGCTTATGCTTGAATCAATGATTCAGCCTGCAGGACTTAGCATAACAAACCTCGTGAGCATCCCAGGGAATGTCACCATCCTGAACGAATATGGTTATCACGGCCTGAGGAAATCCCACACAAACTGCCATCACCCGAGATGCAGATGTATGAGTACATGTAAGACTCTCCACCATAGCAAGTCAAAGTGACAGTCAACCCATGTGTGCCCCTCAGCTTTCAATAGACTTTAGATCCGACCAAGTTACCGAGATCTTTACTCATTCATATGTCAAGTAGAATAGTTCATCTCACTGTTGATCCTATCAATACATTGAGATGTACCAGTCACACAAAGCAGTCAAGATAAAACCACTTATGGACTTGTGTGCCGCAACCTAAACCGACAGCCAAACAAGAAACTATCTCAGCTGTGATAACTGTTTATATCTCGCTAGGTCGAAGGATTGAGTGGTACTACTCAGGAATAATAAGATATTAATTAATTGTAGATAGAGCTTGTCAGAAGCTCCGATTAATTAATAAATTTTCGGTAACCTTAAATACGGAGATTCTCAATTAATGCAACATGTTCTCATAACGTGGTAATAAAGGGGTATGTCAGTATTAATTCTGCGGTGTAAAAGAATTAATATTAATTAATTAATTGTGTCCTGGGTTGTGGACAAGGAAATTAATTAATTTATAGGCCCACTTTATTATTTGCATTAGGTCCTAGGTCTGGCCCAATTATATATGCTGAAGGAGCCCAATAGCCCATTGGGGTTAAAACCCTAGGTCTATAAGTAGAAATCTCTCTCTCAGAAACCCTAGCCACTTGTGTGATAATTCAAATCAGTTGAAACCCTAGGGCAGAGAGAGAGGGGGCGGCGCACACTGTGTGTAGAAGGAGGAGAATTTTGATTCTGACCTACACATCACAGATCTGTGGAATCCTCACCAGTAGCAGATCTGAACAACATTGGGATACAACCCTGAAGATCTGATCTGGAGAACAGAATTCTTTCTTTTCCTTTTCTTTTATTTTTTGATTAAGTTTATAAATTATATTTCTAATTTCTGTTTCCGCATATTTAATCGAATCGCGTGGTTGAATTAAAGTTGGATATTCAAATGCGAAAGATCGGATCAGACTCTACGTAAAAACGGTAATTCCTCTTATCCACACATTAAATTCATAGGAGCATGCTAGGGTTTTGTGAATTGGTATTGTGAACAATAAACCATAAATCGATCGGGCTTATTTGGATTTTGTGATTCGGTTCACGATGAATCCCTACAATTGGTATCAGAGCCAGGTTTCTGATTTATGGCTCTGTTGTTCATAATAAATTCATTGATGCATGTATGAATTTTATTTTATCGTGGATGGTTTTTGTTCCTCATGGCAACCCATTTTATTCAGCCTGCAGTGGTTTATCCGTGTAGGGTTGAATCTGTTTTGTAAAATCACGAGAAAATCCGTGATTAGATTTGATAGGAAAAATTGTAATAGAATAGGTTATTGAAATTTTTTTTATTATTCAAATCTGTAATTGGACGGGTCGGGACGAAGAACGAAGACGGAGTCGACGGACTGGGCGGCGGCAGGAGGACGGCGGTGCTGCGGCGGGCCGCGGCTGCAGGCGGCGACGCACGACAAGGCGACAGGCGGCGCGCGGCGCGGCAGGCGCGCGATGCACGCGGCACTGTGCGTACGACGGCAGCGACAAGGCTGGCGGCGGCGGCGGTGCTGTCGTTGGCGGCTGTTGTCCCGTCTAGTGGTTTACGATTTGGTGGCTGGTGCAATCTTGTGTAAGCCCTAGGTTTGCATTAGGGTTTGGGGTCAATCATAATATCACAAAACCCTAAATCCCAAAAGATTTGGTGGTTGAAGATTTGGAGGCCCTGGAAGATTCGAAAAAGATTTGGATTTATCCAAATTAATTCAAATTTCAAATTGTAATAGATAGTATTTTATTTCCTGTTTTGTGGGGCCACGACGAATTTTTGTTTGCCTTAATTGTCCTTGTATGATATGTGATTTATTATGTGCGCAATTAAGCATGTGTAGATAATAGGAAAAGCATGATTTACTGCTTTTATTATTTACAGCTTTCTAAGCATGCTTATGTGATTAATTTCTTGTTGGATTATATTTTGGGAATTTTTGGGCTTGTTTAATTACATGCAAAAATTGGGAAAATATAATAACAAAGAAATTATATGTGCGCGTATAAGAAACCTTTTTTGAAAGAAAAATACTAAGCGAAAATTTTTAATTAAAATCAACAGACCTCCACAAAGCGGTCCTAGGCTGTAAGTGTATCTCTCGCTCTAGTAAACGTCTACGAGTTTAGCTTGCTAGTTCTTGGAGGTGCATGGGTACAGTTGTTAGGATTTCTAGACAAACAATTTAAATCATGTGAATAGTGGGAGGGTTTTACGTAAATGTCTACGAGTGTAGCTTGCGTAGATCTCTTTCATAAGTATTCTAGGATTGATTTAAATTATAGATAACAAAAGCTTTAAGGGTTGTGCGGTATGGTTACGTGCCAAGCTAAACTATCTCTTTTGGCCAGAGTTAAATTTGTGGTTAATCGCTTAGAAGCATCTTAGGATATAATGTAGTTGCTGCTTCCCTGTCCTTGAGAGATGGATTGGTCTAAGGTTTTCACTAATTATTAATTTCTAGTGTCGAAAGGTTCCTGACATGGTAGTGAAATTAAAGAATTGGGGCTAAAACCCGCAGTTCTAGTTGAGGGTGACATCGTAAACGTCTACGAGTGTAGCTTGCGGTGGGAACTCTTGGGCAATTAGAGGAAAACATGTGTATTTGATTTATGAAAAGGTTTTTCAATGCATTTGTTTTCGAAGTTCTGCATGTATGTTCTTATTTAAGATTCTTTATTGTTTCTGATATGTCTATGTCTACTGTTGATCATATTCTTGCTCTCAATTTTTTAACTGGTCCAAACTTTCCTGAGTGGAGATACTGCATTGAGTATATCCTCCTGACTAAGCAACACATGTTTGTTCTTACTATGATGCCACTTGCCCCACGTTACCATAAAGTCTCTAGACGTGAGAAGGAGTTCTATGACAGATGGGTGGCATCTGAAGATTTTACTTACAAGTTAATCTCGGATAACATGTCTAGAGAACTGAAGCTCAAGTACATGGGCTATTGTAGCTCTGTTACGATCTGGATGGACTTATTGGCCACATATGGCGAAATGGAACGAACTATCAGCTGTGATCTCGTGAAAGACCTTATCTGTAAGAGAATGATTGATTGTAGTTCGGTGACATCGCATGTGATGATGATGGATAATACCATGAATCGGTTCACACGTAGATGTGGATGTATCAGTGATCGGGCTAAATCGATATAATCCTGAACTCTTTACCGCTTTCATTTTATGATTTTAAGATGGACGTAGCTAAGAGAAGCGAGTATTCTTTCAAAGAGTTGCTTACTGATCTCTTAGCAGGACAGTCTTTCGTACCTTCATGGGATTCTGAGTTATCAGATCTTGAGCACAACTTGAACACATTGAAAGATGTGGTTCATACTGTGTGCAAGCATATGATTGATCGCAGAACATGTGAGAGGAGGTCAAATGAGATGAAGAGGGTTGGTGTCACTTCAAGTAAGAATGCATGCGGAAGCAAGGGACAAGGTACATCATTTGCATTTGTAATGGAAACATGTTTAGCATCGGTTTCTACTCATTCGTGGGTAGTGGATACTGGAGCTACTGATCATATTTGTTACATTTTTCAGGGGTGCACACCGAGGAGGGTGTTGAAGAAGGACGAGGTTACCATCTTAATGGGGAACACAGCACAAAAGAGTGCAGCTGCCATTGGAGATTTCACCTTGTACTTTGATGATTCTGTTTTAACTTTGAGTGATGTTTTATATGTGCCGGATTTTCGACGGAACCTTATTTCAGTTTCCAAACTTTATGTTGATGGATATTCAGTTATTTTTTATAGTGGTGTTTCTATCATTGGTAATAACGGTGTTATCTGTCGTGGGATGCTGAATAATTCTCTCTATGTTATTAACTGCAATCATAGGTCATCCGCAAGTATTGCATGTAATTCATCCGTAATTGATAATCCTAGAAAGAGAAAATTTACTTCTTCTGATGTGGATCTTACATATCTCTGGCACTTGAGACTCGATCACATCAGCTTGAAGCGGATTCAGCGACTTGCAGATGACGGTACATTGGACTTAGTCCGGGCTGTACCTTATCAAGTCTGCAAATCCTGCATTGAGGGCAAGATGTCAACTAGGCCTTTTAAGGCTAATCAGTCTCGAGCGGAGGAAGTGTTGGAATTGATCCATTCTAACTTATGTGGACCCATGTCCATGCAGGCTCATGGAGGGTACGGGTACTTCGTCACTTTCATTGACGATTACTCAAGGTACGGATACGTTTACCTCATTCGCTACAAGTCTGAGTGCTTTGAGAAATTCAAAGAGTTCAAGGATGAGGTAAAAAATAAGGTCGGGAAAACTATCAAGTCACTGCGATCTGACCGCGGTGGTGAATACCTCGGTAACGAGTTCCTGCAGTATTTGTCAGACAACAGGATTACATCCCAGTGGACTACACCGGGTACTCCCTAGCAAAATGGTGTAGCTGAAAGAAGGAATAAGACTTTTCTAGAGATGGTAAGATCAATGATGAGTTATGAAAACTTACAAATTTCTTTTTGGGGCTGCGCATTGGAAACAATCGCTTACGTATTAAATGTGGTGCCTTCTAAATCTATTCCCAAGACGCCTTCTGAGCTCTTCCTTGGTTGCAAACCAAGTTTGTGCAAGTTCAGAGTATGGGGCTGTCCGGCACATGTACTGTCGAAGGAACCTGATAAGTTAGAAAGCAGATCAAAAGTAATGCTGTTTATAGGGTATCCCAGGCAAACGAATGGTGGTTACTTTTACTGTCCTGAGAGTCAGAGAGTCGTTGTTAGCACAAATGCTAGATTCTTGGAGGACGAGTATGTAAGGAACCACAGGTCAAGGAGTGATATTGTTCTTCAAGAAATTGAAAACGAGAATACAATTCCAAGGGAAGGGGAACATGTAGATGTGGGTGCACATGTGAGAGGTACAGTACCACATTCACATTCTTCAGTGCAAGGTGCAGAATCACAAGTTACTGCACCTACTGCTGACGTGACACCGATGCCTCGTCGTAGTGGGAGAGTTATTTTCTAGCCGGTAAGGTACATGTTCGTGGGTGAGTCTTCGGACTTGAGGCCGGAAGATGGACTTGAGGCCGGAAGATGGACATGAGGACTCTGAACCACTGACTTACGAAGAGGCAGTGCAAGACAAAGATGTTGATAAATGGCGTGTCGCCATGGATTCCAAAATTCAATCCATAACTTCTATGGATGTGTACCAAAAAACTGAATTGCTGGATGGCTTTAGGGCCATAGGGTGCAAATGGGTATACAAGAGAAAGAAAGGGGCGAATAGAGAAATCACGACTTTTAAAGCCAGGCTAGTGGCAAAGGGCTATAGTCAGAAAGAGGGCATTGACTATGACTAAACCTTTTCACCCGTAGCCATGCTCAAATCCATCCGGATACTCCTTGCCATAGTTGCGCATATGGACCTCGAGATTTGGCAGATGGATGTCAAAATTGCTTTCCTAAACGGTTACCTTGAAGAAGGTAGGGACATATATATGCGGCAACCTGAGGGCTACGTGTGCAAAGACGAAGAGCATCTTGTCTGAAAGCTTAAGAAGTCCTTGTACGGACTTAAGCAAGATTCAAGGTCGTGGAACTTACGTTTCAACGATGTGATTAAATCCTATGGATTTTCACAGTTGCAAAATGAAAGTTGTGTTTACCGACTTTATGTCAGTGGGAGCGTGGTTTTTCTTGCACTATACGTTGATGACATACTCCTATTTGGAAACAATGAGAGAGTGATGTTGGAAATCAAGTGTTGGTTATCCGAACAGTTCCAAATGAAGGATTTGGGAGAAGCTGGCTACATCCTTAGGATTAAGGTCTTACGAGATCGTAAGAGAAGGATGTTGAGCTTATCCCAATCATCCTATGTGGATACTGTGATAGCCCGGTTCAACATGCAACTCACCAAGAAAGGCTTGCTACCTTTCAGACATGGCGTTCGTCTTTCTAGTGTGCAATGTCCCGAGACACAGTGGGAGAAAGATGAGATGAGTCTTGTACCATACGCTTCAGCGGTGGGTAGCCTCATGTATGCGATGCTGTGTACCAGGCCAGATATCTGTTATGCCGTTGACATGGTAGCAAAATATCAGTCTAACCCTGGACAGGCGCATTGGACTGTGGTAAAACACATCCTCAAGTATTTGAAGAGAACTAGGAATTACTGTCTAGTTTATCAAAGTGAGGAATTGTGCCCTGTGGGTTATACAGACTCTGATTTCCAAGGGGACCAAGATGAGAAGAAATCGACCTCGGAATATATGTTTACCTTGGGAGGTGGACCTGTATCTAGGAGGAGCTCAAAGCAGAAATGCACTGCTGACTCCACCATGGAGACGGAATATGTCGCCGCCTCCGAAGCCTCGAAAGAGGGGGTATGGCTCATGAACTACCTTTTGGAGTTGGGCGTGATTCCGAGTTTGCCGAAGAGCATCACAATTGATTGTGATAACTCTGGTGCAATGGCAAACTCAAAGGAACCGCGGTCTCATAGGGCAAGCAAACACATAGAGAGAAAGTACCATGTCATACGAGAGATCGTTGATAAGCTCATTTTTCTACTCTCTTATGGCATTGTTTTTCTTTTCTTTTATGCATTTTAGCTTGTTTTCTTGAATAAATTGAGCATGAGTATATATTAGAGGGTGTTATGCTTTTCATGGTAAGATTTCGCAGGTTTTAGGCCAAATCCAATGGAAACTCGTACCGAAAGCAGCAGATGTTCAAAGAAACAGTTTCTACTTATTCCACCGATGGAATCTGAGCTAATGGAGCATGTCATTGGAAAGAACTTTGAATTAGATTTCCAACGCAACTGGAATTGGGTCAATCGGAGTTTGGGAGTGAAAGATATGGCCAAAACCGTGAGACTGCGCAGAAGGGTCGAAAGTGGCGAAATTGGTCTCTGTTTCGACCGAGTTGAAGGCCATCTCGACTGGGGCAGCTCCATCTTGACCGTGGCAAGGGTCATCTCGACCGGGGCAAATTATTTTGGCAAAATTCTGGGAGTTTTTCACATATTTTGGGCGAGAATTGCTTGAGATTCAAGTTACACATCAATTTGGAAGCAATGAAGACCCAAAAAGGGAAGTTTCAACCAAGAAAATCATTCCTTTTGAAGCCATCAATTCAAGAAGGAAATTTCTACCATCCAAGGCCTCAACCCTACTACTATATAAACTCATAATTAGCTCAGAATTAGGGTTGTCAAGTTCCTGTTTTGTTCCCCATCCTTTACACATTGTTCTATCTTTAATTTTTTTTTTCACTTTAGTTTTTGTCAGAATTTCTCTTTAATTTTTATTTAGTTTTAATGCAATCTGTATTTTTCCCTGCAATGTTTATTTTCAATATGTCAGGCTAGAACCCTAAACAGGTTCTAGGGTTTCTCCATATGTGATGCATGTTTTGATTCAATAATTCAACCCCTTTTTAACTGGTTTAAATCCTATGTTTTATTTTAAATCTATTCTCATCAAAGGACCGAGAGGTGAAGGTTAGTAAACTTTTGATTTTTTGTCCGACCAAGAAGAATTCAATCGTAGGAAAAATCTAATCTTTATTGAATTTAATTAACTTTGTGTGTTTGAGACCGAGAGGAGATTACCACTAGTTAATAATTTAGGATTTAATTGCCCGACCAAGGAATTAATTCCACATTAATAGATTTTCCACCAAAAATATCTTTTCTAGGTTTGAATATTTGTTTCTTGCATGTTGATCAGATTGGTAGATTTCCCTAGAATATGTGCTTTTTAATATTTGAATTTTATCTCTTTAATTATTTGTCTTGAAAAACCCAAAACCCTAAAATTGATTTGCCCAAACAAAGGTTTTGAAAACTATATTCAGTACATGATTCTCCTTCGTTGCATTATCCCTGTGGGTTCGACATCCTTCGGGTTCTATAAATGTATTTGCCCTTTGCTATAATTTGTATGCAGATTTAGCATCGATCAAATTGGCGCCGTTGTCGGGGATAGTCAGACGGTGATTCATTACTGGATTGTTTGAAGAACTTCTGGATTGGGTTGTATTTTCTTAATTTTTATTTGTTATTTTCGAGCTGGTGTTGTTTTTCTTTGTTTTGGGATTCTGTTTTCCCTTTCGTGTGCGTGAGTTTTTTTTTCTGATTCTTGTCTGTTTCAGCCGAGGCACACCTTGCCACGGTCAAGACAGATTAGTCCATCTCGGCCGTGATACATTCTATCTCGGCCGGGATACTCTGATATCCGGATTCAGAGTGCGGATTGATGCCAATAACTTTGAGTTAAAGACTGGGCTAATTCGGATGGTGCAGCAGAACTAGTTTGGGGGGAGAGCCGTTGAAGATCCATACGCCCACCTCAACCTATTCATCGAGGTGTGCGACACTGTGAAGCAGAATGGAGGATGAGGTTATTCGCATTCTCCCTTAGAGACGAGGCAAGGTCTTGGTATGCTGGTTTGGGCAAGAGTCAGATTGGGACATGGGGGGAACTTCGAGATGAATTCCTCACCAACTTCTTCCCACCGAGCTTGCTGCTAAAGAGGAAAGCTGCCATCACTACATTCAAGCAGCTGTATGATGAGTCACTACATGAAGCCTGGAAGAGGTACAAGGAGCTCCTGCGACTCTGCCCTAGACATGGAGTCGATCTCCAGATGCAGGTTTGTCATTTCTATGAGGGTCTGAACCCACACATGAAGGAGATGGTGGATGCATCTGCCGGCGGGATCCTGATGAAGAAGAGTGGTGCAGAGAGCATGAAATTATTGGCAGACATGGCCCTGAACAGTCACCAGTGGCCAACTGAGAGACAGATGCCAGTCAAAGTAGTGGAGACAAAACCAGAATTTGATGTTGTTGCGGAGGTGAAGAAGCTCCAAGAAGAAGTTGAGAAGTTGGGAACAATGAAAGCTGCAGCTGCTACTGAGCCGAGTATGGCAATTGTTCCAGTGGAGGCCGACTACATCAACCGGGGTGCAAGCAGTTCATCTGGAGCTGCGAATTCAGAGGTGAACTACATTGGCGGTGGTTATCATAATAACTACCGAGGTAGTTAGGGGTATCACTACAACCATGGGCGATCTCACCCTAATTTTTCTTATGCTAACCCCACTGCTGTAGAACACCCTCCACCTGGTTTTGATGTAGGTACAGGAGGAGAAATCGTGGAGAAAAAGCAGTCTGTGCTGGAAGAGACACTGGAAAAATTTATAAAGAGCTCAGATAACAGATTCAGCAAGGTGGAGAATGAAGTGAATGTGATGGCTAATCACATGCAACTGATGACAAAGCACTTGCAGATGATTGACACCCAACTAAGTCAGATAGCCACCACCTTGGGTACTCAGCACAAGCCGGGGCAACTTCCGAGCACAATAGAGACAAATCCAGCAAAGGCAAAGTCAGTAAATGCCATCTCGCTTCGATCTGGAAGGAGATATGAAGGCCCAAGCAACCCGAAAGGAGGACTGAGAGAAACAGAGGAGGAAAATCCCGTGGAAGACCTCTCTGTTTCAACCGAGATGGAGTCCATCCCGGTCGAGGCAGAGAGAAGCAGGACGTTCGAGGCAGAGGCCAACCCGGCCGAGACAGAGGAGTCCAGCCTGACCGAGATAAGCCAGACACGGCCAGGGCAGAAGCAAAGTAGGATGGCCGAGATGGAGGGATCCCGGTCGAAACAGAAGCCCAGACTGGGTGAGAAAGAGAGGAGAAGGAAGAAAGAAGAGTTGATCCAGTTGCTCCCCTGCCTTTCCCGCAGAGATTCGCTAAGAAAAGGGAAGATTCTAAATTCACTCGTTTTGTTGAAAATCTTAAAAAAGTAAACATTAACATTCCTCTTGTTGAAGCTCTCAGGGAAATACCGGGATACATGAAGACCCTAAGGAGGCTAATGAGCGAGAAGAAGCAGTTCGTGGAAAACAAAACTGTGAAGATCCATGAGGAATGCAGCCTACTCCTACAGAAGCAGATCCCGATCAAGAGGTCTGACCCAGGATGCTTCTCGATACCCATCGAGATAGGAGGGAAAGAATTCCAGAATGTGCTGTGTGACACCGGGGCGAGCATCAACCTGATGCCCTGGTCCATTTACAAGAAGCTGGAAATTGGAGAGATGAGAGCTACTACGATTACACTCCAGATGGTGGACCGATCTGTGTCCAAGCCCAAAGGTATCGTAGAAGATGTTCTTATTCGTGTTGGTCACCTTATTTTCCCTGCAGATTTCATTGTCCTTAAGATGAAGGAAGATGCCAACACTCCGATGATCCTGGGAAGAGAGTTCCTCGACACAGCTAGTGTCCTGATCGACTGCAAGAAGGGGCAAATCACCTTGAGAGGAAATGAAGAATCTATCATCTTCTGCATAGACAAGAACAAGAGGAAAGGGGAGTGCAACCAGGTTACTACTGCTGAAGAAGAGGAAGGAGATGACGAGACACCGGAGGAAGAAGAAGAAGAAACCCGGTGGGAACGAGGAAATCCCTACAAGCACATCGCCCCTCACTATGATTTCTCGTATGATGTGGTACTTTCTCTTTATGTGCTTTGACACCTTGTGAGTTCTTGGTTCCTTAGAGTTTGCTACTGCACCAGCATAATCACAATATACCGTGATAGTCTTGGGCAAACTCAGAATAATATCTAACTCTTGGAGGTAGTTCCGGAGCAATACTGCTTCTTTAGAAGCCTCTGAAGCTGCCACATACTCAGCTTCCATAGTGGAGTCCGCGATACATTTCTATTTTGCACTTCTCCGTGATATAGCTCCACCTCCCAAGGTGAACACATAGCCCGAGGTCGAACTCTTCTCATCCTAATCCGCCTGGAAATCTGAATCTGTATTACCCACGGAGCACAAATTCTCACACTGATAAACAAGACAATAGTCTCTAGTTTTTTTCAGATACTTGAGAATATGTTTGACAGCAGTCCAGTGCGCCTGTCCAGGGTTAGACTAATATCTGGTCACCATGCCCATGACATAACAGATATCTGGCCTCGTAAATAGCATCGCATACATGAGACTTCCCACTGCCGAAGCATTTGGTACTTTAGCCATCTCATCCTTCTCCTCTTCTGTTGTAGGGCATTGTGCCTTAGATAGAGGAACACCATGTCTGAAAGGAAGCAATCCTTTCTTGGCATTTTGCATGCTAAAATGGGAAATCACAGTATCATTATAAGCAGCCTGAGACAAGCTTAACATCCTCTTCTTGCGATCACGTAAGACTTTAATCCCAAAGATGTATCTAGTGTCTCCTAGGTCCTTCATTTGAAACTGTTCGGATAGCCATCTTTTTATGTCTGACAACACCTTCACATCGTTGCCGAATAGAAGAATGTCATCTACATAAAGTGCAAGGAGTACCACACTTCCACTGACGCATAATCGGTACACACAACTTTTGGTTTCGTGCTGTGAAAATCCATAGGATTTAATCACATCATCAAAATATTTGATCCATGACCGTGAAGCTTGTTTAAGTCTATACAAGGACTTCCTTAGCTTCCAAACAAGATGCTCTTCACCATCCTTCACATAACCCTCTGGCTGCTTCATATATATGTCACGACCTTCCTCAAGGTACCCGTTTAAAAACGCAGTTTTGACATCCATCTGCCAGATCTCTAGGTCCATATGTGCTGCTATGGATAGAAGAATACGAATTGATATGAGCATGGCTACCGGTGAGAAGGTCTCGTCATAGTCAATGCCCTCCTTCGGACTATAACCCTTCACCACCAACCTAGCTTTAAAAGCCGTTATTTCTCCTTGCGAACCTTTCTTCTGTTTGTATACCCATTTGCAACTTATGGCCCGTAAGCCATCTGGTAACGCAGATTTCTTGTATACATCCATAGCGGTAATTGATTCAATTTCTAAATCCATGGTTTTATGTCATTTTTCCGCATCTTTGTCATTTACTGCTTCATCGTATGTCCATGAGTCGATATCATCCAGTCCGTCCTCCGGGATCAAGTCCGAAGACTCTCCCACGAATATATACCGCTCGGGTTGGTGAGGTACCCTCCCACTACGACAGAGCACTAGTACTGCGTTAGCAGTTGGTGCAGTTACTTGTGGCTCAAAGCCTTGCACTGGCGACCGTGCAGTTGGTTCCATACCTTCAAGAGGTACACTCAATCTGCCATGGGGTTTTTCCAATGGAAGCGCATCATCTTCTCCAATTTCTTGGAGCATGATATCACTTTTAGATTTGTGGTTTTTGACAAACTCGTTCTCGAAGAATCTCGCGTTGGTGCTAACAACGATCTTCTGATCCTCAGGACAGTAGAAATAACCACCTTTCATTTTTCTGGGGTATCCCACGAACAACATTAGCTTGGACCTACCTTCTAACTAATCAGGTTCCTTTGAAAAAACATAGGCCGGACAACCCCACACTCTTATCTTTGACACACTAGGCTTTCGCCTATGCCAGAGTTCCGAGGGTGTTTTAGGAACTAACTTAGAAGGTACCAGGTTCAACAGGTACGCCGCTGTTAGTAACGTGAGGCCCCAAAATGAAACAGGCATGTTCGAATAACTCATCATGGATCTAACCATTTCAAGAAGAGTCCTATTTCTTCTTTCCGCCACACCATTCTGCTGAGGAGTGTCCGGTGCGGTCCATTGTGATGTAATCCCATGCTTTGACAAAAACTGCAAGAACTCGTCACTGAGATACTCACCACCATGATCGAATCGTAATGACTTAATGGTCTTGTTTAACTTCTTCTCTACTTCCGCCTTGAATTCCTTGAATTTGTCAAAGCATTCAGACTTATAGTGAAGTAAGTAAACGTAATCGTATCTCGAGTAATCGTCAATAAAAGTGACAAAATACTTAAATCCTCCACGAGCTTGCGTAGACATCGGTCCACATAAATCAAAGTGGATCAATTCCAACACATCACTTGCTCGAGACTGACTTGCCTTGAAAGGCCTGGTCATCATCTTTCCCTCTATACAGGATTCACAAACTCGATGTGGAACTACCTAGATTGAATCCAACGTTCCATCATCCACAAGTCTCTTGATCCTCTTTAGATTGATGTGACCTAGTCTCAGATGCCATAGATATGTAAGATCCTCATCAGAAGATGAAAGCTTTCTCTTCTTATGATTAAATGAGTTGTATGCAGCATTCACGGAAGATTCATGCAAACAAATTATGATATAAAGAGAGTCTTTCTGTATCCCACGACAGATAACACCATTATTACCATTGATAGTAACATGATTATAAAAAATAACTGAAAATCCATCATTTATTAAATGGGAAACAAAAATAAGGTTCCGCCAAAAATCCGGCACATACAAAACGTCTCTTAAAATCAAAACATTGTCTTGAAAGCATAATGTAACATCTCCATCTGCTACTGCAGACACACGAGCAACATTACCCATGGAGATCCTCACCTCGTCATCATTCAGTTGCCTTGTCGGCCTAAATCCCTGCAAAGTGTAACAAACATGATCAGTAGCTCCAGTATCCACTACCCACGAATAGGTAGAAATAGATGCTAAACATGTTTCCATTAAAAATGCTAATGACATACCTTGTCCAACCCACTTGGTCAAACAACCCTTCTTCCAGTTACCAGTTTTGCCACAACGGAAACACTTGCCCTTCTTCCCCTGTGTCACAGTCTTCTTTTTCCTAGAAATTTTGCTTCCAAAGGTTGTCTTTTGAATTTCTTTCCAATCACCCCTTTAGCACCTTTCGATGAAGCTGGGCGACTACCGGAAGAAACCAAGACTGTCTTTTCAGGTTGCATGACTGATTCAACCGCCATGAGGTCACCAAGTAACTCATTAAGAGTGTACTTTTTACTCATGACAACATTCAGTCTAAAGTTATCAAAAGACTTCAGAAGTAAGTTGAATATGATATCGACCTGGCCTTCCTAGTCAATACCTCATCCATGCAACGTCAGTTCATCCATAAGGTGAGTCATTGGAAACAACGTGCTCCCTCACTGAGCTACCATCAGTCATTTTACAACTCACGATTTATTTCGTGAGCTTAAATCTGACAGCTCTATCCGATTCCCCATAAGTAACTATGAGACTATCCATAATCTCAGCTTCTTTGTCATAGTGCTGATGTTGTTGCTGGAGCACCTTAGACATAATGGTCATCATGTAGCACTTGACTACATTATTAGACTTGACCCACTTATCATAGAGGTTCCGCTCCACATCAGTTGACTCAGCAGTGGGGATAGCTGGACACGGAGTGTTAAGAACAAATTGATGTTCCTTTGCAACTAGGATATAATCCAAGTTGCGCTTCCATTCCATGAAATTTGGACCAGTTAATTGATTTTGTGCCAAGATATTGATGACATTATTCATAAACATATCTAAAAACAATAATTGATTAAAGTAAGAACATACATGCAGAACATTGAAACAAATATGCATTGTAACCTTTTTATAAACCAATACAATTGTTTCCCCCAATTGCCTAGGTGCATCTACTGCAAGCTCCTTTCGAAGACGTTTACAGTAGTCCACCTAACCAGAATGCTCTTTGAAGTTCCAGTCTTTAATTTAAATCCATGCCAGGTATTCGCCTACAAATGAAATTAATAATTGGAGATAAAACTAAGACTATGTCCAACCAATCTGAGCAGGGACATCATTCATGAGTTAGTACCCAGGCAACATCTAAGCATTTGACCACAATTCTAACTCCAGAATTTAAAAGGACGATTTGTCATACGTACTAGACCCATGACGCATGCCTCTTACAACCTTTGTTATCTCATTTAAAACAATCCTAGAGAACTTATGAACAAATAAAGTAAGCAGGCTACGGTCGTGTAGACGTATACTCACTTCACTGTCCACTTCTCACATGTTTAAATGTTTTATTTAGAAATCTCATCAATTAGAACTTATGAACAAATAAAGCAAGCAGGCTACGGTCGTGTAGACGTCTACTCACTTCACTGCCCACTTTTAATAAGAGACCGCATTGTGGAGGTCTTGTTGATTTTAATTAAAAAGTCTTGCTTAGTCTTTTTTTTTTCAAACGGTTCTTATGCGCACATATTATTTTATGATCCATAAATTATGTCACATCTAAAATTCCATCATATTTCCTAACATTATTCCGAAATTTATAGACACAATTTAATTCATAAAATAAATCACATAAAGCATGCTTTGAACAGTAAATAATAAAGCAGTAACATGCTTCCCTATTATCTACAACATGATGTAAAAATAAATAATAAAAGCAGTAGCATGCTTTCCTATTATTTAGTAGTGCGCACATAATAAATCACATCATACGAGAAAACAATTAAATAAACAAATAAAATTTCTCATGGCCCCTCTCATGCGATTACAAATTAAAACCTATCCATTACAAGGCTTTAAAAAAATACAGATCTTCAGAATTGGGCTCCCACTGAAAAACTACAAACCAGGCTGCATAGTGGGCCAGAACTAGGGTTCACAGCTCAACCAGGCTGCCTCCGGGGTGGGGAGCCCGAAAAAAGGCCCAACTGCACAAACCTAGAGTTAGTTTGAAACCCTAGCCGCCAGCCACCCCTACAGCCGCCGCCGCCGCTGACCGCCGTAGTCGGACCATCCATCGCAACCACCACCTCGTGCGACATCACCAGCTAGAGAGGCATTGCCGGTCGCGCTTGGGGCCGCCTGAAGCTGCTGCAGCCGCAAGGGAGAAGAGCGAGCTGCTGCTCGCTGTTTCTGCAAACCACCGCGCGCCTCCCTGCCGCCCAACGCCACCACCATTGTCACTGTGGAAGACGACAGAGAGAGAGAAAAGAGAGTTGCGGCTTGCGAACGTCGGCAAAGCGTGGCCAGCCGCGCGCGGCACAAACCCTAGGGTTTGTTGCTGCGCACTGCCGCCACCCTCGCTGTAAGGAATCCGCCGCGAACCCCACTCCTCCGCCTGCTGCATGCTGTCCAGAGCACGCCGGGACGAAGTCTGGTGGTCGGAGAAGACTCCCACCTTTAATTTTATGTTTTGATGTGTCAAAACTATATTCCAAACTCTAGGTCTTAGAGTTATTACCTCATGTAATCCTTGTGTCGGATGATTGAGTTGTAATAGTCTAGGAGAACAAAACTGTCAAAAACTGTAGAACAATTTTGAAGTGGAAGCTGTCCAGACGAAAAAATTGTCAAGGATAATGGACGAAAAAACTGTGTAGAGTAATGGACATGAAAAACTGTGCAGACATTTTTTCAACTGTCAAGGAGCGTATAGCAAAGAAACTGTGGACACAATTATTATAGAGAAATTGTCGAGAGGTGCTCACAGTTTCAGACTAGGACAGTTTCACGTTGAAGAAACACGTGAAAAGCAAGATGCCGAACAGTTAAGACTCAATAATAAGGAACGGTGATATGCTCAGTTATGACTGGAGTACAACGTTGTTCGAGTCTGACACATCAAGTACAAACTGCCCCTGCAAAAAGCATGACAGTGATTCAAAAAAGGCAGAGGAGCAGGTCTACTTTACAGAAAAGGATGGACACTGATTGGAACATCCTTCGAAATGTGTCTACCGGCTATTTTCAAATCTCCAACTATAAATAGAAGAAGGATCAGAGAGACACATTACAAACAATGATTGACGACTTACAATGTACGAATAACGACTCACGACCAACATACACTTGAAGAACGCTCATAAACTCTGTCGAATTTAAAGCTCAAAGCATTAAAAGCTTTTGAGCAAGAAGGCATTAACTCTGTGGTTCATTTATTGAACACGAGGCTTTATTACTTAAGGAATCTTCAGAGATTCACCGTGTGACCTTTGTGTACACGAAGATTAAGTATTTTGAATTATTCTATTTTTCTTGGTGTTCTTACTTTTAAAGTGAGAACACAGCAGCCTGATTCTCTAAGGTGAAAATGGTTATTACGGGCTTTTGCCAACCAGCATACGTTCTGGGAAGAACTCAACCATCCACCCATCGTAGAAGGAGAAGGGTGGCTTGTCCTCAATCCATTCCTGACGACTGCCAGTTCTGAGGAGACTTCAAGGGCCACCTGGCTTCGAAGAACTTAAGAATGAGTGAAGAACAACTGCCTGTGCAAGTGATCCATTCTGCTGTGGACGGTGGTCTCTACAGCATTTGGCTATAGACCGTGAGGATTGTATCTTCATTACTTAGTGATTTTTTTGATTAATTTCCAAAGAGTGGGTGTAGGACTTAAGGCTCCGAACCACTATAAATATCCTGCATCATTTACAATTTTTACTTACTTTATGCACCTTACAGTTTTCAATTGTGTTTTGAAACCTTCAACACTTATATGAAATTGTTGAAGTGTATAATTGTTGACTGCATTTAACTGTAAACTGGTTACCTAAAACTTCTAACTAACTCAAACTGTCGTTTTAAAACTATTGCTTAAAACTGAGTCGTAAATTGAAACTGAACTGCCTGTATTAAGAGTGCAAATAACTGTTCTTATACTTCCGCTGCACATTATACGTACTCTGATCGGGGACCAACAAGTGGTATCAGAGCAGGTCGGTCTTTCTAGACTGTCCTGTTTTGAGTCGCTTAAGACCGGATTCGTACTTCCTTGCACTCTTAATTGTTTGTTAAGTGTGATTAGCGAGCAGGTTATCTTAAGATAATGTTGAGTTATCCAAGCCTTCCCAAGTACAACTCGGAGAAGTTCGAGGTATGGAAGAAGAGGTGTCTCATCCAACTGAGAGCTCAGCATCCAAAGATGGATGAAGTTTTGAAGAATGGACCTCTAAAGATCAAGAAGATTAAAATCTAGCTCGCAGGAGAAGATGGCCCAGGTGGTGTCCAAATGATAGATAAACCACTGGAAGAATAGACACTTGATGAAAAGAAACGTCATCAGCTGGATCCCATCGCTCAAGAAATGATTATGCAATCTCTCCCAAAATCTCTCATGGACGAAGCCATAGAGAACAACAGTGCTAAAGAGTTATGGGACTGGATCAACGAGCTTACCGGGGAAACTGAAGCTATGAGGCGCAATAAGAAACAAATGTGCGTCAACAAATATAAATCCTTCCAGATGTTGCCTAGCAAAACGATCAAATCTATGGAAGCAAGGTTTAACGCCATCGTCAGCGAAATGAAAAATCTTGGAAGAGATGAAAAGGTGGCTGACATGAATGCCAAAATTCTTTTAAGAATGCCGAAGGAGGACTGGTTTGTCAAAACCACCAGTTTAAAGACCATGGATCTCTCGAAGATATCAACCAAAGAGTTGTTCGCCGAACTCCGAGCTCGTGAATGAGATATTCAGATGGTGAACAAGAATAAAGCTGTTAGAACCCCAAATTCAGCAGCTGATGGTAATGCAACATTCTTCGTAAAGAGTGACTTCTAAAGGTGATCAAAGTGGCTAGTTTTTTTCGAGAAAACTACCTATCAATCCTCACCAGCAAAGGATACCCCCACCTCAATTCAGAAGAAGGAAACTGAATTGTCAGTTGCCAAACTGGAGGAACAGATGTGGAACCTGGCTGTACTTCTTGAGAAGGCCAAATGAAAAGGGAAGGAAGCTCAGTTTAGCGAGCAAAGGTTCACAAAGAGAGAGCCACACACATGCTACGAATGCAACTCTCCAGATCATCTGAAGTACGAATGCTCTTTAGTTTCTCAGGAGGCGAGAGACAGACTGAAGAAGGTGTTTGAAAGGAGAACATCTAAAGTTGTGGCCCAAGAAATGCTCACAAGAACTGAAGTACCGGACGTTCCAGACCATGATGATGGCTATTATACGTCTGAGGATGAAAATGATGAGGAAGCACTTCTTGCCTTCATGGCAGCTATTGATGGAGATGTTACCGACGAAGAAGATAGCGCTTCAAACTGCAAAATAGTGGTAACAACTCATCTACCCTCATCTCTTGCATCTACATATTTTGTAGAAAACTTTAAATTTTGTCGTTCAAATTCAGAAGATGTTTCTCTTGAAAACATCATTAAAGAGGTAGAAAAATTCCATGAGATTAAAGATGCATTAGTTAGTGAAAATGCCTCACTGAAATCAGAGATTTCAGTTTTAACCGATGATGTCGCAAAGACGAGGTCAATCAGTGAGGATTTTGAAAAACTCAAAGAAGAGCATTCAAAACTCCTTAAAGATTTTGAAAATATATCAAAAGAATGTGATTCCTTGACGAAAATTGAGCTAGTTAAATGTGAATGTACTTTTAAAAGGAGCTCAAGAAAACTAGATGAAATTTCGAATGCTCAAATACAATCATCTGATAAATATGGAATTGGATTTTTGGAGCATCAAAATGAAAAAGTTCTGAGCGAACATGCATCCACTTTTAAGACTAAGAAAATATTTTTAAGCTCTGTCAAAGCCAAACTTAGTCCAAGTCATGTGTTGGAGAAGGGAAATGTCAAGTTCAAAGAGCCAGTTAAGCAAAATGTCAAGACCAAACGTTGGTCAAAAACTGACCCGAAAATAGCACCTCGACAGCAGTTCGTAAATTGTACAAACAAACTGTCGAGAGGAAAAATGACTTTCCTTCAAAACTGGACAAGCGTAATGTTCCATATGCAAGGAATCCAGTTTTACCAACAGAAACGACTAAGCAACATGTAAATGCTGCAATGAAGTCAGTTCGTCAACCGAATAGAAATCTGAGAGGTTATGATAGAACTCAATTCTATTATAACAGTTATCCGAATAGGAGGAACACCTATTCGAGGCTTGAATCGAGACAGTTTTACTATCAAAAGACTGTGATGGCTAGTCACCCGAGAATAGTTTCTCGAGACTCTTTCCAAAACAACAGTTTCAGAAAGTTTTCACACACCACAACCTTTCCTAACATGCATTTAAACTGCATACATTACTTTAGAAGAAAGGTTAATCAATCACTAAAAAGTGATTTAGTTTTACGAACTGTAAAAGTGAAATAGGTCTGTATACCAAAAGGTTGGATCCAGAGAACTCACTTTGCAGGACCCGAAAGGATACGGGGACCCAAATAAAATTATCTGTCTTGCAGGGACAAAGTTCTCAAAAGAAAGCAAGATCATGAAATCTTGGACAGCGGGTGCTCAACACATATGACATGAGATATGAATCTTCTCAAGGATCTCGTGATGTGCAGAGGACCGTCTATCACTTTTGGGAACAAAACCAAGGGTAGAGTAGTTGGAAAAGGATGCGTCGAGCATAATGGAATCATTATTCAGAACATGTCCTTGGTCACCAACCTGAAGCACAATCTCCTAAGCATCAGCCAGTTGAACGAGAGTGGGTACGTTGTCAGTTTCGAAGAATCGGAGTGCCACATCATAGACATGCTGACCAACGAGACCAAGATTAGAGGAATCAGAAAAGAAGGTCTTTACGTAGTAGTTGGTCCAGTAGAGAAGAGGGAACCTGCCTCCTGGCGCACAGTTCCTCAGATGGAGTAAATTGGTTGTGTCAGAAAAGATTAAGTCACCCGAACTTCAACTCGATCAGACATCTGGCAAAGCACAATCTAGTTGAAAAACTGCCACATAAGAAGTTCCAAAAGGAAGGAATCTCTAAAGCTTGCCAGCTCAGGAAACAGACAAGAGCCTCGTTCAAGAACAGGCCAGTTACAGCAAGCACGGACCAGATCTTGGAACTGCTCCACATGGATTTGTTGGTCCAGTTACTCCGCCCACAATTGGAGGAAGAAAGTATACATTAGTAGTTGTTGATGATTACTCAAGATATAAGTGGGTGGTGTTGCTCAAGTATAAAGATGAAGTCAAAATTCAGCTGCTAGAACTGATTACCCATTTTCAGAATGATAAAGGGGTGACAGTTAAGAGGATAAGGTCTGATAATGCAACAGAGTTTTGCAATGGACCCCTCATGAAATTCTGCACTGAAATTGGAATCGGGCATGAGAAGTCTACTCCAAGAACTTCTCAACAAAATGACCTTGCTGAGCGGAGGAATAGAACACTCAAAGAAGTAGTGAGGACTATGATGGCTGAGACTGACCTTGGAAAAGATTTTGGGGAGAAGCCTTGGTGACAGCATGCTACACGCAGAATTGAAGAGCATTCAACATGTGGCTGCACAAGACTCCCTACGAGATCTACAATGGCCGTAAGCCTTCTAAAGCTCATCTTCATGCTTTCGGTTCTCCATGTTATATTGACAATAATGGAAAGTCTAAATTGAATACTTTCAGCCCTAAGGCTTATGAAGGGGTGTTCCTTGGTTATGGACATCCTTCATATAAGGGATATACTGTATTCAATAAGACAACCCAACTTGTGGAAATAACATGTCATGTTGTTTTTGATGAAGCTACTCTAGTGCGCAGGACACTTCAAGAACTGGGTCTGGAAAATCATAAGATTAAGGATGTCAATGAGAAACCTAGAACTGATCTTCATCATAATCAAACAGTTCCTCTGACTAGATCTATGAATGATGTTTTCGAGACTCCAGCTGCCTCGGCTGAACTCCAAATAGTCGAGAGGGCCAATGATGCTATTGTCATTGCTGAGGCCTTAAAGTTCATTAACATAGAAGATCAAAGTGAAGAGAAGCCCCCTGAAGCCAATGCAACGGTTTTGGAAGTAGAACAACCTGATACCAAGGAAGTCAACCTTGAGGCCGCTGAGGAAGCAGCTCCAACTGTCGAGTCAACTGTAGTTCAGAATCTAGTTACTGCTTAGAATGCAGTTCCGAAACAAGGAGATGGAACAGTTCCAGAACAAGGAGATGGAACAGTTCCAAAACAAGGAGGTGAAACAGTTCCAGAACTTAGAGGTGAACCATTTCATCAGGAACCTCCAGTAGTTTCTGAGACTCCAGCTGCTCCCACTGAAGCCGTACCTGTGAAGAATCCTAGTTGGCTAAGAGATCATCCCATTGAAACCATCTTGGATGATATTAGAAATCCTATTCGAACCAGACAAGTCACTGCATTGATGTCTTGCTTCGTATCTCAGATCGAACCTGTGAAGATTGCTGAAGCTCTTCAATCAACAGATTGGATTAATGCGATGCAAGAAGAACTAGGAGAGTTCACTCGCAACAATTTGTGGTATCTAGTGGATTGACCAACACATCAGTCCGTGATCGGTACCAAGTGTGTATTCAAGAATAAAAGATATGAGACTGGTACCATCGTTCGAAACAAAGCAAGATTGGTTGCTAAGGGGTATGCACAATGCGAAGGGATAGACTTTGATGAGACATTCGCACCAGTTTCCAAACTGGAAGCTATTCGTCTATTCTTGGCTTATGCAGCTTATCACAACTTCACAGTTCTTCAAATGGATGTGAAGAGTGTATTTCTTAATGGCCAATTAAAGGAAGAGGTCTACGTCGAACAGCCCCCAGGTTTCGAGCAAGGAAACCAAGTCTACAAGCTAAGGAAAGCTTTGTATGGTTTTGAAGCAAACACCTAGAGCATGGTATGAAACTCTCTCCCAGTTCCTGCTCAAGAATGGATTTGAAAAGGGGGCAATCGGCCGAACCTTGTTCAAGATAAAGGATGGAGAGGACATACTGCTTGTTCAAATCTATGTAGACGACATCATCTTCAGCAACAAAAACACCAAGTTATGTGAGAAGTTTGCCCAGTTGATGCAGTACAAATTCCAAATAAGTATGATGGGCAAGATGATATATTTTATTGGTTTGCAAGTTGATCAGTCTGACGAAGGGATTTTCATAAGTCAGAAGAAGTATACTCAAGACTTAATCAACAAATTCTATCCGGAGAAGACGAAGTCTCTAAGGATTCCTATGAGCACCAGTTTTCATATCACTCTTGATGAAGAATGAGAACTTATCGATCCGACAACTTATAGAGGAATAATTGGGTCTCTACTATATCTAACTGCCAGTAGACCCGATATATCTTATGTAGTGGGAGTGTGTGCAAGAATCCAGTCGAATCCTAAGAAGTCCCACATGGAAGCACCTAAGAGGATTGTGAGATATCTTACGAAGACTGAGTCTTTAGATATCTGGTATCCCAAAACTGGTGGAATCATGTTGAATGGATTCTCTGATTCAGATTTGGAGGCTGCAAAATTGATAGAAAGAGCACAAGTGGAACGTGTTAGTTTTTAGGTCACAAACTGATCAGCTGGTTCAGCAAGAAGCAACATTTGGTGGCTACGTCAACCACTGAGGCTGAATATGTAGCAGCAACTAGTTGTTCTGCCCAAGTGCTTTGGATAAAGCAGCAGCTTAAGGATTATGGAATAGAAACTGGATGTGTCCCTATTTACTGCGACAATAACAGCGCAGTTTGTATATCGAAGAATCCAGTTCTACACTCCAGGGCGAAACACATTGATATTCGTCATCATTTCATTCGAGATCATGTTGAGAAAGAGGATATCTCGATGGAATATATTAGAACGAAGGACCAGTTAGCAGACATCTTCATCAAACCGCTACCTGAGGCTCGTTTCATAGAGCAGTGCATCAAACTAAGTATTCTAGAGTTTGATGAAATCTTGAGAGATAGAGATTAAAATTGCGTCGTGCGAAACTGTATGACGTGTATAGTTGAGACAATTATGTTATCACAAACTGTGACTCGAGATTGGGAAGATGAAATGATTCGATTCCATTCAAATGGAGAGTACATTACATCAACGGAAATTTAAAAAATGTACAAAAGAAGTTCCTAGAAGAAGTTAAAATTCAATCAGCGAGAGGGACGATGCCTCAGAGGATAGAAGTCAGAGTCCTCGATGTTGGTCCAGCTTTGGACAAGGGATGGAATATCCTGCTTCAAAAGCCAACTCAGTTGCATTTCGTAAGGAACTGGGATGTCAGGAAGATGCTCTAAGGCATCCCGCACCTGGTTGAATACAAAGGTAGCCCAGTTGACCTCCTCTTCTCTAACAAAGGCCATCATAGCCTTCTAGAGTGGCGGAGAGAAGTCCCTGTCCATCAAAGATAATATGATTAATGATGTCGAATGTCAGGCAATATTGAGGCATCAACCAATTTGATGAGACCGTCTGGTGGAAATCGACATCAGCACCCTCTCTATCTTTGCCAAGCAGACCATTCGGGTGTCGTTTCATGCTTGAAGAAGTCCATGACTGGTGTACCACCGCGAGGGAGTCCAAAGTAGATGAAAAAAGACTCAGGAGACCAGCAAATCTGTCGGTCATTGATGTTGCCAAAGATTTTGTTTTCCTCCAAAACGTAGCAAGTGTGGGCAAACACCTTCAGCGTATCCTCTTGGAATTTGAAAGGCCTTCGGCTCACAAACTTTTTAAGACCATTTTCTCTCAAACCCCCATCACCGTGCTAAACAACTGAGGATTAGTCCAATATTGGATCTCCAACCCAAACTTATGAAAGATCTTGTTCCGGTCGATGGAGATATCATCCGCATAAGACATATCATTTGATGAGTTAATTTGAGTTAATTTTCAAAGATCTGGGAGATGATGGTTTGTGTGCTTATCAATGTCTTGAAGGAGTATTTATAGGCAAAATCGTGCGATGTTCGAGATGATATCTACCCACTTAAATGTAAGAATTGACGTTCCAATGAAGACAAAACGCTCCACGATTCAGACTCAGAATCTGAGAAGACAACATTGAATGTTTGACAATTGCAGTGTGCCAGTCAAAATTGGACATGTGTTCAACAGTTCAAAAGGTAACAGGCGCATGTCATTGAACTGACAGATGATAGAAGTACGAAAATTTAGTTTGCACAGAAGATCTTAAAGAAAAGGGAGAACTATTTATTGATAGCGGAAGAGGGTACGGAGTACATAAAAAAAGAAGGAAAATACATCAGTTCAGTTTTTTTTAACAGAAGGCAGACGCAGTCGGCAGTCAGAGGCGGTTGGACGAGATCAGCTTCATCTCAGGGGATAGAAGTCGGATGCAACCAGATTTGGGATGCTGTAGTCCCTGAAAAATGGGATCCGCTTCTCAAGGAGGCAGTTGAGATGCATGCCATATGGGATAGGGACTTCGAGCATGTTTTAATTGGCCCTCTTCAGACAGTCGATGATAAACGCTTCCCAGTTCACCTCAGCCTGATCTACAAACGCCATCATCACTCTCCAGACAGGTGGTGAAAAGTTAGTCTCCATGATCGGATTGCTAACCACCATCTGGTTGATGATGCTAAAGGACACCAAATACTGAGGCTTGAGAAAATCACTTGGCACAGTTGGATCGAAACTGATGTTCGTCGCTCTTCATTCAGGCCAAACTGACCACTCCGGTGCCATTTTCTCCATTCAATACTCCATGACCGATTTTCCTCTGCGAGGTAGCTCAAACTCCTCTGCAAGATAATCAGCTGACAAATGGAACTCCACTCCATTGAGGTAGAAGAAGATCTCCGTGTCGGAAACTGTGGCTTTGTAGGCAACCACCTTGAGCAAGTCCCTGTGGAAAGAGCAAGGCTCAACGGTCACAAACCGCTCCAACTCGCTAACCCTCAGATTCTCCATCACCTCATTATAAACAGCTGGAGTATTCGAATACCGCGCATACAACCTTTGCTTATCAAGGATCTTATTTCTCTGAATTGTGATCCTCGCCATATCCTCCGGGATAGTCCACAGAGCAGTCATTTTTTTTCTTTGGAGAATTTAGAGAATCGAAGAAGTAAGGGTTTAAGTGAGATGATATCCAATTCATTGTTGAAAGGGTTTTTATAGACAGAATTGTGCATGAATCGAAAAGGTGACAAGTCTTTTCAATGCGGGAAAATACTCTTTTTGATTCAGAGTCAGAAATATTAAGTCGACATTCATTGCTCAACCACTACTTCAGGTCATCCAAAGTGACATACAACCAATGGGTCTAAAGGCTAGGGCTCAGAGTCCATAAATTGTCAAGCCAAAGATGTACGATTTTCCAGACATCACATTAATTCCTAATGAGGGAATTCAAAAGTTGACTGGTTATGAAACTGCTTGAAGAAACTGCAAAGGAACTCAGTTTCTAACTGGATGATAGAAGACAGTTCCTAACTGGAAGCTGTTTAGTTCTTCGACAAGGGATAGTTGCGAGCTGACACGAGCAGTTAGCTGCAGAAGTAAGGCAGGAAAACTGGATGATCAAAGGCGCGAAGTTTTGATTTTTCCAGAGTCATTGACTGAAAGCCACATTTAATACAGGCCAGAGTCATGGTGAAGTATGAGAAGCCACGTAGTTATGCCCATGCGCTCCTTGCATGCCATGACAGAATAGGCACAGGTGCTATCTACGTCAGCCTTCTATGGAACCGTTAATCGTGTAAAGAAATTCTCATCTCAACCGTGGATATTGATGGATCAAAAACCCTCTTGAACCCTACTGATCATCATCCTCCTCATTTGATTTCTGCATATATTTCTCATACTCAATATTTTGCAACTCTTTGAACTCCTAATCACCCACATTGCTTCAATCAACTATAGGTAAAATGAAGACTCAATCAGGCGAAGGCACTAGCCCATCTGAGAATCCCGACAGAGGCACTATCAACATCCATCGCGCAACATTACAACGTCTTTCCAATGATATTGTGTATTCCTTCGACCTCACCAGCAAGCAAATTCGAGCGGGACAAGTAGAAAAGGAGAAAATTCTAAACTTAAGGGATATTGAGTCCTCAACCTCCGACGAGGAAATTTACAAAAAGCTGGAGAAGGAGAAATTGCTAAAATTTTTGGAGGCGCATCCACACCGTTTCAAATCCCATCGCATTGCAGAGTTTTATTAAAATGCGATCGTCGACAAGCACGGTAGATTCTTCAGGAAGGTTCCAATTCTTGTAAATGCCAATCTTCTTGCTGAATTTCTTCATCTATCAATATGGGTGTCAATATCGCCAGTTATTTAGACGACGATGAAGAGGCACTGGAAATAATGGAAGAAGGCAGATCCCAAGGAAAGATTTAAAGTTGCCACAAAGGTTTCCGACCTGAAGCTCCTATACAAAACCCTAAGTGAGATAGCACTTCGCATGCTCTACTGTGGAGTTGGATCATTCTCCAAACTGAGCTAGCTAAAGTATTCTGTGATGATGGTTCTGGATGATGGCCCAGGAGGAAAATGCAAAGTATTTTTGTGGAGTTGGATCATTACAAAGTATTTTTGGGTGACTTCTGGAAAATGCCAAGAAAAACATTACCATCAAAGATACCAAAAAATTCAAGTCCGGTGTTGGATTCGGATTGAAGGTCAGTTATCTCATTGAAAAACTGATAGGTCTTCATGATGAGGGGGAAGATCTTCTACCATCCGATTTTATTCCAATAAGAAGTCCAGTGTACCGTTTCACAGAAGGTGAAAATGATGATGATGTTGGTGATGACAATCCTAAGAGGGATAAGGTTGATCACATGGTGATAGACGTTGATGAAGTGTCCTGTTCATCACCCACCAATGGAAAGAAGACACACAAAGGAACTACTTCTTCAGTGCCGGGCAAGAAGATATGGATTCTAATTAAAACCCGAGAAGAACATGCAAGGAAGAAGAAGAATAAAAGGAAGTTGGTGCTTGAGGACATCTCAGAGGAAGAGTCAAGCAGGTCCAAAAAAGGCAAACAGACTGTTGAAGAACAACAGGTGAACATCTGGGGTATTCGAGACAAAATAAACTCAGATGAGAGTCAAAATCCAATGCCAGATTCTCCTCATCGAGAGCCCTTCACTCCATCAGAATCAACCAGAAGTGGTCTAGGATGATGATTTACGTGCTATTAGGAGTGGTCTAGGATCCGATAACGTAGCTGTTTGAGGTTCTTAGTGTCATCAACGGTCGATTCACCATGACTGGGGGTTGGCTAGTGTAGGGTAATAGTCCATCCTTCTAGGAATTAAATATGTTTGCATCATAGCTCAACTCAAGTGGATCACACCTAAGTTCTTATCAACATCCGTTCTTATTCAATTGAGAACTTGGAGACTTGTTCTACCATTGTTACTACAAATTGAAGTGTTGTTTGAATTTACATTTTATGCTTGGTGAAGTTGATTGATTGCTTAAGTATGGATGTAGTTAGTTAAATTTTGCACTAGGAATTTAGACAAAAACTCAACGATACTTGTTTGCTTAGCTATAACATTTCCCTAACAAGTAAGTAGTATTCTATAGGGCGAATTCTAAAGAACCTTGGATTGAAAATTTAACTTGGTTTGTGTGTTGAATTACACGTGCATCAAGTTTTTGGCGCCGTTGCCAGGGATTCTTTTGAGTAGGCTTATAGATATTGTTGAAAGTTTTGAAGTTGTATGCTAGGTGTTTGATTAATTGCTTGTGTGAATTTTGTTTTTAGTTCTTGTTTGAATATTGTTCTTATTTTGTTTGTTTGATTTGTGTAGGTTTTGTAATTGGCTTTTGTGGATTTTGTAGGTTGTTTATGATCACTAGGTCTAAAGCTCGGGAGATTGAAGAAAGGAAGTTTCGTCAAAGAAGAGATAATAATTAAGTTGAGTTTGAGATGGATCACCGTGGTGAGGATATGATTAGAATAGAAGAGTAGGAGACGCAACTTGAATTAATAAAGCAATGATGAATTAGAGGAACGGACCACGGAGACCGTTACAAAACTTGTTAAGACCGCAAGGGGGACCGACAACCGAAGAATTTCGGTTAGGAGTGAATGTCACGCAGTTTGAAATCAAGCCACAATTGGTACAAATGATTCAAAATAACCAATTCGGGGGGCATATGACCGAGGATCCTAATATCCATATCTCTAGGTTCTTGGAGATCACAGATATGATCAAAATCAATCAAGTGCCCCAAGATCAAATTAGATTGTGGTTATTTTCATTTTCCTTGTGAGATGGAGCTCGAAGTTGGTTTGAAGGGTTAGATAAATCCAACACTGCGACATGGGAGGAAATTCGGGAGAAGTTCTTGTTCAAGTTCTTTCCACCGAGTTTGACGTTGAAGAGGAGAGCCGATATAACGTCTTTTGGGCAAAGATATGATGAACCGCTCTATGAAGCATGGGATCGGTTCTGTGAGCTTCTTCGGAAATGTCCTAGGCATGGTCTCTCCCGTAGTCAACAAATTTGCCAATTTTATGTGGGATTGAATTATGATACGAAAGTAATGATGGATGCCTCATTGGGGGTGCTTTCCTCGATCTAGAGGAAGAAGAAGCATGGCTGACAATTGAAAAAATGGCAGAAAATAGTTTCCAATGGCCAAAGGAAATGAAAGATTACAGACCAGTGAAATCGGTAAATGATGCCAAGGAAAGCGAGGACTTCAGAGAACAAATAGATGCCATGCATTGAAAGCTCGGCGCGTTATCTACTTCGGGGAGTAGGAAGGAGGATATGATGGTGATTAAGCATGAGGATGCTTATCCGGAGAATGTTAACTTTGTCAACCAAAGGATGGGGTACAATAATCGGCCTCAATATAATCCTTCGAGAAACATGTATTACCATCCCTCTAACCGGTTTCACCCAAACTTCTCCTATGTGAACCCCAACAATGCTCTCAATCCCCAAATGCAATTGGAAGGAGGAGGGAGTAGTTCTCAAGGAGGTTATGCTGGGGGAAGTGGAAGATACGCCAACCAAGAGATGAGGAGAAACCCGAATGAAGAAATTGATAAAAGATTTGAGAAGTATGATGGAATGTTCGCAGAAATTCAGCTGCAAATTTCCTCAATTGCCAAACAACTAAGTGGAAAACATCAAGCTGGGAAATTTCCAAGTGACACCGAAATTATACAAAAGAAAGGGTGTAATATGGTTGACGGTGAAAATGGAATGGATGAGAAATTGGATGTTATGACTCCAAAATTTGAGAGTGTGGAAGTGGTAGAAGAAGTGAGTATAGTGAAGGAAGAAGAAAAGGAGGTTGAAGTTGAGAAGGAGGAAGAGAAAAATGAGGAGCAAACCAAAGAGGTGCATTTCTTTGACTATGTTCGAAAAGGAGATATTGAGATACCACTTCCGGAAGAAATTGAACGCGTGCCAATGTTAGATGAACTTGTTGGAGTGGAGACAAATCCGGATGGTGAGCTATATGATTTAAAGAATAATGAAAAAGAAGGAAAGAGCATAGGTAGCAAGAAGGAGGATCCGGGGGGATTCGTTATTGGGTGTGCAATTGGAGATGTAAATGTCGAGAAAGTCTTGTGTGACTCCGGTGCTAGTGTGAACGTAATGTCATGGGACTTATATAAGGAATTGGATATAGGAGAACTAAAACCTACAAGTCAAGTCCTACAATTGGCAAATCATGCTCTATTTTGCCCACGGGAATTGTTGAAGACATACATGTGGAGGTCTTAACATTTACATTCCCGGGTGATTTTCTTGTAGTGGATATGAAGAACAAAGGTGGAATACAATTGATTTTTGGAAGGCCATTCTTGCATACGGTCGATGCACTTTTTGACATGAAATGTGGTGAGCTCACTTTCCGTTGTTGTGGAAAAGAAGTTGTCTTTTCTTTACCTCCAAGGAGTATTGATGAGAATGAAGCTGAAAAAGTTGGCAAAAAGAAGAGATTGAAGGATGTGCTTGACCCGGGGTTAGAACTTGTGGGGGAAGATTATGAAGAGAATGATGATCCGGGGGACTATATTGAGTTTGATCAAGGTAGAACAAAGAAAGCCCGAGTTGATGTTGATCCACCTCGGAGTGCTAGGAGGAAGTTGCTCTTTCCGGATGATCATGTGACTCTTGAACAAGGTATGAGTTCGGGTTCGGCACCTTTTGATCACGATGGAAATTTAGGCATGGTCTTCGAGCTATCAACATTAAAAAAATGCTTGTTGGGAGGCAACCCAACGGTTTTACATCTTGTTTAGTTTCATGTTTTGAATAAATGTTTGTTATTTGCTTGTGTTAGTTTAATGTTTTGTTGTTTTGTTGAAGGATTCTTGATTGATAGTTGTTCTACGAACTTACATTGAGTTGTGATGAAAGATTGAAGAAGTGGAAGGGCGAAGAGCCCGGAATGGTGCAAGAAAGTGCTGCAAAATAGAGAGGAAGCTCGTCCGGGAGCAATATGGATCGCCCGAGCTCTGGAAAGTCAACGTAATTTCAAATTTTGGCGGTTCAGAGGGGCCGCTCGGCCGAGCGAGGCATGGCTCGATCGAGCACGAGCGTGCCCTGTAGTGGCTCGGACAGAGCTGTCGCTCGGTCGAGCCATCTACCACTCGGTCCAGCGGCGCGCAGAATTTAAAAGGGCTCGATGCCCATTTCGCCCCATCTTTGTCTCGGTTGGAATCTCTCTTCCCAAATTTTCTCTAACTTCTTATTGCCTTGATCTGTGCTTATCTCACCCCTTAATTTCATTCATGGCTAGCAAGAGAGCTCGTGGTGCTTCTTCTTCTTCCTCCATTAGTCGCCCCAAAGGATTCGATGATGAGGAGTATGCTCGGTACAAGAGTTTGGTGGAACGCCAAGTTGTGGGGACTAAATATCTTTGCAAGGAGACGTTGAAGGCATTGACACTGAAAGAAGATGTATGGAGTCTCCTTAAAGGCATAGGGTGGTCGAAGTTGCTCACGAAAAGTTGCCCTGGCTATATGGAATTGATGAGGGATTTCCTATCCTCCGTGACGATCATAAAAGGCGCGGAAGGTATACCTTTATCGATGAAATTCAAAATTAAAGGTAAGGAATACTTCTTCCAAAAGGCTAAGGTTAATGAGATATATGGATGCGATGTTGATTCCGTATTTTTGCATGAGAATGTTAGTTTGGGGGATTTTTGGAAAGAGATCACTGGGATTGAGTATGATAGGAGATTTAATATTAAGAATTGTAGAGCTACTTCTATTAGGAATCCGATTATTCGCTACATTCAAAAGTTTGTGGGGGGTTCTTTTTGTAGCCGGTATGAATCTAGCAATGTGATTACTCTTGAATTGTATATGCTTTATGCTTTGATGAATGGGATTAAATTTTCTCTAGGGGCTATGCTTATGGATGGGTGGAGTAGGGTAGCTAATATTTGTACCCCCTCTTTTAGTTGTGGAATGATTACGCCAATTTTTGAGCATTTGGGGTTGTCGTTGTTGGGTCCTTCTGCCCCTGCTGTATATTTGGATACCAATTCTTTGCTAGCTGGAAGGTTTTTGGTTCCTATGCAGAGAGGTTCTATTCACTACAAATTTGGGAAGTTTGCTTTGAAAATGCCCAGCAGGGAGTATACAACGGTGTTGGATTTCAGTGATCGTTCCAATTGGTTGATGGACTCGGAGGATCATAAGGATGCGGTTGGAGTGTTGTCCACTGACGGGAATTTCACTATCCTCCGTCATCTTTCGGCAGAGGAGCGTGCTGATCTTTAGGAAGTTGGCCTGAGTACCCGTGCAGCCCCAGCAAACCTCGGTTATGGATTGGCAGCGACAGATGATGTCGATGATGCAGAGGACCGCTGAAACTGTTGACTCTTTGTCTTTGCAGGGTATGGATGTGCGGATGATCGCTCTACATGGTGATTTTTCTGCCTTCCAGGGGGGTTACATTGCTGATCAGGCATCCATTGCCTCTCGTTTTGATTGCCTCAACCGGAGGATGGATGAGGTTCAGGAGGATGTCCGTGAGCTGCAGCGCCGTGTTCCCATTCCGTACCAGTCGCGCAGAGCCCGCCAGCAGCAGCAGGATGAGGAGGAGTGATGACGCACCACCTACCTTTTTGACAAACTTAGTCTAACTTGACTAGGTTTGGGGGGAAGTGCTAGTAGTCAGTGCATCAGTACATTCTCCTCCTCTATCTCTTTATCTTTACATTGCTTTCTAGATTAGTTTGAATTGATTTGAATGATTTCATCTTCGATATGGTTGTATTATGATATTTGATCTACCCTTGGATTTGGATGATTTGGATATGGATTGAATGTTTGGTTTTTAATGAAGATATGTTATGTTTTGATGGATTATTAGCGACCTTACATGATTTAATGCTTTCTATTTTGCATGTTTAGTGGATTGTTGAATGGTTTGGTATGTATGGTGAGCTAGTGGATATGGTTTTTATCATTGTTGATGTTTGGTTTGTGGAAAGTTTGGTCGAAATGAGAGCTTAATTGGTTCGTTTTATGCTCAAGTGTTTGGTGATGTTTGTGTTGATTTAGTAGGTACAAATAAGACATTGGAGAATGGTTCGATCATGGCCACCGATGGGTAACGCATTCTATCGTTTCTCTTGCTAATGTTTCATTGCATATAGATTGTTTGGATGTTGTGTGCTTGTGTGTGTGTTGAACCCAAACAAGAACTTGAGATTGGACCATGATTGACTTAGTAGTGCTTGAATTTTTGTCTCAACCAATGATAGGGCGGAATCTTGATATCAATGCATGTTTTTGTCTTACTTTTGAATTGTCGAGTTTTGTGTGTGGTTAATGTGTTGGACTTGACAAAAAGCTGAGAGTATTTGAGTCATGATATTGTCATATCTTGTTTGTTTGAGAGAGGTGAGATTGAGAGTGAAAAATCTAGAACTTGCATCTATTCTCTATCTATTTGGCATGAGTTTGGTGACTAGAAAATGATATTAGGCCATCAATTCTTAGTCCTACCTTGCACATCGGGAGTATAAGGTGGAATAACTTGATCAATTTTTGCCATTCATCCCCGTAATTGAGCTTATTCGGAGATATTTCTTTGATCTTATTAGGACCAAATTTGGGGGGAAAGTGTATGAGGGTGAATACGGCGTTGTGAGTTGGGTTGGGAATTGAGTGGATTTGTGATGGTTGAAAAAGATTGAGGCATGAATATTATGAAATAAAGGATTTATTTGAATCCTAGAGATGAGGAAAATGAGGCACCAACAAAAATTTGGTGCATTTGTATGAAAAAAGGAAGAGAGACACCATGAATTACATGAATGATGGTGCTAGAAAATTAAAAAAAAAGAGAAAGAAAAGAGATGAAAAAGAAAAAAAAAGAAGAAGAAAAGTGTTGTGAAAACAAATAAGCCTCGGGTATTGAAGTGTTTGAAGGAAACAAGTTTGGGGGGTTTTGGGAGATCAAGAAGTTTAGTCACTTTGGCCCAAAACCACCTACCATTTAGTAAGCCACGTTATAACCAAAAACAAAGACCTTCTTGATTTTAGAAGCCAAATCATTGTTGTATAGTGGTGAGAATGGATGCAAGCCTATGGAAATTGAGCTCGATATCTTGTGATTGAGTGATTCTCATCATCCCTAAACACGTCAGGGAGTGCTTTCGATTCCTTATCCATATTTGATGAGTGGTTCGAGTCCTTATCATTAATAGTGTCACAAAGTTAGGTGATAATCTCATTTGACAAGGGCATGCTAAGGTAATCAAGATGAGCTGTGAGGTAGTTTCATGAGGTTAATTGATTGCTTTACTTTGTTTTGATTGAGGACAATCAAAGGTTCAAGTTTGGGGGATTATGATATGTGCGTAAAATGACCTTCACTTCGGTATGTGAATGTGCATGTTTGTGGCCATTTTACTCTCATATCATATATTTTCATTGTTCTTTTGTTGTGTTTTCGTGTTTTTGTGTTTGGAATGTTGTAGGTTGAGTTTTGAGCATAAAACATCACTTTTGGTTGAGTTTGGGAGGCAAATCGCCCGAGCTAGGAATCAAAGGAGGAAAGGCTCGCCCGAGCGGAGAAAAAGGGAATTTTCTGGAGGATCAGAGACCGCGCTCGGCCGAGCTGAGCCAGGCTCGGTCGAGCCATGGGTCAGTGAGTTCGCTCGGCCGAGCTCTGCTGGACCGACCGAGCCACTGCCAACAGAGGGCAGGCTCGGTCGAGCCAATTTGGCCCGGGCGAGCCAGATCGGGTTTTTGACGGTTTTGGTGGTTTTCAAGCCATCCCGGGCGAGCCATGGGTGGCTCGAGCGATCCGAGGCCCTATTTGCTCGTCTATAAAAGGGGGATTTTCGAGATTAAAGAGAACTTTTGGCCATTTTTCATCACGTCAAGGTAGAATTCACCCCAAATTCCATCTCTAATCCTACTCCATCCTAATCCAAGAGGAGCAAGAGCTAATCCACCATCCTTGGAGAGGAATTGAAGATCAAAGTTGGTAGGTCAAGATCAAACTGCTCAATTTAGGGGAAGAATTCATTCAAACCTATCTCTTGTAATGTTTGGTTTTAAATTGAATATTGTAATGTTGAACATTGGAGGTATGGAATTCTAAATTTCCTTGGATGTTGATTTGAATGAAGGTGTGAGAAACAAGGTTGAATTATGTTTGTTTACTTTCCTATTTGAGATTGAATCACACTAGAGCTTGTTCACATGCACCTAGGTGTAGGTAATATCCAATCTAGGTGTTAATTGATATGAATTTTGCAGCCAACACGCGGAAAGGAGTGTCGTGAATAGTGTAAGTTCTTGTGTTCCTTGATCCAATCCATGTGCAGAGATATGGCATAGGATGATGATTTACGTGCTATTAGGAGTGGTCTAGGATCCGGTAACATAGCTGTTTGAGGTTCTTAGTGTCATCAACGGTCGATTCACCGTGACTGGGGGTTGGCTAGTGTAGGGTAATAGTCCATCCTTCTAGGAATTAAATATGTTTGCATCATAGCTCAACTCAAGTGGATCACACCTAAGTTCTTATCAACATCCGTTCTTACTCAATTGAGAACTTGTGAGACTTGTTCTACCATTGTTACTACAAATTGAATTGTTGTTTGAATTTACATTTTATGCTTGGTGAAGTTGATTGATTGCTTAAGTATGGATGTAGTTAGTTAAATTTTGCACTAGGAATTTAGACAAAAAGTCAACGATACTTGTTTGCCTAGCTATAACATTTCCCTAACAAGTAGTATTCTATAGGGCGAACTCGAAAGAACCTTGGATTGAAAATTTAACTTGGTTTGTGTGTTGAATTACATGTGCATCATTGTCCCTAAAGAGCAATCTCCTCAGGGAACTGTTGTTGAAGAACTGCAACTTCTAGAAACTACCACAGCAGAATGTGAAGAAACTTATCTGGAATATATTCTGCGCATGATTGATGAAAATCATGTTGGCCTACTAAAATTGCAGGTTCTTCAAATGAAACTAAATGCAAAAGTCGAAAAGTTTCAGGAGAACCTCATGGAGCTTGAAGAAGCGAAAGTAAGGGAGCTTGAGAGATTGAGAAAAGAAAAGGAAGAGAGGCTGCGAAAGGAAGATGAAGAAAACCTGGCTCAAGCAATCCTACTCTCTTATGCTATAACTCTTGCAGAAACTGCCGAGAAAGCTGTAAAGCTCGTTCGTAAATGATAATTGCTATTGCTTCTCCAACAATAGTTTCAGTGTTTATTCCAAATCAAATCTGCTGAAGGGTATTATGTCAAGAAAGCATAGAAAATTTGCGAAGAAGAGGAAGAGATCCAAAGGTTAGAACGCGAAGCTAAGCAAAGAATACTTGAGACAGAACAAAAGAAACAAGAAGAAAAGGCAGCTGCTGAGCTGAAAAGAAAGCAAGAAGAAGAAGCAGCAGTTGAACTTAGAAGAAAAGAAGAAGAAGCAGCAGCTGCTGAAGTCCAAAGAAGAGAAGAAGAAATCACTGCTGGAAAGGTAAGAAATGATGCAGCAGTAGCAGCTGCCAAACAAAAAGAGGAAGAGGAAGCAACCAGCAGAGCTCATCATCAACTGGAGCTGTATACTGCTACATTTAGAGCCAAATCGGCGGAGACTCTAGAGCACTTCTCGCATCTGAAAAACCATTGTCTCCCAACCCCATCTCTGTAGTTGTACCTCATATAACCCCTGATGTTATGAGACAGGAGATGAATCAACTAATCCTTTCAATTTTTGATTTTGTGGGGAAGAAAGAAGAGATGAACAAGTGAAGTGTAAGATTCGAGTCTACAATAGACAACGCGAGTTGTCACTTTAATTAACTTACCAAGGATCGTTCTTAGGATATCAAAAATAAATATAGATTAAATAAATCAAGCGAACCTAAGCATGCTCCTAAAAACTTGATTGCAATAGATGGATTTTGGAATACCTCAACTCCTGCGGATTGAATAACGGAGGTTGAAAGAGTTGATTGGTGTTCCTACAAATTTGATCTTCTGATCTGTTCTCTTGCTCCTCAGAAATCTGGTGAGGATACGCTACCCAGTTGAATCAGAGATCTAGAGGAATCGATCAGTTCCTCCCTACTGATAAGTCGTCGCCCTTCTCTCTCTCTTCCCTCAATATTCTGTGTTGAATATTAAAAACCCTAATGATTTGATAGAGAGAAAAAGGTATATATAGTATTAGGGTTTGAGAAACCCTAATACCAATGGGCTTTGAGCAGTGATTGGGCCAGACCAGGGATCAAATGCAAATAATAAAGTGGGCCCTCTTTATTAATTAATTCTTCCTTGTTCAACCGAGAACATAATTAATTAATAAAACATTGTTTTAACCTTCACCACGGTAAAAATATTGACTCACCCCTTTATTACCACGTAATTAGGAATGAGTTGCATTAAACTAACATGATCCACATATTTAAGGTTTTAGACATTCATTAATTTATTTGACATATGACAATTGTTAATTGTATTCAAATTCCTTTTCCTGTTATTAATTTTCTCTTTTCATTCCTTCAATTAAAAGCTATAAACCTAGAATTAATTCTATCTTTCGATCTGATTAATTCTAAATCCTAATAATTCAAACTGGAATTCAAAACCAAGTAATTCAATGTTAATCAATTAAACATGCATTCGATTGATATTCGTTGCCCTAGAACCCGCTAGGGTTTCTAGCCACACATCGCAGATAGAAAACCAAAACAAAACATATTATTAAAGTTCATAAAAATAACTTACGAAAAAATAAGGGTTCGTACTGGAAATAAAAGATGTTGAATGCTAAAAGATGTAAAGTATGATAAAAGATGAATAATACTCGAAATTAAGGACTATTTATAGGAGTGGATGTGTATCCTATCAAGTTTAGGGATGGAAATCCGTTTTGATTCGAATTTAATCAAATTTCGCCAGACTTTCCCGCACTTCGATCGATGTGGACAGACTTCAATCGACGCGTGTGTTCTTGCGTTGACGCATCTGCGCGGCCTCACGGTTTTGGCCATAACTTTCACTCCTGAACTCCGATTGACCTGATTTTAATTGAGTTGGAAAGCTAACTGAAAGCTCTATCCATTGCTATGCGCTAATAGCCCGAATTCCTTGTGTGGAGGAACCTTAATCCAGTGAATTTAACCTTAATCCTGCAAAAATGCACCATGACAAGCGTAACACCACATAATATAGACTGATGCATGAAATATATATATATATATATATTAACAGAAGAAAACTACATAAAATAATATATATAAGTGAGTAAAATAATGAACTTATCGCCATCCTGGCCTGCGCAAGCTGTCGCCCAACACCGGCCTCCTTCTCCTCGCCGTCAGATGCCCCTAATTTTACGGGAAAAATGCACAGGGTGCGGTGGAGATGCGCGCCCCAGCTGCAGCCACAAACCCTAAGGTTTGCGCTTGCTGTAGCCGCACCATCACCCCACCGGCTGCCTCCAGCCTCTGTTGTCTCTGGTCTAAGCCGCGCCACACCACTGCCCCACCGACACCGTCTAAGGGAGAGTGAGCATGCTGCCGGTGCACACTCGAAGGGCTGCACAGGGTGCCTGCACGTGCACGTGGAACCTAGGGTTCTGCCATACCGTGCGCAGCCTTCGCGCCCAGACTGTCGCCGCGCACCATCCCGGCCATGCCTCTGCCCCTCGTGTCGTTGTCCCAGAGCCGACGCACCTTGGCCGGCCGGCCTGTGGCCGCGCAGCTGTTGCCCTATGCGCGTGCATGACACTGCAAAACCTAGGGTTTTGCTACGGCTGCACCGCCGCCTCGGCCTACCGTGCGATGTTCCCCACCATGCCTCCTGCTGCGTGAGACCGCCATGCCAGCCCTATTGTGGGTCATTGTGCGGCCCTTCGTTCTTCGTGTTCTTGACGTTCTTTGTGTTCTTCGTTCATCGTTTTACAAATTTAATTTGAAAAATTGAAATTTACATGGAATTGCATCCTAATACAATTTAGAATTTAAATCTAACCATGAATTTATCTTGTGAGTGAAAAACGAATCCTTATGAAAGGGCAGATTAACCTGAGAACCAGGAGTAACAAAAAACACATTCATACAATCCAAAACTATTCATGCAAATCATTCAATAATAATTATTATTCATAATCATAGGTAATATTATTTTTCCGATAGAGCCAATTAATTAACCTGGCTTTGATACCAATTTAAGGGATTTGTGAACTGAATCACTAATCCAATAGCCGAGATCATTAATTGGAATATCAAAAATAATTACTATGCCTATGATTAATCCTAGCATGCTCCTATTGATTATGCATAAGGGGTTTTTTGCGGAATACTTGGATTGTAGATCCTGCAGAATGTAGTGCGCAAAGATTCGATCCTCGATCCTCTTTCTTGCGGAATACCTGGATTTATTCCTAACAGATAAAGGAATTAAATCTATGAAATTATATAGATAATTTTGAAAACAAAAAAGGAGAGAAGAAAGAACATGATCCTCCTGATATGATCTTCTGATCTGTATCCCAACTACAATCCGAATATCTAGTGAACATTCCCTTCGAATTCCTTTGCCAGATGAGAAGCAGAATCTCCTCCTCATTTTCAGATCTTAGTCGATCATACACAGCTCCCAAATCCTGGTTTGTTGTGTTGCAACTTATGATCTTGTGGTGTGTTGTGATCTGAGAATATGAGGCCTATTTATTGGAAATTCTGGATTTCTATTGGGCCTGAGTTTTCATGGGCCAGACCAGGAACCAAAATGCTAATAGCAAATAAGGTCTATCAATTAATTAATTCTCATATTCTACCCAGAATATAATTAATTTATTAATATTGATTCATTCCACTAGAGAATCAATATTGTCTTACCTATTTGCTACCACGTTTTGATGCACGGGTTGCATGATCTCGGTATATCCCCACATTTAAGGTTACAGACATTCGTTAATTAATTTGTGCTATGATAATCCATTTAATTAATTAACATCTTATATACCTGAGTCAATCCACTAAAACCTTTTCACTTATGCTTGACAGATGCTAGGACAGATATTCTAATCATCGACATGCAATATCCATCAACTCAGCAATGGGGAAAGATTAGATTTTGGTGGATTAAATTCCTTGGTCCGACAATTAAATCCTAGATTACTAAATCGTGACTATATCCTCTCGGTCTCAAGAACACAAATTTAGCCAATATCAATATTTATCTGATTAATTCTTACAAAAGATTCTTCTTTTTTAGACAGAAATTAAGTATATTTAATTCCCTTTCCCATTAACAATCTTCACCTCTCGATCTTTCGATTGATAATTATAAACCTAGACTTAAATTCATCTCTCGGTCCTTCTTTAAATCTAGATTCATTAAATTAATCTCAGGAAATTAAACCATGTCATTGAGTTGATTTTAATTAAACATGCATCAGAAAAGAATATACAAAGCCCTAGAACCTATTAGGGTTCTAGCCACAAAATATGACTAGATATAAAGAAAACATATTATTAATTAACTTACAAGGGAAATAGAAACCTTCAATGTCTTGTAAAAACTCCAATGTTGAATTATTATAAGTGTCCAAAACAACATAATTTTGTGCATAATTGAGTAGAGTATTTATAGATTAGCTAAAACATCTAAACTAGGTATTGGGCTAAAATAACAAAAATTGCCAAAACAAGCCAAAATTCCTTCTCGAGTCTCTATGTCGATCGACATGCACCACGTCGATCGACACACAGGTAAGTTTGTCGACTTACCTTGTCCAGCCTCCATGTCGATCGACATGCTTGCAAACATGTCGAGTTCTTTATCTGCCTTGCTCACGATCGACATCCGACATCTATGTCGATTGACATGCACCATGTTGATCTACACAGAGGTAATGCTTCGGATTTTTGGCTCGTCTTCCAACTTGGTCGATTTCCCGTGTGTCAATCGAAGTGGCAACTCTGTGTAACTCGGCTCTTCTCATCATTTGACCTTTTTTTAGCCCTAAATACCTAGAAAACTTAGCATCAAAAGCTTAACATCCTCTAAAGTAGACTCATGCACAGAAACAACTAAAAACATAAACAAAATAACCTAAAACAATGGAGAAAAACATGGATAAGTGAGTACAAATATGAACTTATCAGGATCCCATTAGGGTTTTACCCTTGGTCTCTAAATAGCCCATTCTCTCCTCAGATTTCATAAGTCACAACAATTAAAACCCCAGAGAGGAGAGAGATAGAGGGTGGCGCTTACTGTAGTGCAAGGAAGAGATTCAACTCAGTCTCTACAGCACAATCTTGTGGAATCCTCACCAGTAGCAAGATTGAACGCATTGGGATACAGATCAGAAGATCTAATCCGGAGAAAAGCATTCTTATTCTTTTCTATTTTGATTAAATCTTGAAATTAGGGTTTTTCTAATTTCTTATTCCGCAGATTTAATCAAATCGCGTGGTGGAATCGCATGCTTGGATTCAATGTGAAAGATCGTTTCAGACCCTATGGAGTTAAGATAATTTGAATATCCATCGCATTAAATTTATAGGAGCATGCCTAGGGTTTTATCAATGGCAATTATTTTGTCATCCATGAACGGTCCGGGTTTCGCTTGGATTAAGCGATTTAATTCGCGACAACAAAATCCCTACAATTGGCATCAGAGGTCAGTTCTGTTTCATGGCCCTGTTGGTTAAATAATTATCGATTTTTGCATGTATGGATTTATGTTACTGCTTTGGATATTGCTTTGGTCTTTGTTCCTCGTGTCAACCCGTTTAATTTAATCTGTGGTGGTTTATCCATGTTTGGATTAAATTATTTTGTTAAATCACGAGAAAATCCATGATTAGATTTGATAGGAAAATTTGTAATATATTAGATCTATTTATATTTCTTTTAATCTGTAATTATACGGGATTAAAAATGAAGACCGGGGAGGCGCATGCCAGCGACGAGCGGTAGATGGGACTCGCAGCCGCGTGGGGCGCAGGGGCGGCAACGGCTGGCGACACAAACCCTAATTAGGGTTTGCACTGCGCAGACCGCCGGTGCTTGGCGGCTCGCATCGCAGCAGTCCAGCGACGCAAGTGAGAGCAGCTCAGGCGGACGGCAGTGGACATCGGGACGGTGGGAGGTGCAGCAGCGTGCTTTGCACGCAGGGCCTGCATGACCTGCATCGATCGATGTGATGTGTGCCGGTTGATGCAGCCAGCCGCGTTGGACGATTCAGCCATGACATCGGTCGACGACGACGGTGGTGTGGTGTGGTGGTGGCGGTAGGTTGGGTTGTGTTTTGAGGTTGGTGCATTTGTTATAAACCCTAAGGTTTGCAGTTCAGTTGTGGGACCAATTTTCAAATCACAAACCCTAGATCCAAAAGAATTTGATGGTTGAGAAAATAAAGGCCCTTGAAGATTTGTTAGGATTTGAAGATATGTATCCAAATTTAAATTTTGTAATAGATAGGATTTTATTTATTTCCTATTTTGGGGCCACGAGGAATTTTTGTTTGTCTTAATTGTCCTCGTATGATGTGTGATTTATGATTTGTGCAATAAGCATGTGTAGATAATAAGAAAGCATGTTTTACTGCCACTACTAGAATTTTAGTCTGTCCCAACAGCGTCACATGTTGTTAATTGATGTTTATGCTGATACATATATCTATCCCAACAGTTAGATACCCTGTTGTCCCAAAAGGTGTCATAATAGGGTGGGACCTTATAATAACAATACGGGGTGTCATTATAATCCTATCAATTCTCGCATATATTATCTGTTAGAAAAATATATATATAAAATGACATAGTTGAGTGTCATTATAACCCTACTACTTCTCACACCTATACATGTCACGAAAATATATCTAAAGTAACAATGTTTGCTATAATCTCAAATCATTAAGTTCACAAGTTTATTTGTTAGGAAAATGAACCTAAGTTAACGAATTCCACTGTGGGTAAAATTATTTTTGCTAACAAATAGTGTCATAAAAGATCATTTTCATCAAATACACATCATATATATTCAATCTATACATCAATAAGTAAAAAAATAAATTCAACAAATAACTTTGAAATAACATTTATTAAAAATATATTCAATACAAAATTCGAGTAATTTGAGTAGTTCCTCGTAAAGTTACAAAAATACTCGTATTCAAAACTGAAAAGCAGCAAACAAAATAGTCCGAATCAAGTGTTCGCCACCATCATTTGCATCTTTTATTTCCACCTCAAATCAGTTCTGTCCCAACTGACCTCCATGCACAAAAGAGAACAATAACAAAAATAACATTATTCATACGTAATATAATTTGATATTATACTAATGAATAAATACAAAGAGATCGATACATACAGAATGTTGAAGACATAGTCAAGGAAATTTTGGGCCAATTATTTGCCTGAAAGAGAATTATCCATATGAAAAGAAGGAAAAAAAATTGTGATGTTATCAGATTGCAATAAGAAAACAAATCCCTTCTCCAACACACACAAAAAAAAAAGAGTACCAATGTACGCAACATTTTTCATCAATTCATGTGCATACAAAAACATAATTCATCCTTCATCACATATCACACAAATATTTCACCCAATCTCTTAAATTTCCCACCAAAATCATGGATATAAATAATATTAGAGATGGGAAGCAATTCCAGCCTCTCCTAACGCATATACAGACTGAATTCCAAGCACAATATACAACTTAATCTCAATATGTGTGAGGCAGAGCAAAAACAGATCAAGTTATTCAATTTCTAGAAAGAAATTTTGCAATTTAACATTGGATGATAAGTCAAATCAATAGAACAACAATGAATACAACTGGAAGCAAAATAGGCTAAAAACGAAGATATACCGAAGCAAAATGAGGCTGCAGGCTACTAATGCATAATATATACAGCAGAAGCATTAATTTCATGTGCGTACATAGAGAAGAGGAAGGTCATCTCGTACAATAATAATAAATTCTTCGTACGAAGCAGGTTTACAATCGTTAATCACGCATACGAAAATTCTAGATCTGATTCATCGATCGAACGGAGCGAAGATCTTAGTTTGAAAAATAGTGATATAAAAATTAAACAATGCCAGTTATATCAGACCATATAATCGCCAAGAAAGAAAAGAAGAAGAAGAAAATTGAAATATATGTACCACCGTACTCCCCTTGTAGCAAGACATGATTGCCGGCGTTGGTAAGTTGTATGAAAGAACCAGAATTTGGAGATAATATGGCATACCAAACAACCTCAAAACAGACATAATGAATCCATTGTCCTTGTTATTCTGATTTTTATAGACATTCTTGAACTTTTAACTGAGATTAAAACTTATTACATAGCAAAATAGGTCAGAATCTATGTTTATGGAGAAGAAGACATGTTCAAATTATAAAACTAAAATGTAATTGAGAGCTCATAAATTTAGACTTACTCTCAATTTTAAATGTTAAACATGCCAAAATGAAATGGGAAAATGATACCAATAATTAAAACACTTAAAGAAAGCAATCAAGCTGAAGCTGCTCATATTAGCATTAGTAGAAAAAAAGTTGATTCCATGTTCTCCAATTGTTCGAAACAAAATAGGAAGTTGATTGATAGTGAAGAATAATTTCATTAAAATGAAACAACTAGAGATTTCACTAGAATCATACCTGCAGTTTTGTATGAAGAACTTAAATTCCTAAACAAAATAAATGTGTATACAATAATTCCAATGGAGTAGTGCTTTTAATAGATAAGAACTTTTAATCTCAGCTGGAGAGGAATTTGTCCCTGATTCTACAATTGTAAAGATAAATATTAACTGCAACCATAAATTGGCAAACATGTCCCTTTAATAAAAATAAATTAACAAACATGCACCACTACAACTAAATAAAGTCGAATAAAAAGCTTTGTTTAGTCTCTAGAGAATGAAATTATCTTATTTTTTCTTGGTTCATGGATATAACTAACTGAGAGAGGACCTAATAATTGTAGACTGGAAACTGGATCAATGCTAAAATAGCCAATAGCTAACAGAAACATCACTTCCCAATTAATATGCATGCTGCAACATGATAATATACTCCTATTTAATGTATTGTGATACATGAACTAGAATAAAATGAAACTTAATAGAAGTAATATATTTTGGAACACAACCACAAGTAAAATTCTAAACAGAGTTATAAGATAATGCTCCTGACAATTGAGTAAAATATAAAAAGATACTCCCTCTGTCCCTTTTAATTAGTCCACTTGGAAGTGGACATAATAACCAATGTTGCAAGAGATAGAGGAAATTAGTATTTTATTAGTGAGTGTATGTTAATTTTCCTTTTTAGGTAAGTGGACAATTAAATGGGACGGACGAAAAAGGAAAGGTGGACAATTGAAGTGGGACGGAGGGAGTAATTTGTTCTCATGGAGTAACCCGTAGAAAGGCACAATGCAAATAATTAAATAGGGAAAATGAATGAATTTAGTCTCTCATGGCATCAATGCTATAAAAGATGTTCAAAATTGATACAAATTCCTCTAAGAATTTAGTCTCTAATGACATTTTGAGTGCCTTAACTAAAAGTTGCAGTTTGGAAGAATATACAATAGAAATTCCATCAGCAATGTCACCACTAAACATGGATAAATATAAATCACTCAACTTCTTTGAGATCTATTTGAAACTTCATATTCCCAAAGAAAGAAAATGCAAAGAAATTAGAATAAACCTAATTATAAATAAGAACAATTGATCAGAAAAGAGAAGTGATAAGTAGCAAAATTTCTGGTGCAAAAAAATTAATATATAATACAACAATGTGTAGGATTCGAGTCTACAATAGACAACGCGACTTGTCACTTAACTTGCCAAGGATCGTTCTTAGGATATCGAAAATAAATATAAATTAAATAAATCAGGCGAACCTAAGCATGTTCCTACAAACTTAATTGCAATAGATGGATTTTGGAATACCTCAACTCCTGCGGATTGAATAACGGCGGTTGAAAGAGTTGATTGGTGTTCCTACAGATCTGATCTGTTCCATTGCTCATCAGAAATCTGGTGAGGATACGCTACCGAGTTGGATCAGAGATCAAGAGGAATCGATCAGTTCCTCCATACTGATAAGTCGCCGCCCTTCTCTCTCTCTTCCCTCAATATTCTGTGTTGAATATTAAAAACCCTAATGATCTGATAGAGAGAAAAAGGTATATATAGTATTAGGTTTTGAGAAACCCTAATACCAATGGGCTTTGAGCAGTGATTGGGCCAGACCAGGGATCAAATGCAAATAATAAAGTGGGCCCTCTTTATTAATTAATTCTTCCTTGTTCAACCCATAACATAATTAATTAATAAAATATTATTTTAACCTTCACCACATTAACAATGTTGACTCACCTCTTTATTACCACGTAATTAGGAACGAGTTGCATTAAACTAACATGATCCACATATTTAAGGTTTTAGACATTTATTAATTAATTTGGCATATGACAATTAGCCACAATTAATTAATCTCTTATTTCCTCATTAATACCACTCACTCCTTTTTACTTATGCTTGAATTAATAATTCAGCCTGCAGGACTTAGCATAAAGAACCTTGTGAGCTCATCAGGGAATGTCACCATCCTGAAGCGGATATGCTTACCTACATGTCCAACCTAAGCAGGCCACACATAAATTGTCAACACCCAAAATGCAGATATAAGAGTACATGAAAGACTCGCCATCCTAGCAAATCAAAGTGTAGTCAATCTATGTGTGCCCCTTAGCCTTCTGTTAGGTTTAAGATCATAGGAAGTATGTTAGGAATCTGGCTTATTCATATGTTACTGAGAATGACACATCCCACTGTTGATCCCATCAATACATAAAGATGTACCGACACATTTAAGTAGCTAGGACAAGCTCACTTATGAACTGATGTGTTGCAGCTTAAGCCGACAGCCTATCCAGGGACTATCTCAGCCGTGATACTGTTTATATCTCGCTAGGTCAATCGAGCCATATGATCCTCTGTGATCTCCTACACACCATATTGTCATCCCTATCGACGAAATAATAGGATATTATAGTTCGTTGTATGTTAATTGTTATATCAAATAGCGAGCATTGTTGATGCAACAGATATATGAAGACCAGTATATAAAACACTTAATCATATATGCTTTCAGGATACAATCCCAACACAATGTTCTTAAAATGTTGAGAAAGACATGGCCGCAGCTTTACCCGTCGACGACATAGGCGACAATAGGAGCGAAGGATGTCAAAGTGTTAGGTTTTGTATACAGAAAGCATTTATTACAATGAATATACGATTGACTTTTCTCCTATCTGTTAAACAAACTTACATGCACGTAACAATGGTATCCTCCTTTCTCACCGATATGGACGATCATACGGCATGTTGTAGATCGCAGAAGACAGTATGATCACTTTACCTAGTGAGACATAAATATTATCACAGCCGAGACAGTATGATCAACTGACCTAGTGAGACATAAATATAGTGATCACAGCTGAGATAGCTTTGAGGATAAGTCTGTCAGTATAGGCTGCAGCATATTTGGAAAGAAGTGATCTGTCTTGATCACTTGATATGCTGGTACGTGCGGTTTGGATTCAACACGAAAGATCGTTTCAGACCCTACGGAGTTAAGGTAATTCGAATATCCATCACATTAAATTCATAGGAGCATGCCTAGGGTTTTATCGATGGCAATTATTTTGTTATCCATTAACGGTCTAGGTTTTCCTTGGATTAGGTGATTCAATTCGCGACAACGAAATCCCTACCATTGGTATCAGAGCCCGATTCTATTTCATGGCTCCGTTGGTTAAATAACTATCGATTTTTGCATGTATGGATTTATTTTACTACTTTGGATATTGCTTAGGTTTTTGTTTCTCGTGGCAACCCATTTAATTTAATCCGCAAGTGGTTTATCTGCGTTTGGATTAAATTATTTTTTAAAATCACGAGAAAATCTGTGATTAGATTTGATACGTAATAGATTAGATCTATTTGTATTTTTTTAAATCTGTAATTGCACGGGACGAAGAACGAAGACCGGGGAGGTGCACGCCAGCGACAATGGCGTAGTACCCGTGGCAGGCAACTGCGGCGGTAGACGGGACTCGCGGCGAGCGGGGCGCAGGGGCGGCGGCTGGCGTCGCAAACCCTAATTAGGGTTTTTGTTGAGCGTGCAGACCGCCGTTGCTCGGCAGCTCGCATGGTAGTAGTCCAGCGATGCAGGCGAGGGCAGCTCAGGCAGACGGTGGATGACAGCGGACGTCGGGACGGTGGGAGGTGCGGCGACATGCATAGCACGCAGGGCTTGCGCGACCCACGTCGACCGATGTGCTGTGCGTCGGTCAACGCAGGCGGCTGCTTCGATCGATTCAGCCATGGCGTCGGTCGTCGTCGTTGGTGGTGCGGCAGGTTGGGTTTTTTTTTGAGGTTGGTGCAATCTGTTGTTAGGGTGTTACTATTGGTATTAGAGCCGAACCTATCCCAGTACAATGTGATTCGATGACAAACTGGCGGAAGCTGATGAGCATGTAATGATCCAATGTTGGAGCATTGACTGATCGTTAGTGCATAAGAAGCACACAAATTCTTATTTGTGTTTTTTAAAATAAATTTATATAATTTTATTTTTATTTAATAACATTTCTATATATAAAATAATAACAAATAAATATAAATTAATTAATTGAGTGTCGAAATGATTAAACGGTAGGCCCTATCTAGCATTCGATTAACACTTAAATTAGTTTTACAATTATGATTTTAATAATTATTTTTATTCATAGCTTTTGTCTTTCAATTACGAAATAAGGTATATAAAAAAAATATTTCTCAAAAAAAAAAAAAAAGGTATATAAAAAAAATAATAAATAAATAAAAAGATAAACGACAACGACGTCCTTAAAACCTGAGAAAGACCCTGCCTGCTGCAATTCCAAATAAAAATTGCAGAAGAAATGAGCGGAACTCCTGATTTCTTCTATAGGGAAGCTCAGCGCCTTGGTTATGTTGCCCGCTCTGCTTTCAAGGTCTCACTCACTCTCTCTCCCATTTCGGGAAAATTGTTTTCCTTGTAAAATCAAAGATGCAATCTTTGTAAGAATTTGTTATCTTGGTAAATAGCCCACAGGTCAATTCTGTTAAAGTAAATGAATTAATATGAGGGTGTGAATCTTTTTCTCAATCTTTGTTGAAATTGGAATTGGGAGGTGCAGTTGATTCAGATGCAGAAGCAGTACAAAATCATAAGCCCTGGTGGTTCGGTTCTTGATCTTGGTTGTGCCCCTGGTGCTTGGCTTCAGGTATAGCTTTGTCATCACTATTTAAATTCTCCGTGCGCATGTGTTTGTCTGCCGGGATGCGCGATTGAGTTTGCAGTTGCGTGTTAAAGACTCTTATTGTGCTTATTCAGGGGAAGATTGCAGCCTAATGATTATTTTCCCGAGGTTGAATAAGGTTTTCAAAATTTTTTATATGGCTTAACTTTTTTATACGTATGTTTGTATGATTTTAAAGGGATGTGTGTTTGTCAAGGTTTGCATGTGTGTTTGCTGTTGCCCGTTAAAGATTGTGTTCTGCTTATTGAGAAGAAAAATGCCACGTGATGATTGTGATATGAAACAGAACTTTGAGTTTGTCTCAAAAAGGGGACTCGTTGGCGGGTACGGGCTTGAGCCTACTGTTCGTTGGCCGTGACATGATTTGATTTTTAATTAAGTTTGATTTTAATTTAAGTTATTTATTAGATTTGATTATTTATTTTCCTGGATCTTTGAGTATCAATTATATTAAGATAGATATCCTAATAATAATTGAATTAGATTTGATTTGAGTCTTATTTAAGTTGAGTTGTTCCTTAGTTTAAAAAAGCACGAGGCGGTGCGATGCGATAAGGTCAAAAAATCCGAGGCGGTGATGCGAGATGCGAATGCGAGCGCATCATCGAAATGAGGCGACCATTTCTAAAAATATTTGTATAAATTATATATACTTCATATTTTATAATTTAAATGCACAATTTCAATATTATAAATACAAATATCAAACAAAATATATATATATATATATATATATATATATATATATATATATAATTTATGCACCAATAAATAAGAAACATAAATTAGATAGTAAATTGGATAGCAAGCGAGGAGGTTAGCAGCAGCAGCGCAGCAAGCAAGCAAGCAAAGTAAGGAAAGAAACGGGCGAGCAGCCGAGCAGGTTGGCTGCGTCGCAGCCGAAGGGATGAGCAGGAGCGCGGGCGAGCAGCCGAAGGGATGAGCAGGAGCGTTCGCCGCGAGCAGGAGTGTCTGCCGCGGACGCCGATTGAGGTGGGCAGCAGCGCAAGTGAAGGAATTGGGCTGCGATTGAGGTGGGCAGCAGCGCAAGTGAAGGACGAAGGTTGGGGGGGGTTCGATTAGGTTTGGGTATTTCAATTTTTTAGGAATTAGGGTTTTAATCTTCCAATTTTTTTTAAACCAACGCCTACCTTCAGAGATGCGGCCGCATCGCACCGCATCGCGCCTCGGTCGCCTCAGCCCGCATCGCCGCGCATCAGGCCGCAACAGCCAAACCGTGCGCATCGGAGGGAAAAAGGCGGAATACCCTTCTCCGATGCGCATCAGACCGCCTAGGCGCGCCCCAGGCGCGCTTTTTTAAACTAAGAGTTGTTCTATACTTTTCATAAGCAAAAAAATTGTTATTTTGGTAGCGTTTATTCGCTTGGGCTCGTCTCGTACGTGATTAGGGTTCGGGTTCGGCTTCTATCAATTGGTCCGACCTGCCAGATCCCGTTCTGCCAGAATGTCGATTATGTTAGAATTCGATCAAAAGACGAGGGAGAAATTTGTAGAGATTGCGGTTAAAATCGCCACCTTATCTGTTTCGATTCTTCAATTGCAGCATAAGGGTTTCGCAACGTGAGGCACGATGACTACCAGGGAGTCTGCAGCAGTGGACGCGCGCCCCTGCAGCAGTGGACGCGCGCCCTGGAGGCCTGTTGGGCGCAATTGGTGCGCCAGGTAGAGTAGCAGCGAGTGCAGGGTGCGCCGCGAATGCTGGAAACGCAATAGGCGAGGCTGGCCTAGGCGTGGATGGTGCGCCTGGCAGCGGGGCGATGAAGGTGAAGTAGTCGTTGGGCGCGGGCAGCGCTGAGCGTGGGAGGCCGCAAGCACGTGGAGGGCATGCTTGGGCAAGGGCGATAACGGGCGTGCAGGTGGCGCAGCAGCGATGGATGCTGGTGGCTTGCGCATATCAGGGTACGGGCGGCCAGCAACGACGGGTGCTGGCAACATAGGCATGGGCCATGCAAATCACGGCAAGGGCAGTGCGGATCTAGGCATGGATGGCACAGGTGGCGCGGATCTGAGATAGGTAGGGAAGACTTGGGCGCCGGACAACGGCGCAATGGCAGAGGCGCGATGAGCGCACGGATGTATGAGCAGGAGTCTCGACGACTGGGCACGGCTAGGGGTGAGTCGGCGGCCAGCGGGAATGGTCAGACACAGGGTGTTAGAGCTACGATGGGGATGAAGAAGAAGAAAGCCACGCAAGGCACAACAAAGAAGGGTGCAAGCTGCGCAACAGGAGCAACGTGGGATGTTGGGGGAACGAACACGCAACTGATCGGGGTGGATGAGTTTGGGTCTAAGGGCGCACGTGGAGCAAAGGGGCACCTGGATGGAGAGAGTGTGGTGGGAGGCCAGAACTCGTGGCTTATGTCGCTGTCGGCTTTCAGCAGAGAGGAGCGATTGGAATTGCACGCTACTCCGCCGAGGAAGGTGGCAGCTGCGGTGGTGGCAATGGAGGGGGCTGTGTTGCATTGGGTGACATGGCTACGAGTGAGGAAACCAACCATACTGTGGAAAAAGTTTCACAATTCATTTCATTTCTTTTTTTTAGACTTCAATCTTGAGGACAAGGTTGTTTTGAAGGAGGATGGAATTGATATGAAGTAAACCTGTTCGTGGCCGTGGCGTGATTTGATTTTTAATTAAGTTTGATTTTAATTTTAGTTATTTATTAGCCAGATTTGATTTTTTATTTTCATGAATCATTGAGTATCAATTATATTAGGATAGATATCCTAATAATTATTGAATTATATTTGATTTTAGTCTTATTTAAGTTGAGTTGTTCTTTATTTTTCATAAGCAAAAAAATTATTATTATGGGAGCTTTTATTCGCTTGGGCACATCTCGTACGTGATTAGGGTTGTGCTTCTATCAGATTGTTTTATGTCAAGCTATATGCTTTGAAGAGAAATTGCAACTTAGATTAACTTATATGTGTTTATGTTTGTGTATTTTATCTTTGTCTGCATTTGTGTTGGTCGAGGTGCATTTGTGCGTTAGCAGTTTCTTTTTAAATATTTTATTTTGTTTATTGAGAAGAAAAGTGTAATGTGATTGAGGTGTGTTTGTATGTTTTCAGTTTCTTGTTAAATATTGTATTGTGCTTATTGAGAAGAAAAGTGCAATGTGTTGAGTGATGGAATATAGTTTTAAGTGGGAGTTGTAATCTGATTTCGACTACTCTGCTACGCAGGTGGCTTGTCAGAACTTGGGTCCATTGGAAAAGGGCGGAGTAGTTGTGGGGATCGATACGAAGGTATCTCATGTATAAGTTCCTTTTTCATGAACATGGCATTATTTTTATTGCTTTTATGTTTCCTCCAAAGTATTCAATTATGTGTTTAATGAGTTCTTTTGTTGGCACGCCATATTCGTGTAATTTTATTCTGTCACCGTTAATGTAATGTATTAAGGGGTTATACAAATTATTTGGTCCATTTGTGGGTGTTTTGCAGAGCAGAAGGTGAAAGTCCCATCTGTCCACTGTGATCCGAGGGTAAAAACTGTTTGTGCTGATGTTCTGAACCTATCAAGAGAGCAAGTTAGAGCGCTCTCCCCTCAGGTACATAAGATACTTCTCGATATTTATATTTTCAGATTGATGCTAAGATACACTCTGTCCTCTTATGTTTCCTACAAATAATGTTGAAACCAAGTTTTCCGCTGTTAGCAACTTCAATATAGTTATTTTCCTTGACTTGTAATGCATGTGAGACATTTATGCTGATAGAAAATATTTGAGTGCTTATAGTCCTTCGTGTTATGATATAAATAGTTGTGCTCTATATAGAATTTGTGGTGCACCAACATTGCTTTCACTGATGCTGCTAAATATGGAACCTATGGTTTATGTAGTCATTCCTTATTACAACCTCCCTTTTTGAGGTGAGAAAACTAGGATTTTCTACATTATTTCACCAAATCTAGGTTTCCAAACTCTTGAACCTTTCTGTCTCCTCTATCTATAAACAAAAGAAAACTTTCCATCTCCTCAGTGTTTGCCCAAACGTAGTTCATGAAGACTACTAGGTGAAGGCATGTTCGATTCAACTCTTTTTAAGTCTATTACCACATTTCCTTTAGATCTCTTATCGCCATTGACACCATGAATCAAGGTATAGCAATACTACTAGTAGCTAAGTTTTATCTTTTGGGCGTAACCATATCATTATTGATTAACATTTTTAATGTGCCCTACCCATAGATGAATTAGGCAAAAGGACACTTTCCATCTCCTCCAATATTAACCCAAATGCAGTTCTTGAAGACTAGATGAAGGCATGTTAAATTCAACTCTTTTAAGTTCATTCCCATTGACCCAAGATATAGCAATATTACAAGTTAAATTATCAACTTTCGGCTAAACTATATCATCAGTGATTAACATTTGTAATGTGCCATACCCTTAGACGATCAGTTAGGAAAACGAGAATATGAGGTCCGCCAAACTTATATGTATATAAGTTTGCCAAAGCTATTTTTTTAAATTGTGGGATGAGTGATTAAGAGTAAGTATACGCTGAAACTTCATGCTAAGAAATAGACTATTTACCAATATATTTTGCATAGCAATTAACGATTTCTAGCTAATATGCAGACATGTTTGTCTGGAGCAGTAAACTAGATAAAAGAGTGTTAGACGATGGAAAGAAAGTGTCTCTCTCCACATTGTGGAGTTTGTTGCCTGTTTAACAATTATTTCCCAGTGGTTGGTTAGTTGCTGATTACTTTTCTTGTAAGCTCATTGTACCTCCACGCCTTTTGTAAAATTCATATTGTTAGAAGATAACCAGGTTGCTTATTTTTGGACAAAAACATAGTTTTCACAAGCCAGCATTCTTGAGGTTCTTCAATTTTTTTTGTTTCTTCATAATATAATGACAATAATCATATGCGAATATATTAGTTCATGGAATGGGAGGCTCGTGAAACTGTAAGTTCAATCTGTTTCGGAACCACAATACAATGCTGCAAGGCATTTCCTGCCCCGTGTTGGAGGTTTCTTAGCAAACAAATTTTAACATAAACAAATCTGCTAATCGTGTATTCTCCGAGCAAGACTCATGCTGACTCATCCCATTGCATGGCTCACAGCAAAAAGGGTTCTCTGTGATCCTATCCGACATGTGCCCCTTAGTTTCTGGAATCATGAGTAGAGATGCAGCTCTATCAGCAGAACTGGGGATGCGGGCAATCGACCTGGCAGTTGGAAATAACGCATCTCAGGAAATGCAATCAGATGGTTCTAGCTCAGACACTGATGTTGATGGTCTGCTAAAACCAGGGGGGCACCTTGTCATCAAGCTTCTGGAAAGTGAAGACATTAAAGGTGGTTGTGTAAATTCCTTGGACAGCAGCCTTTTCTCCTCAAATTTCTTGCTGATTAGTGTTTCGTATATGCAGAGTTCAACGTAATATGCAAGCCACTGTTTAGAAAGGCATCATGGTTGAGGCCTAGAGCAACCAGATCATGCTCCAGAGAGATCTATCTCATCTGCCAAGGCTTCAAATAGTGTTGGCCCTAAATGTTGCTTTATATGAAGTGAGATTTGGTTGACATGAACAATTTTTCTTTCTTTGTCCTTTTTCTTTTTGGCAATAATGTCATGAGATGAGTTTCTTGCAACTATTAATTTTTCTTGAAACATTTTTGCAGGTTTCGAATTTTACATGCATTTATATATTGTGAGAGTTAATCAACTTTCCAAATATTTATAGTAAGTGTGAAGTTTTTTGTTTAATATTAGCAGTGACAGTTTCAGAACTGCTGGAAATAGATAATTAAAAGTGTAAATTTAAATATAAAATAGGAAAATATATCACAAAATTTAAGAGATTAGAGAATTATATCGCAAACTTTTTTTTGTTAGGGAAATATAATACAAATTATTTCTGTAAGAAAAATTTATCTTCTATTAATGATTCAATAGTTATATACCATGTGGCAGTGATGAGGCGTTGATTTAATTCCACATGGTATTTTTTATTTTTTTAAAAAATTAATATTTTTAATTTTAATAATAAATTTTAAAAATAATATTTTTATGTTTAATAATAGTATTATTATATACTCTAATATTAAAAGATTATAAATTAGAATATATAATAATACTATTATTAGAAATAAAAATATTATTTATATAAAAACCTTTTAAACAATATTATTGTAAAAATATTAAAAAATATCATGTTATTGTCACATGACAACTAGTCAATGTCATGTCAGTTAATTGTTAATTCATTAATAGATGATAACTTTCTGTAACAGAAGTAAATTTCGTGATATATTTTATTAATAGAAAAAATTTATGATATAATTCTCTAATTTGTTAAGCTTCATGATATATTTATGGTATATTTCCCTATTAAATAAAGTAAAATTAATTGTATTGTACATTTGGTTTAAATATAAAAAAAATGACTATCGGGGTTTTCCATGGTTATATTTACTCGGTACAAGTACAACATGATATACTTCACAATATGGGTGGAAAATGAAGTAAAACTTACTTTACAAAAAGAAATAAATAAATAAAAATCACAAAATAAAGAAGAAACGATGTTCCTCTTCGTGCATCGGATTTGAGTTCTTCCTAAAGACCAAACCAAAGGCCAACATCCTTCTCTGGGTGCCTGATGTCACAAACACGAATACGAACACGAAACAAGTATATAAGTCCCAAATTTCAGACATTTTAATGAAAAAAATCTTCATGCAAAATCTACAATAGTAACACACTTACGGGCGTTTTGATGGATGGAAAGAGGTTCCAGAATCTAAGTGTTTGGTTGCCTGCTCTGGTGACTATTGTCTGGTAACACAATCAAGTCTCAGCATGGTAAACAAACTCTCTGGGTGCCGTATTTGTATTGTTTGTGTTGGGTATCGGAGGGGTCGCCGGAGTTAAGAGTGCTCCATCCAAATCGTTCGCAGCTCTTGATCGGTGCAGTCCGTTGAAGGAGACGACCTTGCTGGCTCAGACTATCGTGCCTTTATCCTGTATATCTTCACATTGTGTGCCAGCCGCTGGAATCCACAGATGGAGAAGATCCTCTTGTTCGGGAATTTGTTGGCAGATGTGATGTACCACCAAGGCAGGAGAACTCGATTTGTATTGACCCTCACCCCCACCCACAACACTCTTGTTGTTCTCACCACTCAAAACCCAGAGGTTAAAGGAGGATGAAGGCAGCCACACAGTCCGGTGCTATTTCAGAAAAATAGATAGGGCAAAATTTTTTTTTCTTAAGTTCTAATCATGAGGGTTAGGGGAGAGGAATAGAAATAGTGAGAGAAAAAAGATGGGCCGGAATGAGTGAATGATAAGAGTAAAAGGCTGAGGGTAAATGGGCCTAAACAATTTAACATTCTCTACCTTAGGTCCATTTAGCGGCACACAACAAATCAGACGGGAAGGCAGGACTTACTCTTATCATCGCCAAGGTGTCAACTCAACAAGTGCTAAAAGGACAAGAGAGCAGACAACCCGGTAGTATCTATTCTTATCACTCAAGGTGATAGCAATACCTGCAACAATAACAAAACCTGAAACAAACAAGCAGGGTGGAACATAGATTAACCAAAATCAAAGTTCAAGATCCTCGTACATGACAACAACTTTTCAACATATAAGCACTTAGTACCCATGTCAGCAGGATTATATTCAGAAGGAATTTTTTCAAGTAAAACCAATCCTTGTTCAACTATATCTCTAATATAGTGAAATTTGACATCTATATGCTTAGTCCTATCATGAAATATATGATTTTTACACAATTGAATTGAAGATTGACTATCAGAAAAGAGAACCACTTTATCGTTAAGATAACCTATTTCATTCAATAAACCTTTGAACCAAATAGCCTCTTTCATAGCTTCAGTAGCAGCTACATATTCAGATTCAGTAGTTGAGAGGGCAACAATGGGTTGAAGCTGAGATTTCCATCTAATGCATGCACCACATAGAGTAAACACATAAGAAGTAGTTGATTTTCTATTATCTCTATCATTCGCATAATTGGAATCAAATAACCAGCAAGCTTCATACCATCACCACATTTAGAAAAGGTTAAACCACATTTAGAAGTAGATTTCATATATCTAAGGAGCCATTTCAAAGCTTCCAATGAGGCATACCAGGATTAGACATGTATCTAATAAGACAACCCACAACATAAGCAATATCAGGCCTAGTACTAACCATCAAATGCATGACAGAACCAATAGCATTAGCATAAGGCACTTTCTTCATCTCATTAATCTCATAAACAACTTTAGGAGATTGATCTTTACTTAAAATAAAATGAGCAGCAAGAGGAACATTCACAGGTTTGGAAGAAGACATTGCAAATTTACTCAAAATCTTTTCAACGTATGAAATCTGATTTAAAATAAGAGTAGACTTCTTTCTATCCCTAGTGATGTTCATCCCTAAAATCTTTCTAGCATCACCTAAGTCCTTCATATCAAAGTTGGCATATAAACAACTTTGAACATGCTTAACAGATTTAACACAAGGACTAGAAATGAGCATATCATCCACATATAGAAGTAAGAATATAGGAATATTTTCAGATTCTTTAAAATAAAGACAATGATCAGCATCGCAGTTTTTAAAGCCTAATGATTTCATGCAACTATCAATTTTCTTATTCCATTGCCTAGGGGATTGCTTCAAACCGTAGATGGATTTCTTCAACAAACAAACATGCTCAGAAAATTTGGGATCTATATATCCCTCAAGTTGTTTCATGTAAATGTCATAATCAAGATCACCATGTAAGAAAGTGGTAGTAACATTCATTTTTTTTAACTCCCAATTAAAATTAGCAACAAGGGCAACCATAATACGCACAGTAGTACATTTAACCACATGAGCAAAGATTCATTGTAGTTTAATCCCTCCTTTTGAGTAAACCCCTTTGCTACAAGCCTAGCTTTAAAAATCTTAGTTACAACTTCTTCCTTAATCTTAAATAACCATCTACAATCAACTTAAGAGCAATTAACAGGTTTAGGAACAAGAATCAAAGTCTTATTAACATGCATGGAATTGATTTCCTAATTAGCAGTCTTTTTACAATTAGTAGATTGAGAGCTCTATAACACTTCATATAAAGTAGTAGGCACATTATCATCCATATTCTCAAACAAATTGGTAGCAAAGTGAGACATGTCAAAATCAGATAACCTAGTAGGAATCCTAACACTTCTTCTACTTCTATCTCTAGTGAGTTGATAATTAATTAAATCAGCAACATTTTCAACACTCAAATTAGGATTTTGAGATTTGGATTCAGGCAAATCAGCCGCTCGATCAACACTTTCAGCATGCAACAAATCATGTTCAAGCATAGGAATAGGCATATTATCATGTTAACAGGTAAATCAGCATTTTCAGCATGCAGATCAACATTAAACTCATGCATTTGAGGTGTTAACTCCACCTCATTTGAAGTATCATCCGAAATAGGCAAAGGTATAACATTCAAACAAGGAAAATCAGATTCATTAAACACGACATCCCTACTAATTTGAATTTTAAGCCCAGGTTCATCTCTACACTAAATCCTATAACCCTTGACACCTTCGTGGTAACCTAGAAAGACTCCCTTTTTAGACCTAGGTTTAAGCTTATCACCCTTTTGGTGAATAAAGGCAGCACATCCAAACACCCTTAAGTTAGACAAATCAACACTATTTTTGTAAACGCAAATTCAAGGCATTTTCCCTTTAGAGGAACAGAAGGAGATCTATTGATTAAATAGGTGGCAGTATGAACGACATCTCCCCAAAATTTCTTAGACAAATCTGAAGTAGCAAGCATGCTTCAAACCTTATCAAGAATTGTCCTATTCATTATTTCCGCTATGCCATTTTGTTGAGGGGTGTAGGGGACAGTTCTATGTCTCTTTATTCAAGATTCAACACATAAATCATCAAGAGGTTTATTACAAAATTCAAAGACATTATCTGTTCTTGAAGTTCCTATTATTTTTTCCAATTTTTAAACTTATCAAACACATTAGAAGCCATAAGAAACACCCAAACCTTCCTAGAATGGTCATCTATAATATATAAAAAATATATATTCCCTCCACGAGTTTCAACCCCAGCGCCCCCACACACCGACAAGCAAGTACTCTGATGGATTTATATGCTGAAAGCATTATGATTGGTATATTATGTACAAGGTCGATTGGTTAATATACTGGGAATCATAAATGTTGTATGTTCATCTCCTGTCTGAATTAACAAACATAGTTATCCTCTTATCTCGTCGATAGGGAGATCATAAGGTGTGTAGTAGATCACGGAAGATCGTATGGATCGTTTGACCTAGCGAGATATAAATGGTTATCACAGCTGAGACAGTTTCAGGATAAACTGTCGGTGTAGGCTGCAACATACGTGATAATAAGCATCTTATCATGGATGACTTGGTATGCTGGTGTGGGGCACACATTGATAAGGACCTAAGTCGAGATCGATTCTTTTATCTGACATTAAAAGAATCTAGATCTCTATGGCTTGATGAGATCCTAAGCCTATATGAAGGTACAAAAGTATATGCAGATTGTGTATTACTTTGAGTTGCAGTGAAATGCTCTGGTTGAGCTTGTATATATGTATCTTGGGTAATAGCAGTTTGTGTATGACTGTCTGGTACTGGAACTAGGTAACCACATCAGTATAGGATGGTGACATTCTCTGAGCAGCTCAAAAGGTTCGTTATGCTAAAGTCCTGCAGGCTGATTAAGTTCAAGCATAAGTGAAAAGGTTTGAGTGGATTGACTCAGGAATATAAGATGTTAATTAATTAAATAGCTTGTCAGAGCTTAAATTAATTAACGAATGTCTGTAACCTTAAATGTGGGGATAAACCGAGCCCATGCAACCCGTACCTCAAAACGTGGTAGCAAATAGGTAGGACAATATTGATTCTCTCGTGGAATGAATCAATATTAATTAATTAATTATATTCTGGGTTGAATATGAGAATTAATTAATTGATAGGCCTTATTTGATATTTACATTCTGGTCCCTGGTCTGGCCCATGAAACTCAAGCCCAATAGAAATCCAGTATTTTCCTATAAATAGGCCTCAGTTCCTCAGATCTCAACACACCACAAGATCATAAGTTGCACATAGCAAACCAGAATTCGGGAGTTGTGGTGATCGATTGATCTGAGAAATGAGGAGGAAATTCTGCTTCTCAACCGGGCAATGAATCTGAACAGAATCTTCACCAGATATTCAGATTGAGTTGGGATACAGATCAGAAGATCAGATCAGGAGGATTATCTTCTTTCTTCTCTCTCCATCTTGTTTTCGAAAATTACTTATTAATTTTCATAGATTTATTTCCTCAATCTGTTTGGAAATTAATCTTTGTGCGTGGGAAAAAGGATCAAGAGGAATCTCCGCGCACTCGTTCTTCAGGGTTTCGCAATCCAGGTATTCCACATAAACCCTGATAAACACTCATTTTGTGCATTTTACTGTCGTGAATCTGCTCACTTTTGACCTTAGATTAGAACACTATGTGATATTTTCATGCATTATCTATATTCTTTAAGGAATTATTACGTTTGGGTTGGTTTGTGGTTGTTTATGCAGATTTCACGCACAATTGAGTTGTTTACAAGATTTGACCAAGTACCATGGGGCCAATCGATGCTAACTTGCATCGGAAATTTGGCGACCCAAAACATAAAATCGGCAATCGCCGAAAGTGTATTTGGGTCGCCAATTTAGCAAATTCGTCTGTTTTGTTACGGTGCATTTTTGGCGACCCACATCGCAATTTCGGCGATCGCCGAGCGGGTTTTTGGGTCCCCGAACGGGTGATTTTGATGAATTTTTGGTTCAAATCCCATATCTTTTCAAATCAAAGGGAGATAAGTATAAATAGAGGCTCCCAAGACTCAAAAACGTTCCTTTACCCTTATTTTTGAAATTTTAGAGCTAGAGAGAGCTGAAACGAAGCGAGACTTGAAGAGCAAGATTGGAGATTGAAGATCGAAGACCTCGGGTTTTGGTTTCCATGTTTTTCAATTCTTTGACTCTTTACTTCTTCGTTTTTATGGAACTTATCATGATTGGCTAAGTCCTTTATGGATTCTAGGGTTTTGAAACTTGTTGGATAATTTCTTGATTGTGTTTATGATTTAGTTTTCCTTTTCCATTAATGTTTTAATAAGATCTGAGCTTTTCACTAATTGCATGATATTGGCTATTGAATGTGATTTGAATTGATAGTATTTGAACCGAGAAGTCTAGGTTATCAATTAGGACACAAATTTATTAAATTTAATAGGTCAATTATCCGAGAGGAATTTGAACTGTTAAAGGGTTTTGAGAATCTAAGGTTTTATCAAAAGTGAAAGTCCTTTGCGCATCCGAGAGGAGTCACTAGGTCCTTATATCTAAGTTATGGTTTAGAGTCCGAGAGGATCACCTGATAACATTCATGAGATTAACCCACACTTTTGGAAATTAAATTGGAATTGGATTATATAAATGTTGTGTGCTATAGTGTGACTACAGAACTAATGTGCAAGTATACACAGATCACAAGTAATACAGTCTAATGAGACCAGATATCGTACCCAAGGGAGTGGGTTTCTAAATCGTGCACTATGAATTGTTTGCAATAAAAGAGGGTAGTTTTTATCTAGATCCTAATAAAGCATGAAATGTGCAATAATTATAATTCCAAGAAGGGCTAAAAATAATAATACTTCTTCACTCCACAAAATGATCATAAACAATCAATCGGATATCACAAATGTTGAGAGAAACACACTCAGGTTATGGAATACAAAGCACCTCAGCTATCCTATATGCTAGAGCTTACGTCTCGCAATACTCTGAACCTTGGAACTTTTTCTAAATCTGCCTAGTGAACTGTCGCCCAACTAGGTCTACACCTTCTCACTAGAATGCATATGTCTATGACTTTCATAGTGGTCGGATGATGGCAAAATGAAACAAAGCTCGGTCAAGTTGTACCATTTCATATGTCTATGAAATCAACACAATCATCTAAAATCTCCTCGGCTTATTTCTCCTTTCGGTTTCCATAAGTGATGGGTTCCTTTCCACTGTCGTGTTCAAGAAACGATTTAAAACAAGATCAAAGATAAGTTCAGACATGCGAAACTCGGTTCTAACATATATTCAAACAAAAGGTACTTTGATCCATAACCCAAGTGCAAAAAGGAATTAGTTCATGCTCGGTATTAAAAGAGTAACAGCCACAAGATCATTCATCATCTAAACTCAACAATGAAAGAAAGCTAAATCAAACTATGCGATGATCCCCTGCTGCTTCAATGCCTTCCCATCCAAGCTGGATTTCTATCTTCCTCCTTGTCTCTCTTTCTATTCGTGTGTGTGTCTCTTTTCGCCCTCGTGCTCCTTTCAATCTGATAATCTCCACTTTTTCTTGCACAGCCGTCGGTTTTCTCACCCCTCATGGGATGCGTCCACGTGTCAAGAAGTCACTACTTTTCCCAGACAAAAGATCAGCTCCCTTTTTCGCCACCAATCCTTCCAGCAGACAGGATCAACAAAAAGTTTCATCCTTGTCAAAAAGTGGTCCCGGAGAGAGAAAGTCTTCAGTTCTCTTGGCCATGCGCTTCTGATGCTAAAGCATAACTCTAGGCAACATGCGGCAGGTAAGCTCCAGCATTCCGAACCTGGTCAAAACTTGTCTAAAACTTGCAAAAACTTATTAATATTTGCAAAATGTAAAGCACCACAACTAATTTGCAACTGGACATAAATAAACACAAAGGACCTTGATTTCAAAGCATCTTATTCGAAAACAACATCTAAAGTTCAGTAGAAAGGATCAAAAGATAACTCTAAATGAGAGTTATCACCCCCCCAAACTTAAGATGTTGCTTGTCCTCAAGAAACAAGAACAAACCGAACTAAACACGACTCGCAAGTGATAAGCTAGAATAGTTTATCTCCTTCTTATGAAGCCCTAAGCAAAAATTAAAAAGAAAACATGAGTGGTGGATCTCTTGATTGCTCAATTTCAGTCCCCATCCTTCACAAAGTTTAACAATGTACAATCGTCAAATCTTTCAATCCAAATTTTTCAAAAGAAAGCAAATCAATCTTCAAGATAGCCTAAACTAAGCTGAGCTTAACCTTAACTACTTGAACAAGACTCAATGCTCATCAATGCCATGTCTCTTTTCCTACCCATTCGTCTTCTCTTGTTCTCCACTATTAGGCTTTGCATCCTTCCTAGATCAAAAGGGCTTTAAGGCTTCTAATGTTAGGCCAAGGTTCCAGGTGAGAAAATTTGGACAAAAGTGACTTAAGTTTAGAGGTGCTGCCCTTCTAGTTCTATTATTGGACTTATTTCATCTTCGCATAACACCCCCTTTTTTTAAATATACACTTTATTCTGGGCACTTATATTCATTAGTGCCTAACATTGCTCTTCTTCTCTTTTCTCCCTTCTTTTTTTTTATACTCTTTTTATACTCTTTTTTTTTTTATAGAGTAAAAGGTTTAAAACTAACACTTCTAGAAGAAGTGATACCCCCCCAAACTTTGAATAAAACATTGTCCTCAATGTTTAACTAGAACTAAGGCAGGGCACACTCTAAACTAGGACGTGTTTGGATTCTGGCTAAACTTAAAGCAGGTTCGAACAAAGAAAAGGCTCATGCTCAAGTTATAGGTGCAAAGGGATACTCATTTCATAGCCAAGAAATCTTCTGAAGGCACGAAGAACAAGTAATTGCCTTAATCATTTCTAAGTAGTGTGCTCACACCTAATTCATGTTGACCAAGATTAAACTAAGGGTAGATGGCATTTCACAATCTAGAGTTCAAGTTGTAGTACCAGCTAAGCTCAAGCTCATGTCTAGCATATCAGGTTTATTCAAAACAGTGTGGAGTCACAACTTTGAATTTCAGATCATGACACCATATATAAAGTTAAACATCAAAAGAAAACGAGGATTGACTTTAAGCAATCTCAATCACAACCACACATGCCAAAAGGGAGAATGAACAAAAAATAAATAAAACATCATCGGGCAAAAAGGAGAATAGACTACTAGACTTAAAACATATTATTATAATAACCCAAAAGAACAATCATGCTTTAACATAGGACAAGCATGAAAGTTCTGACACCTAATCACAAACTAACTTCCATACTCAAAAACATAAACAACAGAAGTAAACACAATCTGAAATTGTTTTTGCAAAATAGAGGCAGAGTTTAGAGGGGACCCTGTTCTTCATGCGGAACCACCAACAACTCTCATCTTCCTTCCAAGACTCCTCCTTCTCATCAGCCGGCTGGTGTGCGCTTTGATTTTCAGCACCACCTTCTTCATCATCTTAAGTCCTTTCAGCAGCTTCACTTGCTTCGCTTTGATTGCGGACAACTCTTTCTGCAATGCTTTCATCACATCTCCCTCTGCAGCAGGTGTCTCTCCCTGGGCACGAGCTTGAGCTTGAGCATGCCTCTTTGTTAGATAGGGGATGTTGAAGTAGCTTTTGGCAATGCTTCTTGGCTCGTCGGAGTGAAAAGGAACTCCTGCACGCTTACATAGCTCAGAAATCAGCGAAGGGCAGAACAGTGGTCCGGCTAGATTTCTATTTTATATAGAGAATGTTGAGTCTAATGAATGATTCATGAATATGAATGACGAATCCAAAAATTCTATACAATTATGAAAAACGGAAAGATCTCTCGGATCTGATCATTCCATTATATTGACAATTTTAAAAAACTTATCATACTATGATCATAGTATGAGGGCGGTTGGTCAAGTTGGCCCCCATCGTCTAGTGGTTTAGGACATCTCTCTTTCAAGGAGGCAGCGGGGATTCGAATTCCCCTGGGGGTAGGGTACTACGAAAGGAAGTTGATCATGGATTACCAATAAGCCTATAAAAAAAAAAAAATGAAAATGGATTCTTTTTCCTTTCTAGACAAGATATTAATTGTAGAGAAAACGGAATTTCGACAATAAAAGCAAACCCCTCTGATATAATTTCAGAATACAAATTCTTGTTGCGCACCCAAAATATATTTTGGTTAGAATCATTAGAAGAAATAATAAAATGATTCTGTTGATACATTCGAGTAATTAGCCGTTTCACAATCCGTAAACTGGATTTATTGTCATAACCCGAATTTTCCGACAAAGTTGATCTATTCAAAGCACGATTATGAGCAAACACATAAATATACTCCTGAAAGATAAGTGGATATAGGAAGTCGTGTTGGGGGGGCCATTGAACAGCTGGAAAAAGCCCGAGCCCGCTTACGGAAAGTAGAAATGGAAGCAGATCAGTTTCGGGTGAATGGATACTCTGAAATAGAGCAAGAAAAGTTGAATTTGATTAATTCAACTTATAAGACTTTGGAACAATTAGAAAATTACAAAAACGAAACGATTCAGTTTGAACAGCAAAGGGCTATTAATCAAGTCCGACAACGGGTTTTCCAACAAGCCTTGCAAGGAGCTCTAGGAACTCTGAATAGCTGTTTGACTGACGAATTGCATTTACGTACCATTAGTGCCAATATTGGCATGTTGGGGGCGATGAAAGAAATAACTGATTAGTTTTTCTACTTTAATCTACTAAGCTTTATCTACTATAAAAAAACTAAAAAAAAAGGCATTATTTTTCTGTTCAAAAAAAAATTAAGAAAAACTCATGGTAACTATTCGAGCCGACGAAATTAGTAATATTATCCGTGAACGTATTGAACAATATAATAGAGAAGTCAAAATTGTAAACACCGGCACCGTACTTCAAGTAGGCGACGGTATTGCTCGTATTCACGGTCTTGATGAAGTAATGGCGGGTGAATTAGTCGAATTTGAAGAAGGTACAATAGGTATTGCTCTGAATTTGGAATCAAATAATGTTGGTGTTGTATTAATTTGTAGCTTGGCTAACAATAGACTCGATGATGAAAGGTGCTATGTCAATAGGTTCTCCTTTCACAATGGCCGCCACCATAAGGATTATGTCTTGCCCCACCAAAGTGTTGTGGGTTGTTGAGCTAATTCGGTTCCTCAGAAAATGAATCCAAGTGTTAGCCTCAGTTGTGAGGAAGCTGGCCAGTGCAGACAGGTTGTCCTTAGTCTCATCTACCCATCGAGCACCTGGTACTGTCACAACACTTAATGCCTCATCCAACTGTTCCCTTGTTGCGGAATTGATCAGATCCATGAATGTGTCTGGCTGCGGCGGAAGTGTCCCGTAGACTTCATGGACTGTTTTCGGGTTCAACACCACCTCCTTCTTTCTAACAATAGCTCTGAGTTCATAGTCCACCCCTGTGGATTGCTCACAGTTTGCATAAAATTCTCTGACAAGAGCGATCACTGGTGCTGGCTGCATTACCACAAAAGGTTCCCAACCTTGTTGCTCGACACTGCGAAGAATGGGTTCAGGTAGCTTGGAGAGATCTTTGAACCCTCTTTCCAGATTGAACTTCCTACTTGCAAGCTCCAGCATCCGAGCTTTGTGTGGTTTCGAAGAGAACTTTGGAATTCGATCAATCTCTTCTGCAGTCAAGTCCACCACCTTGGCCTTACCCCGACTAACCTCTTTCTTCTGCTCCTTGATAGCAACTTGCTTCACACGCTTTCCTGTTTTCTTGCCTCGCAGGATTCCCTGGTCATCCTCAATTGTTTCCACCCTCTTTCGCTTTGCAGAAGTTGGAGTTTTCTTCCCTTGTGCAACAGACTTTCCACCAGATGTGGGTGCTTGCTTCTCAGATGTAGCAGCATCGGTCTCTTTATCCTCTTCTCCAGCTTCTGAGCCTTCAGATCCTTCTTTCTCTTCAGTTGATGACTTGTTCTGATTTTCTGAACTCTTCTGGGCACTCGGCTCGCTCTCCACTGCAGGCTCTTCAGACTGGCTTGCGTTTGTTCCTTTGGTGCTGGTATCCTCCTCCGACTTCTCAAGACTCTGCTCTGCCTCAGGCTCCTCAGACTGGCCATCAGCATTCCCTCCTCCGTCTCCGGATTCTGCATCATCAGACTGTGCATCCTCCTCCTCAGTAACATCTTGCTCTGCAGGTTCCTTGGCAACTTCCAACTCAGGTTTTGAAGTGGCTGCATTAACCAAGTCCATCAGATCTCCCTTCTTGGATTTTGTCGCGTTCTTAGGCTTTTTGGGTGATTCGTCATGGACCTCCACTGGGTTTTCTGCACTAGTGGGAGGCAATTTTGCATTCCTCTGGGCCATAATCGAAACGGCCGCTCTACTTGACCTCCTCAACTGCTGAACAGGCTCTGGTTTCTTTGGCTTCTTCGTAGTCTTTGGTTTCGGGGCAACTGGACTGCTCTTCTCGGGGGTTGTGTCAGGGGTCTGTACTTCCATCCCCGGTCGCTTCTTCCCAGACTGCTTCACCCTCATATTCACGTCTGCAAAAAGAGAAATTCAGAACCTTTCTCAACAAATTCAGAAACACCCGCAATTTGAACAGGAAACCCAAGAGCAAAATTTCGCATTCAGTTGGTAGATATTTACAAAATACTACAGTGGAAAAACTTTCCTCCCCCCCCCAAACTTTGAGTTTTACTCAAAGTTTTAGAAAACGAGATCAACATTGGTTAAAATTGGAGATTCATCTCAAGCCCTACAAACCTTGTCAGACAATCCTGTCAGAACTACTGCATATAACTCGCACTGATCACAGAAACCCAGGCAAATATTTTTTTTAAAACTTTAATCTAATCCGAGGGTTCAATAATCATGCTAACATGAAATATCTGTTCATGCTACGAGAAATAAAGACATCTCAAACTTTCAGAACCCAAAACATACCAGCCATCGCGATATCAACACCAAACAAAACAGAGCGAGTTCGAGTTTAAAGGAGAAATGTGTAACACCCCAGAAGCAGAGCAGGAATAATGTGTGAAACTTCGTACCTGATATTCGACAAGAACTCCTTTAAGTATTGCAAACCTTGCTGACTCTTTCGCTCAATTTGCCAAAGTCGAAGTGGTTTTTGAAAAGTTTCAACAATGAAGAACAACTAAAAACTACTCTACTTAAAGAAAGTCTGCTGCAGGAAACGAGGCAACCCTTCAACTTACCATGATTAGACATAACTTTTTCTTTTAAAACAAAGGAAAGTTAATTCCAAAACCGTCATTCCTAAAAGGTAACCATATTCTCTCTCTCCTCAACGGCTATGTGGCTAATCCCCATCCACAGATTTCATGCTTTTCACTGTTTCCTTTTTTCTCTACTTCCTTTTTTTTTCTTCTTTTTTTTTTTAAAATTGAAATAACTCTAAATAAATACTGATTAAAAGACTTAAAATATTTACAATCTACGATGAGCAGTGTTCAACACCCATGCTACTCACAGGCTGTAGCATTCACTATCCTAAAACTGATTTTTGCATAAGGTTTAAATTTAACTAGGCAAGAAAAATAAATTCAGAATAAAATAAAAAATAAAAATTGCTGAATCCTAAGCTATCATTTCATGATTCATCTATTCCTCATGATAGCTTAGGTTACCTCAATCTTAAGGCTCTCCTGGATCAGTGGAAACTCTTGGATTCTCCCAGCTCTTGTTGTGGTATCTCTTCACTCTCTGTCCATTAACCTTGAAAGTGCTCCCTGTATTTTCATCTCTCAAATCAACAGCCCCATGAGGATAGATTTTCACCTGGGTAAAAGGTCCTGACCACCTGGACTTTAGTTTCCCAGGGAACAACCTCAATCTTGCATTAAAGAGCAACACCTGCTGTCCTTCCTCCAGATTTCTATTTACAATCTTGCTGTCATGCCATCTCTTCACCTTTTCTTTGTATATCTTTGCATTCTCATAACTCTGCATTCTCAGTTCCTCTAGTTCATTTAACTGCAACATCCTCTTTTCTCCACTAGATTTTGGGTTTAGATTCAGCTTCCTTGTGGCCCAAAATGCCTTATGCTCCATTTCCAGAGGCAAATGGCAAGCCTTTCCATACACAATTCGGTAGGGAGACATTCCCAAGGGTGTCTTGTAAGCTGTGCGATAGGCCCATAATGAATCATCCAAATGCTTGGACCAATCCTTCCTTGTGGTGTTTACCACTTTTTCCAGGACACTCTTCACCTCTCTGTTAGACAACTCTGCCAACCCATTAGTTTGTGGGTGATAAGCAGTCGAGACCTTGTGATTGATGTTGTACTTGGCAAGAAGAGCAGCTAAGCTCTTGTTAATGAAATGAGTCCCTTCATCACTAATGATTGCCCTTGGAGTCCCAAACCTTGTGAAGATGTTCCTGTGCAGAAATTTAATCACAGTGGTAGCATCATTGTGAGCACAAGCACAAGCTTCCACCCATCGAGACACATAATGGACAGCTAGCAAGATATACTCATTCCCAAAAGAAGATGGAAAAGGCCCCATAAAATCCATACCCCACACATAAAAAAGTTCAACTTCAACAATGTTGTTCAGAGGCATAACATTCTTAGCTGGCAAATTCCCTACTCTTTGGCATCTGTCACAATTCTTCACAAACTCAAAGGCATCTTTGAAAATTCCTGGCCAATAGAACCCTGATTGCAACACCTTAGCAGCTGTCCTCTGTCCTCCAAAATGCCCCCCGTATGCTGAAGCATGACACTCATTCAGAATATTTGGAATTTTATAGTCTGGCACACATCTTCTGAAAATCTGATCAGGGCCTAATCTGTACAAGGTTGGGTCATCCCAATAATAATATTTAGAATCATGCAGAAATCTCTTCAGCTGCTGCCCATGCAACCCATATGGTTTCCTACCTGTAGCAAGGTAATTTGCAATATCTGCAAACCATGGTGCATCTTCTTCCTTGCATGCCAAGAGCTGCTCATCTGGGAATGCATCATTGATTTGTGCTGTATCATCTACCCCAAATGGATTTTCCAACCTCGAAAGGTGATCAACAACTTGGTTCTCTGTCCCTTTTCTGTCTTTGATTTCCAAATCAAATTCTTGTAATAAGAGGATCCATCTGATAAGCCTTGGTTTTGCATCTTTCTTGGCCATCAAGTACTTTATTGCCGAGTGATCCGTAAATACAACAACCTTTGCTCCTACCAAGTAAGACCTGAACTTGTCAAAAGCAAATACAACAGCCAGCAATTCCTTTTCTGTAGTGGTATAGTTTTTCTGTGCACCATCCATCGTTTTGCTGGCATAGTATATAGATCGGAAGATCTTGTCCTTTCTCTGCCCCAACACTGCCCCAACTGCATAATTACTTGCATCACACATTAATTCAAAGGGTTCATCCCAATTTGGTGGCTGCATCTCTGGGGCTGTAACAAGTGCTGCTTTCAGTTTCTCAAAAGCTATCACACAGTCATTTCCAAACTCAAACTTCCTGTCCTGTTCCAGCAGCTCAGACAATGGCTTGGCTATCTTAGAAAAATCCTTAATGAACCTCCTATAAAAGCCTGCATGGCCTAGAAAACTCCTGACTGCCTTCACTGATCCTGGGATTGGCATTTTGTCTATCACTTCAATTTTTGCAGGATCAACTTCAATACCTTTATTAGAGATCTTATGCCCCAGTACCACTCCTTGCTGCACCATAAAACAGCATTTCTCCCAGTTCAGAACCAGCTGTGACTTCTCACACAATTGCAACACCCTTTCAAGATTTCCCAAGCATGTATTGAAGTCCTTCCCAAAGACTGAGAAGTCATCCATAAACACTTCTAGCCCATTCTCAATCATATCAGAAAATATAGAGATCATGCAGCACTGGAAAGTTGCTGGTGCATTGCAAAGACCAAATGGCATTCTTCTGAATGCAAATGTTCCATAAGGACAAGTGAATGTGGTTAAGCTCTGATGTTCAGGGGCTATTGCAATCTGATGATAGCCTGAATACCCATCCAAGAAACAATAGTAATCTTGCCCTGCTAATCTGTCCAACATCTGATCCACAAAAGGTAGTGGAAAATGGTCTTTTCTGGTGGCATCATTTAACTTCCTGTAATCTATACATATCCTCCATCCAGAAACTGTTCTTGTGGTTATCATCTCACTCTTCTCATTCTGAACCACAGTTACCCCCCCTTTCTTGGGTACACATTGCACCGGGCTAACCCAAGAGCTGTCTGATATAGGGAAAATGATCCCTGCATCCAACCATTTGATAATTTCTTTCTTCACAACTTCCTTCATGATAGGATTGAGCCTTCTCTGTGGCTACACTGAATTCTTGCTGCCATCTTCTAATAGTATCTTATGCATGCAGATTGTGGGGCTAATTCCCTTGATATCTGAGATAGTCCATCCAAGTGCTTGCTTATGCTTCTTCAGCATGTGCATCAGTTTCTGTTCATCCTCATCTTTCAGATTTGAAGCAATGATCACCGGTAAAGTATCTGCTTCTCCAAGGTAAATATACTTCAGGTGATCAGGCAGAGGTTTTAGTACTAGTTCAGGGGGTTCTTCCAAAGAAGACTTAGGTTCTCTTTGCTCCCTATTCATAAGATCTAGTGATTCGAAGGCTGTTTTGTAACCCCCAAACTTTATACCATGCTCAACCCATGCTACAACATCTTCTTCTATCTTGTCTTCATTTTCACATTCACTCTGCTGTAATCTTTCAACATGTTCTGCTATCACTGATTCCAAAATTCCAATGGTGAAACAATCTTCTGATTCATCTGGTAGCTTCATAGTGTTAAAAAGATTAAAGGTAGCCCTCTCTTCATGGACTCGCATAATCAGTTCTCCTTTCTCCACATCAATCAATGTTCTCCCTGTAGCCAAGAAAGGCCTCCCCAGAATAATAGGCACTTCTCTATCAGCTTCATAATCCAAGATGATAAAGTCAGCTGGAAAGATAAACTTATCAACCTTGACCAACACATCTTCAATTTTTCCTTCTGGGTGAACAGTTGATCTATCTGCAAGTTGTAATGTGATGGTAGTTGGTCTGGCTCCTCCAATTCCTAACTTCCTGAATATTGAGAGTGGCATTAAGTTCACACTAGCACCCAGATCGCATAGCGCTCTTCCAACATCTCTTCCTCCAATTGAACAAGGAATGGTGAAACTCCCTGGGTCCTTTAGCTTTGCTGGGATCTGCCTTCTCAAGGGCCCACTAACTTCTTCAAACAAAGACACAGTCTCAAACTCCTTCAACCTTTTCTTTTTGGTCAAAATGTCTTTTAGAAACTTTACATAGGTCGGCATCTGTTCCAGAGCTTCCACCAAAGGGACATTTATGTGGATCTGTTTGAGCATGTCCAAGAACTTTTTAAACTGCTCCTCTTCCTTCTGTTTCTTGAATCTGATAGGGTAAGGTGGTTGGGGTAGATTGTGATCATCTTCCACTGATTTCCTTTTACTGTTAAAGACATTTTCTTCAGGAGGGTCAACAGGTTTTTCTTGACTCACCAGCTTTTCATTGGTTACTGGATGAGATTCCTTGACAGGTGCTTTCCCTTCCCTGTGATTACTGGTTCCACTCCGTTCCCCCTTTTCAGATGACCCATTATTTTGCTGCTGAACTCCTTCAGGTGTCTCCTCAATCTGCCTACCACTTCTCAGAGTTACCACCTTGCAGTGCTCATTTCCCCCTCTAGGGTTCTCTGTATTGCTAGGTAGGCTCCCTTGTGGTCGATTTCTGATATCATTAGCCAACTGCCCCATTTGCACCTCCAAGTTTCTTAAAGATGAAGCTTGGCTTTGTATTAAGGCATCTTGACAGCCTCACCTCATTCTTAGCCATAAACTCCTTCATCATTTCTTTCATGGATTTCTCCTGCTTCAGAGGTGGAGCTTCTAAGCTCTGCTGTGGATTTCCTTGCTGTTGGTTATGCTGTGGCTGGTTATACTGGTGGGGTTGATTGTAGCCACCTTTGTTATAGTTGTTATGCTGATCCCGTGCTCCAGCATTTTGATTCCCCTGTCCAGACCAAGATAAATTAGGATGATTCCTCCACCCTGGATTATAAGTATTTGAATATGGGTTGTTGTTTCCCTGGTACTGTTGCTGTCTATTTCCCACGTAACACACAGAAGTGGGATTCGAAGGGCATTCCTCAAATTGATGTCCCTCCCCACAATAGATACAACTCAAAACCCTTGTGTTTTCAGTTGGCATAGCAGGTGCCATGTTCTGACTAGTATTTTTCTCAATGTTCTTTACAGCAGCTCCCAAAGCCTCCATTTGAACTGTAAGAGCATGTATAGGATCAATTTCCAAAAGTCCTGCAACCTTTGGAGTGGTTACAGCAGCTGCTCTGGAAGTAGCCCAGAGGTAATTGTTTGCAGCTATTTTGTCCAAAATCTCACAAGCCTCATTATAAGTTTTATCCAATAGGGCTCCTCCTGCTGTAGCATCAATCATCATCCTGGAGTTCCCAAGCAACCCATTATAAAACATCTCTATCTGCATACCATAAGGGATTCCATGATTGGGACACCTTCTCAGCAATTCTTTGTACCTTTCCCATGCTTCACTGATTGACTCATCACATTCTTGTTTGAATGACATAATAGCATTTCTGCACCTTGCATTCCTCGTGGGAGGGAAGTATTTCATCAGAAAAGTTTCTGCTAGCTCATTCCAAGTTGTAACAGAGCCAGGTGTCAAATTTGTGAGCCATGTTTTAGCACTGTCCCTTAAGGAGAAGGGAAATAATCGCATCCTCAATGCCTCAGCTGTTACTCCCTGCAGTTTGAAGTTGTCACAGATTTCCAAAAATGATTTCAAATGCAAATGAGGATCTTCTGTGGCTTGTCCACTGAATTGCCCTAAGCTCTGCAACATCTGGAACATCACTGGCTTCAACTCAAAATGCTGTGCTTGTACTTCAGGTCTCACCACCCCAGGATCGAAATCAATAAATCTTGGTGCCATGAGAGTTCTGATAATCCAATCCTTATCATCAATTTCCCTCTCTGGTCGTTCTTCAGCCATCTTCTTGATTTTCGGCTTCCTTCTGTTTCTTCTAAAAGTTCTCTCGATTTCAGGATCAAATTGGGAATAATTCTTTCACAATCCTTTCACTCATGCACTACTGTCCCACCTGCATTATGAAAATGGTTAGTTTCCAAAACCAGGCAGACCAGTCAATATGGTACTCAAACAATTCAAAAGCATTCAGATTTAAATTCAACCACTCCCCGGCAACGGCGCCAAGAACTTGTTGTGTGCTATAGTGTGACTACAGAACTAATGTGCAAGTATACACAGATCACAAGTAATACAGTCTAATGAGACCAGATATCGTACCCAAGGGAGTGGGTTTCTAAATCGTGCACTATGAATTGTTTGCAATAAAAGAGGATAGTTTTTATCTAGATCCTAATAAAGCATGAAATGTGCAATAATTATAATTCCAAGAAGGGCTAAAAACAATAATACTTCTTCACTCCACAAAATGATCATAAACAATCAATTGGATATCACAAATGTTGAGAGAAACACACTCAGGTTATGGAATACAAAGCACCTCAGCTATCCTATATGCTAGAGCTTCCGTCTCGCAATACTCTGAACCTTGGAACTTTTTCTAAATCTGCCTAGTGAACTGTCGCCCAACTAGGTCTACACCTTCTCACTAGAATGCATATGTCTATGACTTTCATAGTGGTCGGATGATGGCAAAATGAAACAAAGCTCGGTCAAGTTGTACCGTTTCATATGTCTATGAAATCAACACAATCATCTAAAATCTCCTCGGCTTATTTCTCCTTTCGGTTTCCATAAGTGATGGGTTCCTTTCCACTGTCGTGTTCAAGAAACGATTTAAAACAAGATCAAAGATAAGTTCAGACATGCGAAACTCGGTTCTAACATATATTCAAACAAAAGGTACTTTGATCCATAACCCAAGTGCAAAAAGGAATTAGTTCATGCTCGGTATTAAAAGAGTAACAGCCACAAGATCATTCATCATCTAAACTCAACAATGAAAGAAAGCTAAATCAAACTATGCGATGATCCCCTGCTGCTTCAATGCCTTCCCATCCAAGCTGGATTTCTATCTTCCTCCTTGTCTCTCTTTCTATTCGTGTGTGTGTCTCTTTTTGCCCCCGTGCTCCTTTCAATCTGATAATCTCCACTTTTTCTTGCACAGCCGTCGGTTTTCTCACCCCTCATGGGATGCGTCCACGTGTCAAGAAGTCACTACTTTTCTCCAAATTCGATAACCCTGGAATCCTTGTTTTCCCATTTTCTCTCAAATCTACGAATTTAGTTATCTTTTTAATTTATTTCTTTTCAATTATTGCCTAGTATAAATAAATCAAACTCTTTTACCGATGTGTCTAGATAGTAGTAAGATATCTGCATTTTAGTGCTTGACTATATTTCGAGCTTGCAATCTTTGAGTTCGATAAATTATTACATGCCCTCTTCAGTGGTTTGTACACTTGCAGAATAGCGTGTTGCAAAATACGCTATCAAGTTTTTGGCGCCATTGCCGGGGATTGCATAGATTTATAATTGACCTAATTCTGATATTATGCTATTTACTCGAGACTTTATTTTACACAATTTTATTTTATTTTCGGTGTTAATCACTTCTGGAATTCTGTGCAGGTAGTATATGCAAACCAGATCAAAGGGTCCAACACTTGAACCCATAGATCCGGAATTCGAATCCACCTGTCGTAGGAATTCTGCCATAAGAAAGTTAGCATTCCCAATGGCCGACAAAAATCAAGCAACGCAGATAGCTGATTTACAGAGGCAGCTACAAGAGATGAATTTGAGACTGCAGCAGCAGCAGCCTCCGGCTGCACCTCACCAGCCGACTATTGATGAGATGTATGAGCCGATGACTGACATGCATCATCATGCAGATTTTGGGCTGAAGGTGGATACACCGAACTTTGAATTGAGAACCGAATTGATTCAGTCCGCCCAGCAAAATCAGTTTGGGGGACTACCGTCTGAGGATCCCCATGTGCACATCCAGTCTTTCTTGCTGCTGTGCGACACGGTCAAGCAGAATCAGGTGCCGATAGACTACATCAGATTGCACCTATTCTCCTTCACATTGCGTGACAGAGACCTCTCTTGGTATCTGTCTCTGAATCGTAGTGAGATCACTACATGGCAGGAATTATGCAAGTTATTTCTATTCCAGTTTTTCCCGCCCAGCAAGACCATCCAACTGCAGACTCAGATCACACAGCTCAGAAAGTTCGCTGGGGGGTCACTATACGAGGCATGGGAGCGCTACAAGGATCCACTACGTGCTTGCTCTTTCCATGGTTATACTGAGAAGCAACACGTCTGCCACTTCTATAGAGGGCTAGACAAGAAGACTCAGAAGCATGTGAATGCTTCATCTGGAGGGTCACTGACTGCTAGGCCACCACAGGAAGGGCTAAACTTGCTGGAAGTCATGGATAAAAGTGAATACAACAGGCCTACAGAGAGGATGGAACACATAATAGCAGCAGTAGACGATAATGGGGACCTGGCTGTTGAGATTAAGCTAATGAGGCAGGAGGTGGCTGCATCTACAAAATCTATGGAGCAGCGCCTCTCCAAGCTGGAGAACAATGTGCCACATTATGGGTTTGAGCAGGGAGGTGATTTGTCACAGCTGGAAGATGTCAATTATGTGAACCAAAGGAACTTCCAGAACAATAGGGGATATCCATCGGGGAACATGACATACCACCCCAACAATTGAAATCATCCCAATTTCTCCTATGCCAATCCGAATAATGCACTGCGGCCCCCACCTGGATTTTCTGCAAATAATGGGGGTACTAGCGAGCCCAAGAAGCCAAGCATGAGAGAGCTTCTGACCCAGTTCATCTCCATATCCAATGCTAAGACTACCAAAATAGAGGGAGACATCTCTGCACTATAGACTGGTAGGGGGGAGATGGGGAAACACATGAAGAAGATGGATACACAGATCTCCCAGATTGTTAATGTGATTGACAATCAGCACACTCATGGACAGTTCCCCAGAAATACAGTGGTGAATCCGAAGGACCACTGCAATGCCATTACTACTCGCAGTGGTAAAGGTTATTAGGGCCCATCTATGCCCCTTGATACACCTGTGCAACCTGAAGTTGGACAACCTGCTCGTGTCCTTCCTGAAGAAGAACAGACTCAAAAGACCAAGGGAACTAGTCCTGAAGACAGTCCCAAACCAGCCGGCCCCATCGTTGTTCCCTTCCCACAACGATTTGCTAAGAAGCAAAAGGAGGGGAGATACAAGAGATTTCTGGAGCATATGAAGAAGATCCACATCAACCTCCCTCTGATTAAAGTTGTGCAGGAAATTCCTTGGTACATGAAATTTCTGAAGGATATGGTTACCCAGAAGAAGCCATTCGGCGCACTCGAGACTGTGAATTTATTTGAAGAATGTAGCGCCATTATTCAGAAGAAAATGCCGGGAAAAAGAGCTGATCCGGGCTACTTTTCTATCACCTGCGTGATTGGGGGTCAGACCTTTGAGAAGGTACTGTGTGGTTCATGGGCCAGCATCCATCTGATGCCCCTCTCCATTTTCAAAAGGCTGAGGATTGGGGACATCAAACCGACTACCATTAGACTCCAGATGGCTGACAGGTCGGTGAACTACCCTAAAGGGGTAGTAGAGAACGTGCTAGTGAAGGTGGGGGAATTTATTTTCCCAGCTGATTTTGTGGTCCTAGATATGGAAGATGACCGAAATATTCCCCTGATTCTTGGGAGGCCTTTCCTCCACACTGCTGATCCTCTCATAGATGTGAACAAAGAAGAGTTGACTTTGAGGGTGAACGACGAGAAGATCACTTTCTCCATCTACAAGGCCATGGAGCGCCACGACTCAGATGACTGCTTTGAGGAGTGCGACATGGTCCAGGTTTTGTATCCCTTTGACTCTTCTATTGTTTCTTCTGATTCTTTAGACTATGGGGTACAAAATTATGTTTATTCTTGTGATGAGCTATATGATTTTTCTGATGAGCAGCTAGAGTCTGTTCTAGCATTAGATGGTGCAGGTGAGAAGAACAAGGTGGAAAGCGCCTATTTTCTGAAGTTAAGGAGCGAGGAGGAAGAAGAAGAAGCTCGCATGAAGGATCTAAGGCAGGAAGAAAAGAAAGAGCCACCGGTACTGGAACTGAAGCCTTTACTGGATCATCTGAGGTATGCCTACTTAGGGGAAAATGACACATATGCGGTAATTGTATCTGCTACCTTATCTTCTAGTCAATTAGATAGATTACTGAGGGTTTTGAGAGACCACCAATCTGCTATTGCGTGGTCGTTATCTGGCATAAAGGGTATTAGCCCTTCTATCTGTATGCACATGATACTACTGGAAGATGGATACAAACCTAAGGTGCAGCCGCAACGAAGGTTAAATCCTATCATGCAGGAGGTGGTGCAAAAGGAGGTGCTAAAGCTACTGGATGCTGGCATGATCTATGCCATCTCGGATAGTGAATGGGCGAGCCCCAGTCAAGTGGTGGCCAAAAAGGGAGGTACTACTGTCATCAAGGACGAGAGTGGCCAGGAGATCGCCCATAGGCCTATCACGTGCTGGAGAATGTGCATCGACTACAGAGCACTTAACAGTGCTACTCGTAAGGAGCACTTCCCTCTCCCTTTTATTGATTAGATGCTGGATAGGTTAGCTGATAACTCTTGAAAAAGAGTTATATTCTCTTTATTTTAGTTCGTTTTAGAGAGTCTTTCGGATAAGTTCACCCAAATAAGTGTTGTTTTAGTCTTGTTTTTAGTTGTTCGAGTCCTTCCAGGTTTATTTCGTGTTTTAGAGGAAATAACGTTGTTTTTAGAGGATTTGGAGTGAATTGTCGTGCAGGAGATTGCTTGATTTTCGAAGGTTATGCTGGAGCAAAGAAAGAAGATGCTGAAGCAAAGCTGAGCTGACCCAGTCCAAAATCAACTTGGTCAAATTTCGGGAATGACGTGGATAAAGTCAAATTAGCTGAGCTGGGTGTGCGAAAAAGAGCAGAAATTCACCTACTTTCCTCAAGGACAATTTGGGAATGTTCCTAAAAGTGGAAACCTAAAATTGGGGAAGGATATAAAAGCCCAAAGGAGAGAGAAGAAGGGGAAACACACGCATCATTTCGATCGCCACACATTGAGCTGGGACTTTCAGCTAGGAAGAGGAAAAACACACGACAGAGGAAGAAGGCGAGCCACATCTCAGCCATTGCCGACGAGAAGCCAGCTCGAGGTTGAGGAATCGTCTCGTGTTGCAGCTAATCGAAGGGGGATTCTTCCTCTCGTCCATCCTATCTTTAATTCCCTGTTTTAATTATGAATTTCAGTTTCCCAATTATGGATCTAGCTCTCACCCGTGTAAATATGAGCTAAATTAGTAGGCCTTGGGCTATGGATGAAGCTTGCATGTTTTTACTTTAATGTGTTACTTGGTTGTTAATGGTATGGAGTTTGAGCTTTTGAAGGTTTAGTTCTTCTAATTGCAATTCTTGTGGAAGCTTGAATGTGTGATTTATACTTAATCTTGGTTTGGAAGAATTAAGATTATGAGTAGAAACCTCAATTGCTCCACAATGTGTTGCATAGGAATATGTAGATGTTGTGTTTGCTTAATTGCCTAAGAGAGCTGTGAATAATGCTGGTCTTGAATTGAATTTGGGCATAGGAATATGTTAATTTAATTTAAGAAAAGCAATCTCATCTATTTTGGAAAATCTAGCTGGGAATAGTAATTTGGCTGCAATTTACTCTGTGCTGTTGCAACTGCTGTAGCATGACTTTTACAGCAAGCGAATCCATAGCCTAGGCCGTTTGTTTTTCTCGTCGATTAAAAAGGAATTGGTCTGATCCGTTTTGCCCATTTTTCCCTTATTTTTAACCATCCCCTGTTTCATGTTCATTGTTTATTTTCCATTTAAATCATGCCTAGGATAATTAAACAAATCAAATCATTTTTCCCCATCAATTAAACCGAGTTGAGTGTTTGTGCACCTTTAACCCTTCCCCGTGGATTCGATACTTGGAGAATACTCCGTTTTATATTACTTGTGATAGTGTATACTTGCACTAGTGTGTTTTACATGCGAACATTAGCGGGGTATGATTTTTACTGCTTTCTAGATGGTTATTCTGGATATAACCAAATAGCGATAGCCCCCGAGGACCAGCATAAATCTGCTTTCACTTGTCCTTATGGTATTTTTGCATACAGACGCATGTCATTTAGTTTATGTAATGCCCCTGCTACATTCCAGAGATGCATGATGTCTATTTTTAGTGGACTTGTAGAAAATATTATGGAAGTTTTTATGGATGATTTTTCTGTGTTTGGTCATACATTTGATAACTGTTTAGAAAACCTAATTACTGTTCTGCAGCGCTGTCAAGAAACTAACCTGATTTTGAATTGGGAAAAATGCCATTTTATGGTGCGAGAGGGCATTGTCCTCGGTCACAAAGTTTTTGCAGGTTTAGAGGTAGATCGTGCCAAGATTGTGGCGATCTCAAAGCTGCCACCCCCCACCAATGAGAAGTCGGTGAGGAGCTTTTTGGGTCATGCAGGATTCTACCGGAGGTTTATAAGGGAGTTCTCTAAAATCTCTAAACCTCTGAGTTCTCTACTTATGAAGGATGCAAAATTCGTTTTTGATGAACATAGTTTGCAGGCCTTTGAAAAGCTGAAGCTGGCCCTCACAACTGCTTTAGTACTTATCTCACCAGACTGGTCAGAGCCTTTTGTCCTGATGTGCGACGCCAGTGATACTGCACTTGGGGCTACCCTGGGTCAGACGAGGAACAAGATTTTCAGAGTCATTCACTACGCCAGCAAGACTCTGGATGAAGCCCAAGTCAACTACACTAATACGGAAAAGGAGCTGCTAGCAGTAGTCTTTGCATTTGATAAGTTCCGGGCATATCTGGTTGGGGCAAAGACGGTGGTCTATACGGATCATGCTGCAATCTGGTACTTGTTTGAGAAGAAGGAGGCCAAGCCGAGACTGATCCGGTGGATTCTACTGCTGCAGGAATTTGATATGGATATTAAGGATCGGATAGGATGTGAGAACATGGTAGCAGACCACTTGTCTAGGCTGGAGAATCCGGTGGAGGGAGATGATCCCCAAATTCGGATTATTGAGGTTTTTCCTGACGAGCAACTGCTCGTAGCTGAGGAGGTAGATCAATGGTACATGGATCTGGTGAATTATTTAGTTGCAGGCGTTCTACTGCCTGATATGTCCTCGCATCAGAAGAGGAAGTTCTTGCACGATTGCAAGTTCTACTACTGGGATGAGCCCTTCCTCTACCACCGCTGTGCTGATATGGTGATCCTGCGGTGCATTGGAATGCAGGAGCGAGAACAAATAATGGGGGATTGTCACTTATCTCCCTATGGAGGACACTGTGCAGCGAACAAGACAACCATAAAGGTCCTCACAAGTGGATTTTACTGGCCTACTGTTTACCGCAATTGTTAGAAATTTGTGGCTAGCTGCGACAGATGCCAGAGGATGGGGAACATCTCAAGGAGGGATGAGATGCCTCAGAAATACATGCTCGAGATCGAGCCCTTTGATGTATGGGGCATTGATTTCATGGGACCATTTCCTAAGTCCCATGGATATCAATACATCCTTCTGGCCGTGGATTATGTGACCCGGTGGGTTGAGGCTATCCCCACTGTGACTAGTGACTCAAAGGTGGTGCTCAAGTTTCTACAAAAGAACATCCTAACTCGTTTTGGAGCACCTCGAGCACTGCTGAGTGATGGAGATACACACTTCAAGAACAAGTGGCTGGGGAGTCTGCTGGCAAAATATGGAGTTCATCACAAAATCACATCTCCATACCACCCCCAGGCTAATGGGCAAGCTGAGTTAGCCAACAGAGAAATTAAGCAGATCCTGGAAAAGTTTGTGGTTTCAAGGAAGGATTGGGCTACTCGCTTGGATGATGCGCTATGGGCATATAAGACTGCATTCAAGACTCCAATTGGTATGTCTCCGTATCAGTTGGTGTTTGGGAAGTCATGCCATCTACCGGTGGAACTCGAGCATAGAGCGTATTGGGAAGTAAAAAAGATTAACTGGGATCTGAAGACTGCGGCTGAGTGATAAGTTAGGATTTTTACCATCTTATCTAGTTGTTCTTTGACTAATTGTGTGATGTTCAGATTGTTTTTAGTGTCTTTTTCATGCATGGATTGGCTTTTGTGCTCGTAATGTTGTGTTTGATGAATCATGCACGTTTTTAGTCGAAAATAGGAAAGAGTTGGATTTCCAGTTCCAGGTCCACGTCGATCGACGCCAGGCACGTCGATCGACGAGGAAAATGGAGTGGAGCGATCAACGAAGGAGAAGGAGAGATCGACGAAGGCAGCAAAGCTCATGTCGATCGACGCCATTTCACGTCAATTGATGAGGGTGTTTCATCGGTGTCGATCGACGCCATTCTCCTACGATCGACGCGGCTGTGGGAATTCCTAATCTGAGTCTGATTTGAAGATAAAGACATATCTAATCCTAGATATTGTTTGATACATCTTTCACTATTATAAATAGCCATGTAAAATTTGTTTTTTAGGGTGGGAAATCAGTAGAGCAATTAAGAGATTTTAGTATTGAAGATTTTTAGAGATTTCCAAGGCTTTTTAGAGTTTATGTTTGAAGACAGAGTTTTGTGGGAAGACATTCAGACCCAAGTTTTTATGCAAATCAGGTTTTATTTTTCTATGATGAATATTACTCTGAATATGTGTAACTAATCTCTTCCTCAGATTCTAAGGTTTTGAACTATCAATGTATGCATGTTTTGATTAATTGAATTATTTTTCCCTTTCCCTTCGTAGTTTGTGAAATCTGTGTTTATTCATAATCTTGAGTTTGCTGGCCACATCTTAGGATTAATTAGTTGATTACTTGAGACGTAACTGTAATAGTTTTCAATGGAAAGAGATTTTCACAATATAATTTGATTTCTTGTCGTAACTGAAGGAGATTGATTGTAGGGATAAATCTGTAGATCTTTAGAGTTAGTTAATTTATCTTGAGACCGAGCGGAGATAGGTTATTAATTAATCTACTTTATGAATTGTCCAACAAAGAAGTTCATAATACCTTTCTGATGTTTCACTACGAAGAGGAATTAAATTGGGAAATAATCAATTCATCATCTATGTCATACTTGATAGGTAGATATCCCTGGAATCTGTACTTCTCATAATCGTTTTCATCCAAAGTATTTTAATTTCCTGTTTACTTTTTATTCGCAAGTATTCCGATTTTCAAAACAACCAAAACCCAACAATTTGATTCTCCTAACCAGTATTTTGAGAACTTCTTATTTAGTACTTAAGGTTTTTCATTACTTCATTCCCCGTGGGATCAATACTTTTCATTTGCCGCTATATTATTAGCTTTGCTAAGTCGCTGTTAAATAATTTAGCGATCAAATTTTTGCGACGTTGCCGGGGAGTGAATAGAATTAATCTTACTATTTAATCTATGATTGAAATACTGATTTGGGCTGTAATTTTCGTACTTTTCTTAAAATTTTCGTATCTTTCGTCGTTCACATCGATCGATGCTATAGCTCGTCGATCGACGCCATTGTGTTTTCAGATTTTCAATTTTTCAATTTCAGTTCGTTTCGTTTTATTTTCAGTCTTACCTCACTACCTCCTTTGCTGTACAGGTAGTGCATGAGTACGTGAGCTAGAGGAAAGGACCCACTTTATTATCACCCGGACATTGAAGCTACTTGTAGAAAGATCCGAAGGAATAAGCGTGCTCAGGAAAGCTCAAGTAATCAAGCCATGGAAGATAACGTACCACCGCCGATTATTCAACCGCCTCCACCGGTACTAACTGCAGAAGAGCGAGCTTTGCTTCTCCAAGAAGTTCAAGCTATGAGGGCACAAATCCAACAGCTAAATCTAGAAAGAGACCTCGAGAGGAACAATCCGAATGGAAGGGATGTTCGCCGTAATCCACTGTTTGAGGACAATCCCGATAATGAAGAGGATGACAACCTGAATCCGCCAGAGGAATCTGACGATGAGGAAGAAGAGGAGGCCATGTAGAACCGATATAAACCTCGGTTCAGGGAGACAGACTTCAGGATTGACATCAATGCCTACAATTTTGAGCTAAAGACCGGATTGGTGCAGATGGTGCAACAAAATAAATTCGGAGGAAGAGCCACTGAGGATCCTTATGCACATCTGGATAAGTTCCTTATGCTCTGCAATACTGTCAAAATCGGAGGAGTCAGCAAGAGTGCCATCCGAATGCGTCTGTTCGCATTCTCTCTGAGGGATAAGGCACAATCATGGTTCACTGCATTGGACAAGGAAAGTATAAGCACATGGACTGAATTGAGGAATGAATTCCTGGAAAACTTCTTCCCTCCGAATGTCATCAGGCAGAGAAGGAAGGAAATCATCATATTCGCTCAAAGAGCTGATGAGAGCTTCAGTGAGAAGTGGGAGCGATTCAAAGAACTACTGAGATCTTGCCCCGGACATGGCTTTCCGCCAGGAGAACAGGCAGAAGCATTTTACGAAGGACTCAATGATAAGACCGTCAAGTTTGTGGATACCACACTGGGAGATACCATCATGACGAAAAGCGGAAAGAAGGACATGGAATTCTTCCAAAAGATGGCCAACAACACTCAACGGTGGTCCTCAAGTCGAACTCGGCCTGTGAAAGCAGTCGAAAAAGCGGTGGAGAAAGTTGCCGGACAACCTGATTTGGCAACCGAGCTGAAAAAGCTAAAGGAAGAGTTCGCTCCACTGAAGTAAGAGAAAACAATCGCTGCAGTTGAGACAGTGCAAGCTCCACCTGAGGGGGATGGTGCCGAGGTAAACTTTATCCAAAGGGGCGATTATCAAAATAACTACCGAGGAGGATATCAGCAACACAATCAGAAGCGTAACCAACCCTATAATTATAAGCATTCAAGGAATCACCCTATATTTTCCTACGCAAACCCTCAAGCCATGGAGAAGCCACCACCGGGATTTGCCGTACAAGATGGGGCAGTTGTGGAGAAGAAGAAGCCAAATCTCGAGGAGATTTTGGCTAAATTCATGGAAGGCTCCACTTATACAGTAGCCAAGCTAAAGCAAGAAATCTCGGGTGTGAACACTAAGGTTGATCAGATGCAGACGCATGTGCAGATCATAGAGAACCAAGTCAGCCAGATTGCCGATGCCCTTGGAACTAAACACAAGCCAGGACAACTCCCGAGCAACACTCAGGTCAACCCCAAGAACCAGAATAAGAGGAACCAATTGAATGCCATAACTCTGAGAGGGGTAAATCATATGAAGGGCCAAAGCAGGCAGGGGAAGACACCCGGGAGGAAGGAGAAGCCGAGCAGGACGAAGAAGCCGTCGCAGACAAAATCCCGTCGACCGACGCGGGGTCTCCGTCGATCGACACATCACCAAAGGCCACATCAATCGACGCTAATCCACATCGATCGACGCTCGCTTCCATTCCACCCTTGAAGAAACCGCCTTTGCTGTATCCGCAGCGGTTTTCCAAGACAAAGATGAACGAGAGGTATGCACGATTCCTGGAAACAATGAAGAAGGTGCATATCAACATTCCATTGGTCGAAGCCCTGCAAGAGATGCCCGGATACATCAAGTTTCTGAAAGACATGGTCTATCAGAAAAGACCCTTCTTGGAGCATGAGACGGTCAACCTGCTCGAACAATGCAGCGCCATTATTAAAAAGAAGATGCCAACCAAAAGGGAGGACCCATGATCTTTCACAATTTCCTGCGTCATCGTAGGTGAGACCTTTGGGAAAGTTCTCAGCAATTCTGGAGCATCAATCAATCTGATGCCGCTGTCAATCTTCAAGCGGTTGAAGATCGAAAACATCAAGCCCACAACAATCTCACTTCAGATGGCCGATCGATCAGTATCTTACCCGAAAGGCATCGTGGAAGATGTGCTGGTGAAGGTAAAAGATTTCATCATTCCAGCCGATCTCGTGGTGCTCGATATGGAAGAGAATCGCAACATTCCTCTGATCCTTGGAAGACCATTCTTGAAGACCGGAGGGGCATTGATCGACATTTGAGACGACAAACTGACATTTTGGGTGAACAACGAGTCAGTCACATTCTCGATCTATAAGGCAATGCAGAAGCACAATGAAGGAAGCTATCAAGAAGAATACCACACGAACAACCCAGTAATGTCTTCTCCCTTCGCCTCTCTCAAAAGTGAACCGAACTTTCTGGAAAACTGCCTGCAACACTCGCTGTTCTCGTCAATAAATCTGGACGAGGCAGACGAGGAGATTTTGGATTTGGTCGTGGAGCTGGATGTATTCGAGGAGATAACTCGAGAAAAAATAACCAAGAGAGAACCTCTGCCTAGCCACTACTGCCAGAACCAGCCAGAAAAAGAAGAGGGAAGGCATACGTCGATTGACACCATTGTCTCGTCGATCGACCGTGCTTTGAAGCCCACGTCGATCGATGGAGCGTCTTTGTCAATTGACGCCGATCTGGAAAAGCCGGCCCCCAGCTCTGATCCACCAAATCTGGAACTCAAGACACTTCCGGCACATCTCAGGTACGCATTTCTGGGTTCTAGTGACACTTACCCTGTTATTGTTTCTGCCTATCTTACACAGGGGGAGTTGGACAAACTACTGCGAGTTCTACGGAAATACAAGTCCGCCATCGAATGACTTTGGGGGATATCAAGGGGATCAACCCTTCGCTTTGCATGCACAAAATCATCCTTGAAGAGGATGCCACACCGAAGAGACAAGCACAACGACGACTGAATCCCATTATGCAAGAGGCCGTAAAGAAGGAGGTTCTCAAACTCCTAGACCACGACATGATATACCCAATTTCCGACAGCAAGTGGGTGAGCCCTACACAAGTAATAGCCAAGAAAGGGGGGATGCAGATAGTAGAGAACGATGATGGAGAGGAAGTTATGACAAGACCGATCACGGGATGGCGATTTTGCATTGACTACCGAGCCTTAAACACCGCCACGTGCAAGGACCACTTTCCTCTTCCCTTCATTGATCAAATGCTTGATAGATTATCCGGTTACCCTTTTTATCATTTTCTTGATGGTTACTCAGGGTACAACCAGATAGCTGTGGCACCTGAAGATCAACACAAGACGACATTCACCTGTCCATATGGAGTATTCGCCTACCGTCGGATGCCCTTTAGATTATGCAATGCACCGGCTACTTTCCAGAGATGCATGATGGCAATCTTCCACGACTTGATCGAAGATGTCATGGAGGTATTTATGGATGATTTCTCAGTTTTTGGTAGCTCATTCGATGTTTGTTTGCAGAACCTGGCTACTGTACTCGAGAGATGCACCGAGACAAACCTATGCCTCAATTGGGAGAAATGCCACTTCATGGTGCGAGAAGGGATTGTGTTGGGTCATCGAGTATCAGCTGAAGGACTTGAAGTAGACCGAGCTAAAGTGATAGCCATTGAGAAGATGCCACCACCAACAAATGTCAAAGCAGTCCGAAGTTTCCTAGGCCACGCCGGATTCTATAGGAGGTTCATCAAAGACTTCTCAAAGATTTCTCAGCCCTTGTGCAACCTACTAGAGAAGGATGTTTCCTTCGTTTTTGATGACGAGTGCTTGAAGGCATTTGAAAGACTGAAAGAGGCATTGGTGACTGCGCCTGTCTTGACCGCGCCAGATTGGGATGAGCCCTTCACATTAATGTGCGACGCTAGTGACTATGCTGTTGGGGCAGTCTTCGGACAACTGAAAGGAAGACTCTTCCATGTGATTCACTACGCTAGCAAGAGCATGAATCCGGCTCAATGCAACTAAACCACAACGGAGAAAGAGATGCTCGCGGTCGTGTATGACTTTGACAAGTTCCGGCCTTATCTGATAGGCTCAAAGACTATTGTCTACACCGACCATGCAGCCATCAGATACCTGTTTGCAAAGCAAGATGCCAAGCCTAGACTGATCCAGTGGATATTGTTGCTGCAAGAGTTTGATTTGGAGATCAAGGACAGAAAAGAGAGTTAGAATGTGATCGCCGACCACTTGTCACGACTCGAGCTACCAGTCGAAGGGGATGATCAGCAGATGACAATTCAAGAAACATTCCCCGACGAACAGATCTATGCCCTTAGGGATTTGAAAGAGACGTACGAGTCCAAAACTCCTTGGTATGCAGATTTTGCCAACTACATGGTTGGCGGCGTACTTCCTCCGGACTCTTCTCCATATGCAAAGAAGAAGTTTCTGCACGACGTCAAATTCTACTATTGGGAGGATCCCTATCTTTGGCGTAGATGTGCTGATGGCGTCATTCGCCGCTGTGTGCCCCAGTCCGAGTGGCAACAAATCTTCGAAGCCTGCCATTCATCTCCTAGTGGCAGCCATCATTCAGCCAACCGAACCACATTCAAAATTCTGGCCAGCGGATTCTATTGGCCATCTATCTACAAGATCTGTCGTGGATGGATTACGAGTTGTGATCGCTTCCAGAGGACCGGCAACATCTCGCGGAGGGATGAGATGCCACAGACTCCGGTTATTGAAGTTGAGATCTTTGATGTTTGGGGGATCGACTTCATGGGACCTTTTCCGCCATCCCAAGGATTCTCATACATTCTGCTGGCGGTGGACTACGTGTCATGAAAGGTTGAGGCCGTTCCAACGGTCACCAACGACTCCAAAGTGGTCATCAAGTTCCTGCAAAAGCTCATAACGAGATTTGGGACGGCAAGAGCCTTGGTAAGCGATGGGGGTTCCCACTTCTGCAGCAAATAGCTTGCCACCCTTCTTGCAAGGTACGGAGTCAAACACCGAGTCACAACCCCATATCATCCTCAAGGATATGGGCTGACGGAGCTTTCCAACTGAGAAATCAAGCAAATCTTGGAGAAGACGGTGAAGCAAAGAAAGGATTGGGCGGCAATACTTGATGAGGGATTATGGGCATACTGCACCGCCTACAAAATGCCCATTGGGACGTCACCGTATCAGCTGATCTTCGGGAAATCCTGTCACCTGCCCGTTGAGATGGAGCACAAGGCTTGGAGGGCAGTGAAATAATTGAATCTGGATTGGAAGACGGCTGCAGAAGAGCGCGCCATGGCATTGAACGAGCTAGAAGATTTTTGGGATGAAGCTTATGAGAACAATGTCATCTACAAGAATCGAGCGAAGAGATTCCACGACAAAAGGATTCGCTCACATGTTTTTCATTCAGGTGACAAGGTCCTTCTCTTCAAATCCCGTCTTCGCTTCATGCCTGGAAAGTTGCAGTCAAAGTAGGCCGGACCATACACCATGATCTGTCAATTTATGAAAGGTGTAGTCAAATTAGCTGGCCAAGATGGGAAGAACTTCAAAGTGAACGGGCAGAACCTGAAACCGTACTACACCCCACTTCAAGTCGAAGCAGTGGAGAAGTACTACTTGAATCGCCCGTGAAAGTAGAGGTATTGTCGAGCTAGCGACATAAAACCAAGCACTGGTTGGGAGGTAACCCAACATTTTACTGCTTTCTTTACTTCTTTTATTTTAAATTCAGTCAAGTCGAGTCATTTAAATTTTGTATTTTTTGTAATTTTTTGAATTTCGTCGGGTCCAGTACTCTGTCGAGGCCACATCGATCGATGCCAATCTTCATCGATCGACGTGTGTTTCTTGTCCACGTCGATCGACGAGAAATTTTTGTCCACGTCGATCGACGGGGATGCCTCGTCGATCGACGCGAGCAATTCTGAGGCGCGACAGAGACGGGTTTAAAACCCTGTTCTCTCTTTTTTTCCTCACAAGCACACGACGCACCCACTCTCTCCCTCTTAAACACTAATACTCATTTTTTTTTTCTTCAAACTCGCCGCTACAACCCATGGTATGTATCCTAGGCCTCTCCACTTCGATTATTTCATGTGTAGTAACTGATTTGAGCATGATTTTCAAAAAAATTGAACTTGGAGCCCTAGTTTTCATTTTTGCAATTTTGTCAATTTCGTTGCTATTCGTTATGATTATTCGATATGATTAGGCGTTCTAGTCGATATACTTGCTTGTGGTGAATTTGTAGCTTGGATTTCATCGAATTTGACACACGCTAGTTTGGGGGATAATTCCAATTGGGGGGTGATTTTCTTGTCTTGCTATTTTCATGGAGAACTCTTTCGATTTTTGAGAAAATATGCTAGGATGAAGTTTGAATTGCATGAATGTCGAACCAATTTCGCTTGGGTAGATGCATTTTGTGGATTATTGCACATTTTGTCATATTAATGTTTAGGAGTTTTTGTGAAGTTATTTATTGAGCTCTGACATTTTTCCTACTACCCTTGCAGTTCATTATGGATTTCTGTCCTACCTTCGCCAACCGAGCTTACGAGAAACGCTTCAAAAAATTCTCAAGCTCCGAGTTCACTATCCGGCAGATGCTTTACCCATGTCCCGAGACAATGGATAGGCTGGGAATTCGAGCTGACGTGGAGGCTCTTTTGGAGAGAGTAGATTGGAGTGCTTGGATGACAGCAAGGTTGCCGACATACCCGTAGCTCGTCCTGGAGTTTCTTGCCTCACTCCTAATCTATGAGGTCCAGCCGGAGTCGGAGCCAACCACCATCGCCTTTCAGCTCCTGAATGAACATTACGAGATACCGAGGGATGTGCTTGAAGAGATTTGGGGAGTCCGAAAAGGGGGGGATGGTTTCCTTCCCCCGAGTTTTGTCATCGCCCGATTCTGGAGCCAGATTGCGGCTGAAGCAAAAGAGGATTTGCGGGAGTTTGACTCGGGGAATTTGAAGGCATCCTCCATTGACAACGCGGTCTTCCGCTACATTCAAAGATGCATGGGGGTGTCCATCACAGGACGACACGAAAGCGCCAAGGCAAGAGTGGGAGAGCTATATGCCATCTACTGCATGCTGACGAAGGAAGAGTTCAGCTTTGCGACGTTGGTCATGGACCACTGGAGGCATCAAATCAAAGCCACCAAGGGCAACATTTGGAGTGGGGGTTTGATCACCCCTATTGCAGAGTATGTGGGCATTGACTTGACCCAGATTGAGGCACTCGAGGACGACAGCCGAGGACTTGGCACCGGGATGCTGGTTAAGATGTTGATGCTTTCACCCCGGGAGTCAGGGTTGTCTCTGCGGATGTCCAATGGGGACAGGTTTCCACTCCCGCAGAGGGAGCTCACGCGCGTCACATATTATCACTTCCTTGATAACTGGTTGATGAGCACACCCGCCCACTAGCGGCTCATGGTTTGATCACGTGGAGGACCCGGCGCCTCCAGACTTTGCCATCGACCGCTGACTCAGCCGGATCAGGGACTGCCGCAGACCCTCCAGCAGAGTACAAGGAGGAGCACGAGGATGAGGAGCGCGATGGAGGTGGAGAGGAGATTCCGGATCAGACCGGTGGACCATCGTTCAGCCACTTCGCGGGAGAGTCTTCATCTTTCGGGGTGGATCTGACGATGATCTATCAGTTCATGCTGCAGCAGGTTGTTTTGCATTCGGAGGAGCACACCAGACAGGCAGAGTTTCTCCAGCACATGAACACGAGGCTCAACATCCTCAACATGCAGATGCAACGTCTCCTCCTGAACACTCAGCCTGACTCCGTCTACCTCCGCCGCCAGAGAGAGCGCCAAGACCGCCGGCGAAGACTTCCAGTGTGGCCTTCTCCCGATGTAGAGATGGAGGATCCTCCGGAGGAGGAATGAGGTACCGTTTCCTTTTTCCTATCTAACTTTCAAACTTGTCCACTCCTTCGAGTGAAACAAGTTTGGGGGGATGAGGATTGGAAAAGGGAAACGTTTATTTGTTTTTATTTATTTACCTCTTTATTTTAGTTTTGATTTTTTTTTTCTTTTGTTTTTAGTTTTTGTTTTTTATGAACCATCACCATCCTTGTTCTTTTGCTTCAGTGTGAACAATTGCTCTCTGCAAGGATTTTCACTCAAAATTAGTATTTTTGAACTCTTGATTTGTGGTACTTGTTCTGAATTGAATAAGTTTTGAACTCTTGATTGGTGGTACTTGTTCTGAGTTGAATAGTCTTGAGCATTGTTTTAGGAGCTTTTGAACATAGGACAACCGGAACTACTTTTGATTATGTTGGTGTTGAGAATGATGACTTGTCTTTCCTTGAATAAGAATTGTTGGTTGATAATCGATATATTTGCTGAATAAGAATGATAATCTGTGTGATATAGTAGCCGATGATAGGAGCTGTTTTGCTTGATAAGTGATCTTTGAAATATAAATTTTTGCATGATAACTGTTCGAAATTGGGTAATTATTGAGGAGTAACGGAAATTTCTACCCTGTGAGAAATTTGAGCCTTCTTTTCGTTTGATGAGTGACAAGGTTATAGACTTACTTCCTAGAATTTGTCGAATTTCTCTCTTGAGGTTACATTAAGTGTGGTAATAGGGTGAAAATGATTTTAGGCATGTTCTTTCTTAGCCCGTCTCCCATACACTAAACTTTAATTTCCACTTGTAGCCCCTTTGAGCCTTGAATGATTTTTTTATTTGATTAGGAGGGTTGATGAACAAGAGATTGTGATCTATTGGATGGTGTGAATTATGGGATTGTGATGTGAGGCTGTGTGCAAAAATAGGGGTTCCTATGGGTAAATTAAGAAAAAAGTGAACATTGGTGAAAAAGAATGAAAAGAGAAGAGAAAAATGAAAAAAATCATATGTTGTAGTTCACAAAAGTCAAAATAAAGTTTAGGACCCTGAAAATTACAAAAGAGAAGGAACAAGATTGTGCATAAAAAGAAAAAAAATTATGTGGCTATGATATGCTAAGTCCATGAGTTCAATTGCAATATTCTAAGTCACTTAGCCAAAAAAATCCCACCTTTTAGGTAAGCCACATTACAACCAAATAAAGACCTTTCTGATTCCCTGAAAAGCCACACTAACAAGCAGTGAAATTTGTCAAAACTATGGTGAGGTAAACTAAAACTTTGAATTAGTGAATTTCAAACCCTCTACTTGATTGAGCGATGAGTGCAAACACTGCCCTGTGAGGTTCCTCCTCAATAATTTAACAATGGGAATTTGTTTGGATTGCATGATTTATATGAATGAGTGATACGTAGATTGAAAAAGACGCTTGTGAAGCATTGCACACTTGTATATGCATTTGATTCGATTTCTTTTCTGTGAATTGATTGAGGACGATCAATGGTTTAAGTTTGGGGGAGTTGATAAGTTAGGATTTTTACCAACTTATCTAGTTGTTCTTTGATTAATTGTGTGATGTTCAGATTGTTTTTAGTGTCTTTTTCATGCATGGATTGGCTTTTGTGCTCGTAATGTCGTATTTGATGAATCATGCAGGTTTTTAGTAAAAAACAGGGAAGAGTTGGATTTCCAGTTCCAGGTCCACGTCGATCGACGCCAGGGCACGTCGATCGATGAGGAAAATGGAGTGGAGCGATCGACGAAGGAGAAGGAGAGATCAACAAAGATAGCAAAGCTCACTTCAATCGACGCCATTTCACGTCGATCGACGAGGGTGTTTCATCGGCGTCGATCGACGCCATTCTCCCACGATCGACGCGACTGCGGGAATTCCTAATCTGAGTCTGATTTGAAGATAATGACATATTTAATCCTAGATATTGTTTGATACATCTTTCACTATTATAAATAGCCATGTAAAATTTGTTTTTTAGGGTGGGAAATCAGTAGAGCAATTAAGAGATTTTAGTATTGAAGATTTTTAGAGATTTCCAAGGGTTTTTAGAGTTTATGTTTGAAGACAGAGTTTTGTGGGAAGACATTCAGAACCAAGTTTTTATGCCAATCAGGTTTTATTTTTCTATGATGAATATTACTCTGAATATGAGTAACTAATCTCTTCCTCAGATTCTAGGGTTTCGAACTATCAATGTATGCATGTTTTTATTAATTGAATTATTTTTCCCTTTCCCTTCGTAGTTTGTGAAATCTGTGTTTATTCATAATCTTGAATTTGTTGGCCACATCTTAGGATTAATTAGTTGATTACTTGAGACGTAACTGTAATAATTTTCAATGGAAAGAGATTTTCACAATATAATTTGATTTCTTGTCGTAACTGAAGGAGATTGATTGTAGGGATAAATCTGTAGATCTTTGGAGTTAGTTAATTTATCTTGAGACCGAGCGGAGATAGATAATTAATTAATCTACTTTATGAATTGTCTAACAAAGAAGTTCATAATACCTTTCTGATGTTTCACTACGAAGAGGAATTAAATTGGGAAATAATCAATTCATCATCTATGTCATACTTGATAGGTAGATATCCCTTACTTGATAGGTAGATATCCCTGGAATCTGTACTTCTCATAATTGTTTTCATCCAAAGTATTTTAATTTCCTGTTTACTTTTTATTTGCAAGTATTCCGATTTTCAAAACAACCAAAACCCAACAATTTAATTCTCCTAACCAGTATTTTGAGAACTTCTGATTTAGTACTTAAGGTTTTTCATTACTTTATTCCCTGTGGGATCGATAATTTTCATTTGCCGCTATATCATTAGCTTTGCTAAGTCGCTGTTAAATAATTTAGCGATCACTGAGCAGAGATGTTTGCAACTGACTGAGCTGGAGGAGTTCCGGACTGAAGCATACGAGAGTTCTAGGCTGTACAAGGAGCGCGCCAAGAGATTCCATGATCAGCGCATTCGCAGTCGTGACTTTACGCCAGGGGATCAGGTACTTGTATTTAATTCTCGTCTCCGTTTGTTTCCTGGAAAGCTTAAGTCTAGATGGAATGGTCCTTATATGATTCAGAAAGTCAACTCTAATAGTACTTTGGATTTACTGGGTTCTGATGGCACACACTTCATTGTTAATGGTCATAGAGTCAAAACTTAAGTTTAGTCTGAGTCTGTGTCGGTCATTTGCGAGTTTCACCTAGTTGATCCATAGGATGTGTACTGCTGTGTCTAGCTACAGACATTAAATAAAGCGCTTGTTGGGAGGCAACCCAACCTTTACTTGATTTTAAATTGTATTGTTTTGGTCATTTTGGTGTCGTTTTACCCTATTTTTCCACAGTTTACGTTCACTTTTGGTTGGTGAGTTATTGGGTGCAGGAAAGGATTTCAAAACGCAAGGAACTGCTGGAAAAGACAAAAACGACGACCAGTTTACACAATCGGCGATCGCCGTACGTGAATTTTGGGTCGCTAAGTTCGTCGTAAAAAAATTTTAGGTTTGAAGCAAAATCGGTGACAAGAAAACAAAATCGGCGATCGCCGATTTCGTTGGTTGGGTTGTCGAAATTGCAAATTTTTTTAGATTTTGGTTCGGCATAGAATCGGCGATCCATTTACACTTTCGGCGATCGCCGAATTTGTAAACGGGTCGCCGAATCCACAATTTCCCGAATTTCATTTCGGTACAATTTTGGCGACCTAAATGCAGAATTGGCGATCGCCGAGCGGGTTATGGGTCGCAAAAATTGTAAAAATACACGGTTTAAAATCTGAAACCCTCCCCCTCCCCTCACTTTTCAATTTCTTCTACAAAACACATTAAACCCACGAAAATTCTCTCTAGATTTTCTCACACCACACTTCAAATCTCGCAAATCCCTCTTGGATACTACATACCCACATCATTGTCGCCATTCCTCTTCGATTACTCTTTCCAATTTCATCACGTTTGTGAAAATCTCAAATTCCTAGGGTTCATTGTTCTTTTTCGAATTTTACTTCAAAATCAAGATAATCATCATATCTCCATTTAAATTTTCGCAATTACGTTATTATTTCTTATTTTATTGCATTTGTTTCCGATATTTATTTTCAAATTTTAGGATTGAGCGTTAATTATGTTGGGTTATGCTCTTAAATTGATTACATGTTAGCCTAACTCTATTATTATGCTATTAGTTGTTCAAATTGGCATGGTTTTGGTTATAGTTATTTTAGGGCTTTGAGTTTGGAGGAACTTGATGATATTGAGGATTATGGATATATTTATTTATATAGTAGTTCTCCATTTATGTTGGAATTGTTAATTACATGTGTTAGTTGATCAGTGTTATGCTTGCATCTAGGTTAGATTATGAATTGTGTGCATTTGCATGTTGGGGATTCTACTGATTGGGGTTGATATTGCGGTACATAGGTGGACTATTACTTTGTTGGAATTAAGGGGTTTTTACATTTTTCGTTCGTTTAAATTTATTGCACTTGTTTTCCTTGTTCACTAATTCAGTATTCTTAGTCTAGTTAGTTTATATGTTTCATTTGTTTACTGGTTTTTGTTGACCACTTTGCTCTGCAGGTTTTAAATGGCACCCTGACGTCGAACTTAACCAACTAGACTAGAAGCCTATGGGGTTCAACTCCGGGGGTTGGACTTACATGAAAAATTCAAAGCTTTGGTCGAGAAAGGGGTCGAAGGAACCCGGTATGCAGATGTTGATGCTCTGCAGGTGATAAACACTCACTCTGTGCATTTTATTGATAGGTTTATGTTTAGATTATACGTTAGACTGAGCCATTACGTGATGTTTTCATGCGTTATTCTTATTCTTTAAGAAATTATTACGTTTGGTTTGTTTGCCGTTGTTTTGCACAGATTTTACGCGTATTAGAGGTTAAATGGGATGATTGAGCAAGCATTTTAGGAGTTGATCACTGTTGGTTTGCACTGGGAAGAGAAAGAGTTAGAAATTGCGGAAGGTGGCGTGCGAATGGAGGCTTTGTGACACAACCGGTGACTGTGTGGGAAGGCCGGCGATCGCCGGCTGTGCCGGTGGATCGCCGGCCATGTCTTTTCCTTTCGAGACACAAACGGCGACTGGGTATCACAGCCGGCGATCGCCGGTTATGCCGGTGGATCGCCGGTCGCGTATTTTCTTCTCGCAACCAATCCGGCGATCAGTTTTCCCTTCCTGCGCTCGCCGGTCGTGACTTCTCCACTCGCCGGACGTGTAAAGTTGACGTATTCTTGCATATCTTTTGGCCCAAGAATCAGATTTCTTCCATATCTTTTGAAATTAAAAATTCCCATCTATAAATATGAGTTCCAAAAGCCTTGAAAAGGTTCCTACTTCCTCCCACTCCCTACCATCGTTCCTTCTTTTATTTCCTGAGACTAGAGAGAGAATGCACAACAATTCATGGGAAACTTGAAGAGCATGCCAGGATTCGAAGATTGAAGACTTTTACGGGTTTTTCAATTCCATGTTTTCTGATTTTATGACTCTTCATTCTCTTGTTTTTCTGGGATTTAGCATGATTGGCTAAACCCATTTTTGGATTCTAGGGTCTTGAAACTTTGTATTTATTCATTTAACAGTTTATGCAATTTAATGTTCCTTTTCCTTTGATGTTCTAATTTAATTTGGGATTTTTAATAATTGCGATTAACTGGCCATTAATTGTGATTTGAATTGATAGTTTTTGAACCGAGAGGTCTAGGTTATCAATTAAGACGCAAATAAATTAGATTTATTAGAACAATTGTCCGAGAGGAAATTGAACTTTTAAAGGGTTTTGAAATCTAAGGTTTTTATCAAGAGTAAACGTCCTTTTGCGCATCCGAGAGGAGTCACTAGGTCTTTTATTTCCATGTTATGGTTTAGAGTCCGAGAGGATCACCTGATAACACTTTCGTGATTGCTCACATCTCTGGAAATTAAATTGGGATTGAATTGCATGAAAACGTTGTTTGTTTAATACTCAAAGTGGATTGCCCTGGAATCCTGTTTTCTCACGTGCTTTCAAAAAATCTTTAACTGTTCTTTTTATTTTATTACTGCTTTAAAATCAATTAGTTTAGATAAACCAAACCTTTTTATGATTCGCCTGGATAGTAGTAAGATATCTACGTTTTAGTGCTTAGTTGTACTTCGAGCCTGCAGTCCTTGAGTTCGATAAATTATTACTTGCCCTCTGCAGTGGTCTGTACACTTGCAGCTTTAGCGCGTTGCAAAACGCGCTATCAGCAGGCACTGGGATTATATGATAATGTCAAGGAGCTCTTCTCTAACATTGGTTGGGGCTCCATTCTGGATCTCGAGGCCCCCACCTACAAGCGCTTCACCCTGGAGATTATGAGCACCTTCGAGCTCACCACCACTGGCCGGAATACACTGGAGGGGGCCACATTCCGGGCACTTAATGAAGACCACACTCTTACATCCACACAGATTAACCGGGCATTTGAAGTTCCCAACCTTGGAGTATACAGCAAACCACGAGGGTTCGAGGCCAAGGTTTTCTGGCCACACATCTGCGCCGACAACAGTCCTGCATGGGAATCCGACAAATGCAAAGCATCAATGATCCGGAATCAAGTTTTTTGGATTATTCAACGCATCCTGGTGTACACCCTGTTTGCCAGGAAGGAAAACAGCTCCATGAGGGATGTGGAGCTCATGGTGATATTCTGCATGCTACATCGGCAACCTTTGAACTTTGCCCAGCTCTTTGTCCTACAGTCCAGCCGGGCATCCTCAACCAGCCGAGGACTGATTTGCATTGGGGGCTCTCAACCCATCTTCTGATATCGATGGGTATTGACACTGAGGGAGAGCAGGCTGAGCCACCGACTAGGCTCACTTTGTAGAAGTTGGTCGACCTCCGCTTCATCCTGACTGGCCACTCGTTTATCTCTTTTGCCAGCGTACACTGCCCCACTTCCCGTTGCCGAATCCTGAGCTTACTAATGTAGGGACTCAATGCTACCGCAACAACTGGAAGCTGGATACTTTGGCCCACTTGGAGGTGATTCAGGCCGCAACGGCCGAGAGAGAGAGGCATCCCCATCTTCACGCTGAGGACGAGACACATGAGGAGGACCACAATGAGGATGCAGGCGGCACTGAGCATGACACAGACCGGGAGCAGCCCAATGACCAGTCACGCTGCCTTGAACTAGGAGGGACCTCTCGGGGGAACCAGGGCGAGTCATCCACTTTCTATGAGCGTCGCACACATCGTGTGGCGTTCGAGGAGCAACTGAGCCGCTTGGAGCAGCAGTGGGGAGACTGGGACACTCAGCTTCAGGCTCTATCAGCAGCTCAGAACAATTTCTCCACTGAGCGTCGTTCTTTTGAGGAGGAGCAGCGGCGAGAGTGGACATCCCGGAGATCCTTTGAGGATCAGCAGCGAGAGCAGTGGGCAGTGCAGCAGCGTCAGTTTTATTGGGAGCAGGAGAGTGGGCGGCGCAACAACGTCATTTTGACCAGGAGTGGGAGCAGTGGCAATGCCAGCAAGAAGCCGAAGATCAGATGCGCTAGTTTATGGCCCGTTTTCCACAGTACTGACCACCACCGCAGTGAGATTACATCGAGGTTTCCACACATATTCGTGATCTTTTTCCCCACAAACTTATTCTTTCCTTTGTATCGAATAAGTTTGGGGGAGGGGGATGTGATCAGGCGATGTGTGTTTCTTCTTTTCTCTATCTTTTCATTTATCTCTAACTGCTCTTACTGATTTGAGACTGCATTTGATGTACTAACCTGTGAACCAGTGAATCATTGTATTTCATTATGTTATTTACTTTCCGTTAATTGCTCTAGTTTAGTTGTAGGGTCTGTAACTGGAAACTCTATTATCTTATGGGATTGTAATGGGATCGAATTGGTATTTGGTTGGTGTTTTATCTGAATTATTGATCAACTTCATGATGACAATTTTTTCTTTCTCGTGAGACTTGCATTTATCTTTTGCACATGAATTCATGAAGTGTAGACCTTTGTGGAATTGATTTTGGCCTCTAGGACATGCTACCTGTGACAATTTGATCCTGTGATTTGTTTGATTGAGGGAATGTCACTGTAAATTGTACCTCTAGAACTTGCTCTGGTTTCTGTCTCAAAACTGCAATAGGAATGTCAAGAACTTAGATATGATCTTAGGCCATCTTTTCTTTAGCCTCATTAATCCTAAACACTAACCCACTACATTCTCCGTTGTTTAACCCGTTGAGCTTATAAACCTTTTCTTTCTGAACCAGATGATAGGATGTGTGAATGGAAGTGTATGGGTATCCATTGATGTAAGGAGGTGAATCTGTAGTAGTATATGAGTACATAGTCCAAAAGTCTTGAGTAGGGACAATATAGTTCATTTAGTTCATTTTATTAAAAAAAAAAAGAAGAGAGAAGGATAATGAAAAATCCAATACACAAAGTGTGCAATATCGTTGTCAAATTATTAATGCACAAAGTGTGCATAGTGTCGTTGTTGAGTTGGATCCTATTGAATTGTACTTGTGAGATGCGTAATTTTTCAGTGTCGTTGTGGTATAGTGCATAAGTCAGTCAGTAATGAGTCTGGTGTGTGATGAGGAAAGTTACTATGTGAATGAAGTTATAAGGTTGAAGATGTTCAGTCACTTAGCCATATATTCCATACCTTCACCAATGTACCTACGTTAGAACCCAAAATAAAGAACTTTTTTTTATCTTTGTTCTAGCATTCCCAAAGTCACTGGAGAGTTTAGACGATGAGCAAGACTATGGTAGGGAAAGTGTACAATTGAAATTTGAGAGTATACGCTAGCCATTTCTTACTTTCCGAGCGATTAGAGTGATACAATATCCTGTGAGAAGCAGACTTCTAGTGGCCGAGATTGAAACTGTGATTGTTTGCACTAAATTTATGATTGTTGCAGTGTAGGTGTGGGAATCACAAACCCTTTTGTGTCTGAAACAAATAATGATCAGTTAATGCACCCCTCGTGTTTATTCTTTTTCTTTTAGTTGTTTTCCTCATTGTTCGAGGACGAACAATAGTTTAAGTTTGGGAGGTTGATAAACACTCATTTTGTGCATTTTACTGACGTGAATCTGCTCACTTTTGACCTTAGATTAGACCACTATGTGATATTTTCATGCATTATCCATATTCTTTATGGAATTATTATGTTTGGGTTGGTTTCTGGTTGTTTATGTAGATTTCACGCACAATTGAGTTGTTTACAAAATTTGACCAGGTACCATGGGGCCAATCGATGCTAACTTGCATCTCGAAAAGGAAGAAGTGAGAAAAGATCGAAGAAAAAGCCGAATTTTCGTTCGTGATGGAATCGGCGACCCAAAACACAAAATCGGCGATCGCTGAAAAGGTATTCGGGTCGCCGATTTGCAAATTCGCCTGTTTTGTTACGGTGCATTTTCGGCGACCCACGTCGAAATTTAGGCGATCGCCGAGCAGGTTTTTGGGTCGCCAAACGGGTGATTTTGACGAATTTTTGGTTCAAATCCCATATCTTTTCAAATCAAAGGGAGATAAGTATAAATAGAGGCTCCCAAGACTCAAAAACGTTCCTTTACCCTTATTTTCAAAATTTTAGAGCTACAGAGAGCTGAAATGAAGCGAGACTTGAAGAGCAAGATTGGAGATTGAAGATCGAAGACCTCGGGTTTTGGTTTCCATGTTTTTTAATTCTTTGACTCTTTACTTCTTCGTTTTTATGGAACTTAGCATGATTGGCTAAGTCCTTTATGGATTCTAGGGTTTTGAAACTTGTTGGATAATTTCTTGATTGTCTATATGATTCAGTTTTCCTTTTCCATTGATGTTTTTAATAAGATCTGAGCTTTTCACTAATTGCATGACATTGGCCATTGAATGTGATTTGAATTGATAGTTTTTTAACCGAGAGGTCTAGGTTATCAATTAGGACACAAATTTATTAAATTTAATAGGTCAATTATCCGAGAGGAATTTGAACTGTTAAAAAGTTTTGAGAATCTAAGGTTTTATCAAGAGTGAAAGTCCTTTTGCGCATCCGAGGGGAGTCACTAGGTCGTTTATATCTAAGTTATGGTTTAGAGTCCGAGAGGATCGCCTGATAACATTCATGAGATTAACCCACACTTTAGGAAATTAAATTGGAATTGGATTATATAAATAATTGATTAATTGTTCTCCAATGTCGATAGCCCTGGAATCCTTGTTTTTCCATTTTCTCTCAAATCTACGAATTTAGTTATCTTTTTAATTAATTGCTTTTCAATTATTGCCTAGTATAAAAAAATAAAACTCTTTTACTGATGTGTCTAGATAGTAGTAAGATATCTGCGTTTTAGTGCTTGATTATATTTCGAGCCTGCAATCTTTGAGTTCGATAAATTATTACTTGCCCTCTGCAGTGGTCTGTACACTTACAGAATAATGTGTTGCAAAATACGCTATCAAACCCCCTTATGCATATTCGATAGGAGCATGCTAGGATTAATCATAGGCATAGCAATTTATTTTTGATATTCCAATTAACGATCCTTGGCAAACGAACTTCGTGATTCAGTTCACGAATCCCTTCAATTGGTATCAGAGCGAGGTTAAATTACTTGGCTCTATCAGAAAAAATAATATTGCCTATGATTTGCATGATAATTATTATTGAATGATTGCATGGGTTTTGGATTGTATGGTTATGTTTTTCGTCATCGTGGTTCTCTGGTTAGATTTAGATTTTTAAATTGTAATTAGGTTTATTCCATGTAATATTTTATTTTAAAAATTAAATCTGTAAAACGGAGAATGAAGAACACGAAGAACATGAAGAATGAAGAAAGAAGAACGAAGGATCGCACGATGGCACTGGCACGAGGGACATGCACGGTGGTCGTGGAGCCGCGAAGGCACACCGGTTGCGCACGCAGTGGATGGCCGAGCAGGCCGCAGCCAGCGCGGCGGCGCGTGGCGGAACCCTAGGTTTCGCGCGGCCGCGCACAGCAGGCAATAGCCCGCTCCAGGTGTGCCCGTGGAGGCGTGGCGCGGCAGGCGCAGGATGGCGGTCAAGAGCGGGCGGCGGAACCCTAGGGTTTCACGCGCGCATGTCGTGCGCCATTCCTGTGATGGCGCCGTCGTTCTCTCCCGCTCGTCGGTCAGTGATGGTGGTGGTGATGCGCGGCGCGGCTCGTGGAGCCGGGGCGCGTGCTGGGGGCGGTGCAGCGTGGTGGTTCGCGCGCGGGGGCAATGCAAACCCTAGGTTTTGCGTGCTTCACGCGCATCTCTCAGGTCACGCTCCCTGTGCATTTTCCGGCGAGTCGTGGTGGCCGACGGTGGAGAAGATGGTGCACGACAGTTCGGGCAACGGTCGGGGCAAGCCGGGGCGGCGGCATGCGAAACGGGAGACAACCGTAGGAGGCGGAATCGCGGGCTGCAACCATGCACGTACGTGCATGGCTGTTGCACGATCCCGAGAGCCCTCGCGGCGGCGGTGAGCTGCCGGCAGAGGTGGTTCGCCGGTGGTGGCTCGTCGGGCCATGTTCTCGCGGGCTATTGGGCTTGCAATGTGTGCCTAGGACTATGATTTGGTTAATTGGCCCAGTTGTCCAATTTTCTGATGGATCAAATCTTGGAGGCCCAGATTTAGAAAATAAATTCAGATCACAGTCCAAGTAGTGGGAGCCCAGTCGAAGATCTGTAAAAATAATTTCAACATGTAATAGTTAGAATTATTATTATTTTTGTATCATGGGGCCACGAGGACATTTTTTATTTGTTTTATTATTTGTCTTCGCATGATATATGTGTTTAATATTAATTGCGCAGCATATAAGCATGTTGTAGATAATAGGAGCACGTTTACTTCTTTTATTTACAGCTTTAAAACATGCTATGTGATTTATTTTGTGTAATTAATTATAACTATAAATTCGGGGTTCATGCTATGCATGATAGAATTTTAGCAGTGTTATAATTATGGCTACATAAAATAATCTGTGCAATTGAACCTTATGAATTAAAGATTACTAAGCTCATACTTTAGTAAGACCTCCACAAAGCGATCCTTTATTGGAAGTGGGTAATTTATTAGGTAAACGTCTACATGTGTAGCTTACTTAATTTATTATTCATAAGTTCTAATAGATAGGATTTCTTAAAACAAACATTTATTTCATGTGAGAAGTGGGAGTTCATGCGTAAACGTCTACATGTGTAGCTTGCATATTGAATTTTCATAAGTTCTCTAGGGATTGAATTAAATGAGACAGCCTTATTATAGGGATTAGGTGGGTTCTAGTAGATCCTTATATGGGCGGGTTGGCTTTGGTGGTAAGCTAGCTTAGATATTATCCAGTGTATAACTCATTTGTGATGTTTCTGCTCAGTAGGATAATATGGTCTTAAGTTAGTCTCCAATTATTAATTCCATTTGTCTAAGGAACCCGGGCATGGATTGAAATTAAAGGACTGGAATTGAAAGATGTGTCTGGTTAAGTGTTTTGTTGTAAACGTCCACAAGTGTGGCTTGCAATAGTAATACTTAGGCAAATTGGAGGAAACATTAATATTATTTTATCATAAGGTTTCAATATTTAATTGTTTCAATTGTTTGCGACTATGTTTCAATTTCAGCTTTAATTTATTGTTTTCAGACATGTCTATTCATATTGTTAACCTCTTAACATCAAACCCTTTAACCGGTCCCAATTTTCCTATGTACTTTACATGGACCCACTGTCTCCTCAGTATTGGAACTATATTGGTTATAAGCGAGAGTTCTATGACACATGGGTAGCTTCTGATGAGTTTGCCCGCAGACTCATCATGAACAGTCTGTCTAGAGAATTAAAGCTCAAGTACAAGAAGTACCGGACTGCTGTTGAGATATGGAGGGACCTTGTGAAAGTATATGGGAAGGTGAGACGAACTGTCAGTTATGATCTTGTGGAGGACCTGGTCTGCAAGAGGATGACTGATGGGAGTTCGTTGATTCTGCACTTCGTTAGTATGATGAGAATTGTGAGAAAGTACAGAAGGAGAGGTGGACGAATAAGTAAGCGGGCGGAAATAAACATTGTCCTGCATTCTCTATCTGATTCTTATAATGATTTCATCAAGTCCCTCGGTACCAGCACGAGTTTACTCTTCCTGAGTTACTCTCGGCCCTGATGCGAGAGGAATCTGACCTGATAGCATTAGAATTCGCTCCAACTTTGTCATCTTTTGATAAGACAGTTGCTGAAGCAAAAGAAATGCTTAAAAGGTTAGATGAAGTTGATCTGGCAGAAAACATCACCAGGCCATGCAAACGCAAGCGAAGTGAAGTAAATTGTCTAGTGCCTAGCACGGGTAGACAAGGTACGTCATGTGCATTTATAACGGAAACATGTTTAGCATCAGTTTCTACCCATTCTTGGGTAGTGGATACTGGAGCTATTGATCATGTTTGTTATATTTTGCGGGGGTTCAAGCCGACAAGGCAGCTGATGCATGATGAGATTACCATCTCAATGGGCAGCGGAGAGCGAGTCTCAGCAGTAGCCATTGGAGATTTTACTTTATGCTTTGAAAACAATGTTTTGATTTTAAGAGATATTTTATATATACCGGTTTTTCGGCGGAACTTAATTTCAGTTTCCAAGTTATTTAGTGATGGATATTCAATTATTTTTGGCAGTGGTCTTTCTATCGTTGGTAATAACGGTGTTATCTATCGTGGCAAACAGATTGACTCTCTCTATATCATTGATTGTATGCATAAATCTTCCGTGAATGTTGCAAACTCATCCAATAATATTAATCATTTAAAGAGAAAGTTTTCTTTCAATGATGATCTAACATATCTCTGGCACTTGAGACTAGGTCACATCAATCTAAAGAGGATTAAAAGATTAGCATGCGATGGGCTCTTGGATTCTTTTCAAGTGGTACCGCATCAAATCTGTGAATCCTGTATAGATGGTAAGATGACGACCAGGCCTTTTAAGGAAAGTCAGTCTCGAGCAGAAGATGTGTTGGAATTGATCCACTCTGACTTATGTGGACCAATGTCCACGCAAGCTCGTGGAGGTTATGAGTACTTCGCCACATTCATTGACGATTACTCAAGATTCGGATATGTCTATTTGCTTCGCCATAAGTCTGAATGCTTTGAGAAATTCAAAGAGTTTAGGACTGAGGTATAAAAGAAGCTAGGTAAGACTATCAAGACACTACGATCAGATCATGGTGGAGAATACCTCAGTAACGAGTTCTTGCAGTACTTGTCAGACAACGGGATTACATCCAAGTGGACTGTACCGGGAACCCCTTAACAAAATGGTGTAGCAGAAAGAAGAAATAGAACTCTCTTGGAAATGGTCAGGTCGATGATGAGTTATGCAAGCTTGCCGATTTCGTTTTGTGGATATGCCTTAGAGATAGCGGCCTATTTGCTTAACCTGGTACCTTCTAAATCAGTTCCTAAAATGCCTCTAGAACTCTGGTATGGGCGAAAGCCAAGTTTGAACATAGTGAGGGTTTGGGGTTGTCCAGCATATGTGCTGACAAAGGAACCTGATAAGTTAGAAAGTAGGTGTAAGCTGATGATGTTTGTAGGATATCCCAGGCAAACTAAAGGTGGTTACTTTTATTGTCCTGAGAATCAGAAAGTGGTTGTCAGTACCAACGCAAGATTCTTGGAGGACGAATATGTAAGAAACCATAGATCCAAGAGTGAAATTATCCTCCACGAGCTTGAGGATAAGGAAGCGATTCCATCAAGAAAGCCCAGTGTAGTGGTAAATCCACATGTAATAGGTGAGGCTATACCAACATTGCCACTAATGCAAGGTATGGGACCAACGCATAATGTGCCAACTACTGACACGGTTCAGATGCCTTGTCACATTGGGAGGGTTGTCCACTGATAAGTTAGTATTTTTACCAACTTATCTCTTTGTTCTTCGACTAATTGGGTGATGTTTAGATTGTTTTACGTGTCTTTTTGTGCATGATTGGCTTTTGTGCTCGTAATATCGTGATTGGTGAATTATGCAGGTTTTTAGTCAGAAACATGGAAGAATCGGGAATTGCTCGAAGTTCCAGATCCACGTCGATCGATGCCTAGGGCACGTCGATCAATGCAGGTGTTCGAGAGGACGATCGACGAAGAGAATTGAAGGGAGATCGATGCAGGTCCTTCAAGGACGTTAATCGACACAATTTCTCCATCGATCGATGCGACGACGGGTTTTCCTAATCTGCTCCTGATTTGAAGATAGAGACATATCTAATTCTAGATACTGTTTGATACATCTATCACTACTATAAAAGGCCATGTAAAATTTGAAAATTAGTGTGGTAATCAGTAGAGCAATTAAGAGATTTTAGAGTTGAAGTTTTTAAAGATTTCCAAGAGTTTTTAGGTTTTATGTTTGAAGACACGTTTTTGTGGGAAGACATCTTCACCCAAGTTTTATGCAATTCATGTTTTTATTTATCTCTGATGATTCTATTCATGAATATGTGTAACTAAATCCTTTTCTCAGATTCTAGGGTTTCGAACTATCAATGTATGCATGTTTGAGTAATTGAATTATTTTCCCTTTCCCATCGTAGTTTGTGAAATCTGTGCTTATTCATGATCTTGAGTTTGCTGGCCACATCTTAGGATTAATTAGTTGAGAACTTGAGACGAAACTGTAATAGTTTTCAATGGAAAGAGTTTTTCACAATATAATTTGATTTCTTGTCTGAGCAGAAGGAGATAGATTATAGGAATAAATCTGTTGATTTTTGGAGTTAGTTAATTCATCTTGAGACCGAGCGGAGATAGGTAATTGTCCAACAAAGAAGTTCATAATATTTTTCTGATTTTTCACTACGAAGAGGAATTAAATTGGGAATTAATCAATTCATTCATAAATGTCATACTTGATAGGTAGATATCCCTGGAATCTGCACTTCTCATAACCTTTCATCAAAAGTCTTTTATTTTCCTGTTTAATTTTAATTTGCGAAATGAAGGAGATAGATTATAGGAATAAATCTATTGATTTTTGGAGTTAGTTAATTCATCTTGAGACCGAGCGGAGATAGGTAATTGTCCAACAAAGAAGTTCATAATATTTTTCTGATGTTTCACTACGAAGAGGAATTAATCAATTCATTCATACATGTCATACTTGATAGGTAGATATCCCTGAAATCTGCACTTCTCATAACCTTTCATCAAAAGTCTTTTATTTTCCTGTTTAATTTTAATTTGCGAAATCAACTGAAACAAAACCCAAAGTTTATTTTCTTTCCTAACCAGTGTTTTGAGAACCTATGTTTTAGTATTTAAGATTTTTCGTTATCTCTTCCCCATGGGATTCGATAATTTATTTGCCGCTTTATTATTAGCTTTGCTAAGTCGCTAGTAAAATAATTCTTCGATCAAATTTTGGCATCGTTTCCGGGGAAAGAATATAAATAATCTTACTATTAATTTTGTGACTGAAATACTGATTTAGGTTGTAATTTTCGTACTTTTATTTAAATTTTTGTGAGTTTTCGTTGTTTACGTCGATCGACGTAAGTTTTGCATCAATCGACGCAGTAATTGTATCTGCGTCGATCGACGCCAATTCTCCGTCAATCGACGCCATCTTGTTTTTCTTTCAGAATTTCCGTTTTTCAACTTCAGCTTGTTTTGGTTTATTTTCCGTTTACCTCACTACCTTCTTTACTGTACAGGTAGTGCATGAGTACGAGAGCTAAAGGAAAGGACCCGCTCTATTATCACCTGGACATTGAAGCCACGTGTAGAAAGATCCGAAGGAATAAGCGTGCCCAAGAAAGCTCTACCGATCAAACAATGGCAGACAATGTACCGCCGCCAGACCATGTGCCGCAACCGAACGTACCACCGCCAATTGATCAACCACCTCCACTAATGCTAACTACGGAGGAACAAGTTGTGCTTCTCCAAGAAGTCCAAGTGATGAGAGCCGAACTCCTACAGCTGAACCTTGACAGGGATAATCGACATCCCCGTCGCCGTCCACTGTTCGACGACAACCCTGATAATGGAGAAGATGATGACTAGGATTAGCTGGATGAATCTGATGACGAGGAAGAAGAGGAGGCTATGCAGAACCGATATAAACCTCGATTCAAGGAGACAAACTTCAGAGTTGGCATAAACGCTAATAACTTTGAGCTGAAAACCGGATTGGTGCAAATGGTGCAGCAAAATCAATTCGGAGGAAGAGCTACTGAAGATCCTTATGCACATCTGGATTAGTTTCTTATGCTCTACAACACTGTAATGATCGGAGGGGTCAGTAAAAGTGTCATCCGAATGCGTCTGTTCGCATTCTCTCTGAGGGATAGGGCACAATCTTCGTTTACTGCACTCGATAAGGGAAGTATCACTACGTGGACGGAGCTAAGGAATGAATTCCTGGAAAACTTCTTCTCTCCAAACGTCATCAGACAAAGAAGGAAGGAAATTATCAGATTCGCTCAAAGACCCAATGAGAGCTTCAACGAGACGTGGGAGCGATTCAAGGAGTTACTGAGATCTTGCCCAGAACATGGCTTTCCGCCAGGAGAACAGGCTGAAGCATTCTACGAGGGACTCAATTAGAAGACCGTTGAGTTGGTGGACACCACATTGGGAGACACCATCATGATGAAAAATGGAAAGAAGGCCATGGAATTCTTCCAAAATATGGCCAACAACACTCAAAGGTGGTCCTCAAGTCGACATCGGCCTGTGAAAGCGGTCGAGAAAGTGGTGGAGAAAGTTTTCGAACAATCTGATTTGGCAACCGAGCTGAAAAAGCTAAGGGAAGATTTCGCTACACTGAAGTAGGAGAAAACACTTGCTGCAGTGGAGCCAGTGCAAGCTCCACCTGAGAGGGATTTTGCCGATGTAAAATTTATCCAAAGGGGTGGTTATCAAAATAACTACCGCGGAGGATATCAGCAACACAATCAACAGCACAACCAGCCCTACACTTATAATCACGCGAGGAACCACCCTGGATTTTCCTACGTGAACCCTCAAGCCGCGGAGCAACCACCACCTGGATTTGCAGTACAAGATGGAGCAGTAGTGGAGTAGAAGAAGCCAAATCTTGAGGAGATTTTGGCTAAATTCACGCAAGGTTCCACTGATAAGGTGACCAAACTGGAGCAGGAAATCTCGGGCGTAAACACTAAAATTGATCAGGTGCAGAAGCATGTGCAGATTATAGAAAACCAGGTCAGCCAGATTGCCGATGCCCTCGGAGCTCAACACAAGCCGGGACAACTCCCGAGCAACACTCGGGTTAACCCCAAGAATCAGAATCAGAGGAACCAAGTGAATGCCATAACTCTGAGAGGGGTAAAATCATATGAAAGGCCAAAGCAGGCAGGGAAAGATACCCGGGAGGATGAAGAAGCCGTCACAGACGCAGCCCCGTCGATCGACGCGGGATCTACTTTGATCGACGTAGCTCCAAAGGCCCCATCGATCGATGCTGATCCTCGTCAATCGGCGCCAGCTCCCAGTCCGCCACCAAAAAGACCTCCTTTGCCATTTCCACAGCGGTTTGCCAAAACATAGATGAACGAGATGTATGCACGTTTCCTGGAAAATATGAAGAAGGTGCATATCAATATTCCATTGGTTGAAGCCTTGCGAGAGATGCCCGGATACATCAAATTTCTGAAGGATGTGGTCTCCCAGAAAAGACCTTTCTTGGAACACGAGACAGTCAGCCTGTTTGAAAAATGCAACACCATAATTCAAAAGAAGATGCCGATTAAAAGAGTGGATCCGGGCTCCTTCACGATCTGTTGCATAATTGGAGGGGAGACCTTCGAAAAAGTCCTTTGTGATTCTGGAGCATCAATCAATCTGATGCCGCTGTCTATCTTCAAGTGGTTGGAAATTGGAAACATCAAGCCAACAACCATATCGCTTCAGATGGCTGATCGTTCAGTGTCCTACCCGAGAGGCATCGTGGAAGATGTGCTGGTGAAGGTAAAGGATTTCATTATCCCAACCGATTTTGTGGTGCTTGATATGGAAGAAGATCGGAACATTCCCCTGATCCTGAGAAGACCATTCTTAAGACCGGAGGGGCGTTGATCGACATTCGAGACGACAAACTGACATTCCGGGTGAACAATGAGTCAGTCACATTCTCGATCTATAAAGCCATGAAAAAGCACAACGAAGGGAGCTACCAAGAAGAATGCCACATGATCAATTGTTTCAACCCTGTGATATCATCTCCCTTCGCCTCTCTCAAAAGTGAGCCAAATTTTCTGGAAACCTGCCTTCAACACTCGCTGCTCTCATCGACAAATCTAGAAGAAGCAGACGAGGAGATTTTGGATCTGGTCATGGAGTTAGATGTGTTCGAGAAGATAACTCGTGAAAAAGAAAACAAGAGAGAGAAGCTACCAAGCTGGTACTGCCGGAACAAACTAGAAAAGCGTGGGGGACAGTTCACGTCGATCGACGCCATTAGCTCGTCGATCGACGCTCCCTCGAAGCCCACGTCGATTGACGTGAATTTCACGTCGATCGATGCACGAAGGAAGTTAGACATGGAGTCCTCATCGATAGAAATAGCGCGACATAGAAAATGGATTGTTGTAGTTTCGCCCACGTCGATCGACGCCCAGAGCACGTCGATCGACACCAACTCTGGAACTCAAGACGCTTCCGGCGCACCTCAGGTACATTTTTCTTGGTCCTAATGACACTTACCCTGTTATTGTCTCTGCCTTTCTTACACAGGGGGAGTTGGAGAAATTACTACGAGTTCTACTGAAATACAAGTCCGCCATTGGATGGACTTTGGGGGATATCAAAGGGATCAGCCCTTCGCTTTGCATGCACAAGATCATCCTTGAAGAGGATGCCACACCGAAGAGACAAGCACAGCGACGGCTGAATCCTATCATGCAAGAAGTCATAAAGGAGGTTCTCAAACTCCTAGACCATGGCATGATATATCCAATTTCCGACAGCAAGTGGGTAAGCCCTACACTAGTAGTAGCCAAGAAAGGGGGGATACAGATAGTAAAGAATGATGATGGAGAGGATGTTGCGACAAGACCGGTCACGGGATGGCAATTTTGCATCGACTACCGAGCCTTGAACATCGCCACGTGCAAGGATCACTTTCCTCTTCCTTTCATTGATCAAATGCTTGATAGATTATCCGGTTACCCTTTCTATTGTTTTCTTGATGGTTACTCAGGGTATAATCAGATAGCTGTGGCGCCAGAAGATCAGCACAAGACTGCATTCACCTGTCCTTACGGAGTGTTCGGCTACCGAAGGATGCCGTTCGGATTGTGCAAGGCACCGGCGACCTTTCAAAGATGCATGATGGCAATCTTCCACGACTTGATTAAAGATATCATGGAGGTATTTATGGATGATTTCTCAGTTTTTGGTAGCTCATTTGATGTTTGTTTGCAGAATCTGGCTACCGTACTGGAGAGATGCACCGAGACAAATCTATGCATCAATTGGTAGAAATGCCACTTCATGGTGTGAGAAGGAATCGTGCTGGGACATCGAGTATCAGCTGAAGGACTAGAAGTAAACCGAGCCAAAGTGACAGCCATTGAAAAGATGCCACCGCCGACAAGTGTCAAAGCAGTCATAAGTTTTCTTGGTCATGCCGAATTCTACAGAAGATTCATCAAAGACTTCTCAAAGATATCGCGGCCCTTTGTTAACTTGTTGGAGAAGGATGTGTCATTTGTCTTCGACAACGACTGCCTGCAGGCCTTTGAAAAGCTGTAAAAGGCATTAGTGACCGCACCGGTGCTGACTTCTCCGGACTGGAGCGAGCCGTTCATTCTGATGTACGACGCCAGCGACTATGCAGTTGGGGCAGCCTTGGGGCAACTGAAAGGAAGGCTCTTTCATGTGATCCATTACGCCAGCAAGAGCATGAATCCGGCTCAATGCAACTATACCACAGCAGAAAATGAGATGCTTGTGGTCGTGGATGCATTTGACAAGTTTCGGTCCTATCTGATAGGTTCGAAGATGATTGTCTACACCGACCATGCAGCCATCAGATACCTGTTCGCGAAGAAAGATGGCAAGCCCAGATTGATCCGGTGGATACTGTTGCTACAAGAGTTTGATTTGGAGATCAAGGACAGAAATGGAAGTGAGAATGTGATTGCATACCACTTGTCACGACTTGCGCCACCAGTCGAAGGGGATGATCAGCAGATGAAGATCTAAGAGATGTTCCCCGACGAACAGATCTATTCTATTAAGGATTTGAGGGAGACGTACGAGTCTAAAACACCATGGTATGCGGATTTTACCAACTATCTGGTGTTCGGCGTTCTTCCACCGGACTCTTCCCCGTATGTAAAGAAGAATTTTCTGCATGATGTCAGATTCTACTATTGGGAGGATCCCTACCTTTGGCGTAGCTACGCTGACGGTGTCATTCGCCGTTGTGTGCCTTAATCCGAGTGGCAACAAATTTTTGAAGCCTTCCATTCATCTCCTAGCGACGATCATCATTTAGCAACCGGACAACATTCTAAATTCTAGCGAGTGGATTCTATTGGCCTTCCATATATGAGATCTGTTGTGGGTGGATTACGAGCTGTGATCGTTGCCAGAGGACCGACAACATTTTGCGGAGGGATGAGATGCCGTAGACTCCGGTGATTGAAGTTGAAATCTTTGACGTTTGGGGGATCGACTTCATGGGTCCTTTTCTGCCATCCCAATGGTTCTCATACATTCTACTAGCGGTAGATTATGTGTCACGATGGGTTGAAGCTGTCCCAACAATCACCAATGATTCCAAAGTCGTCATCAAATTCCTTCAAAAGCTCATGACAAGATTTGGAACGCCAAGAGCCTTGGTCAGCGATGGGGGATCACACTTTTGTAACAAATGGCTTGCCTCTCTTCTTGCTAGGTATGGAGTCAAGCACCGTGTTACCACCCTATATCATCCTCAAGGGAACGGGCTGACGGAGCTGTCCAACCGAGAAATCAAGCAAATCTTTGAGAAGACGGTGAAGCAACGAAAAGATTGGGCAGCAATACTTGACGATGCACTTTGGGCATACCGCACCGCCTACAAAACGCCCATTGGGACGTCTCCATATATACTAAATTTTGGAAAGTCATGTCACCTCCCCGTCGAGATGGAGCACAAGGCTTGGAGAGCAGTGAAAGAGCTGAATCTGGAATTAGAAGACGGCTGCAAAAGAGTGCGCAATGGCATTGAATGAGCTGGAAGACTTTTGGGATGAAGCTTACGAGAACAATGTCATATACAAGAAGCGAGCGAAGAGATTCCACGACAAGGGGATTCGCTCTCATGTTTTTCAATCAGGTGACAAAGTCCTCCTCTTCAAATCCCGTCTCCGCTTCATGCCCGGAAAGTTGCAATCAAAGTGGGCTGGACCATACACCGTGGTCTGTCAATTTCTGAACGGTGTAGTCGAATTAGCTGGTCAAGATGGAAAGAACTTCAAAGTCAATGGGCAGAACCTCAAACCATACTATACCCCACTTCAAATCGGAGTGGTGGAGAAGTACTACTTGAATCGCCCATAAGAATGCAGGTATTGTCGAGCTAGCGACATAAAACCAAGCACTGGTTGGGAGGTAACCCAACAATTTACTATTTTTTCTATTATTTTAATTCAGTAGAGTCGAGTAAATAGGACTTAGGATCGTTTTTCAGTAATTTTTCGAGTTAGTGCTCTGTTCAGGTCTGCGTCGATCGACGCCAGACTCACGTCGATCGATGCGAGTTTCTGGCCCACGTTGATCGATGCAGAACCAGTGTCGATCGACGCGAGTTTTTGGACCTCGTCGATCGACGTGGAGTGTTCAGAGGCGCGAACAGACGGGTTTAAAACCCAGTTTTGCCTCATTTCTCACCACAAAACACACACGCACGTCACTCTCTTCTCCCCAAACACGCGACCTCAAAATATTTCTCCTGTAACTCGTCGCTACAATCGAAAGTACTTATCCTAGACCCTTCCTCTTCGATTATTTCATGTGTTTTGGATGATTTGAGCATGCTTTTGCTTAATTTGGACCTTGGAGCCCTAGTTTCAAATTCTTTCTATCTTGTCAATTTCGTTACAACACTTCATGATTAATCGATATGGGTGGTAGTTCTAGTCGATATACTTGCTACTTGTGAATGTGTAGTACTAGGATTGGTTGAATACGATTCTAGCTTGTTTGGGGGTAATTCCACTTGGGTGTGATTTTCTATTTCTTGCTATTTTGGGGTGAAGTTCCTTCGATTGATAATGTATTAGGCTAGGTTTGGGTGTCAATTTCATGAATGTTGAATCAATTTTGCTTGGGTAGATACATTTTTAGGTTAATTGCAAATTTGTTTGTGTTGAAGTTGGAAATTTTGGTGAAGTATTGTGGATACATTTTGACAATTTTTTCTTTCTCCCCTTGCAGAAACAAATGGCATTCCGCCCAACTTTCGCCAACAAGGGAGCCGAGAAGAGGTTCAAGAAATTCTCTAGCTCAGATTTCACAGTCCGCCAGACTCTGTACCCGTGCACAGAAATGATGAACATGTTGGGTATTAGACGAGATGTGGCCTCCTTGTTGGAGAGAGCCAAATGGGAATCATGGATGACCAAGTGGTGGCCGACTTACCCATCGCTTGTGTTGGAGTTTTTGGCATCGCTCCATGTCTACGATGTCCAATTGGAGTCCGAGCCGACCACCATCTCCTTCCAACTTCTGAATGAGAATTACGAGCTGCCGAGGGACCAGCTTGAGGAAATTTGGGGTGTCCCAAAGACTGGCCTTGGTTTTCTTCAACCGAATTTTGACATGGCCGGGTTTTGGAGCCAAATAGCAGCCGAGGAAAAGGAGGTTGTGCGAGAGTTTGATTCGGGAAACATGAAGGCATCCTCCATCGACAACCTCGTGTTCCGTTATCTTGAGCAGTGCATGGGGGTGTCTATCACTGGCCGGTATGGGAGCGCCAAAGTGAGAGTGGGGGAGCTCTACGCCATCTACTGCATGCTGACAGGAGAGGAGTTAAGCCTCGCGGCGTTGACATGGACCACTGGAGGCACCAAGTCAAAGCCTCAAAGGGCAATATTTGGAGCGGGGGATTGATTACCCCGATTGCGGAATATGTGGGGATCGACTTAGCCGACATCGAGGTGCTCGAGGACAGCCGAGGACTCAGCACCTCGCACTTAAGTCGGATGCTGATGCTCTCACCCCAAGAGGGTGGCTGGTTGTTGAGGATGTCCAATGGGGACAAGTTTCCACTTCTGCAGAGGGCACTCACGCATGTCACCGATTATTACTTTCGTGATAACTGGTTGATGAGCACACCCGCCCACATGAGGCTGAAGGTTGGACTCCGTGGAGGACCCGGCACCTCCAGACTCCTTCAGAGACCGTAGACACGGCCGGACCAGCGACCCCCAGCAGAGGATGCCGAGGATGAGTAGCCCGAGTATGAGGAGCACGATGGGGGCGCAGAGGAGATTCCAGGCAGGACCGGTGGAACCTCGTCCAGCCACTTCGGGGGAGGGTCTTCTTCTTCTGAGATGGATTTGGCGATGATCTGCTAGTTCATACAGCAGCAGGCAGCTTTGCATGCGGCAGAGCACACCCGGCAGGCCGAGTTTTGCCAGCATGTGACCACGAGGCTCAACACCCTCGATAGTCAGATGCAGCACCTCCTTTTGAACACCCAGCCTGACTCCGTCTACTTCCACCGCCAGCGCCGTCGGAGACTTCCCATCTGGCCATCCACCGATGTGGTTATGGAGGACCCTCCGGAGGAGGAATGAGGTACCATTTCTCTTTTCCCATCTAACTTGCAAACTTGTCCACTCCTTAGAGTGAAACAAGTTTGGGGGGATGAGGATCGGAAAAGGGAAACGTTTGCATTTTTATTTATTTACTGCTTTTTTTATTTTAAGTTTTTTTGTTTTTGTTTTTGTTTTTTCTGAACCATCACCATCCTTGTTCTTTTGCTTCAATGTGAACAATTGCTCTCTATAAGGCTTTTCACTCAAATTAGTATTTTGAACTCTTGATTTGTGGTACTAGTTTTGAATTGGATAGTCTTGAGAACTATTTTAGGAGCTTTTGAACATAGGGCAGTCAAAACTACTTTGGATTATGTTGGTGTTGAGAATTATGACTTGTCTTTCCTTGAATGAGAATTGTTGATTGATAATTGAGATATTTACTGATTGAGAATGAAAATATGTATGATAGAGTAGCCGATGATAGGAGCTGTTTTGCCTGATGAGTTGATCTTTGAAATATAAATCCTTGCATGATAACTGTTCTTAGTTGGGTAATTATTGAGGAGTAACAAGATTTTAACCCTGTGTAAAAATTTGACCCTTTCTTTTCGTTTGATGAGTGACAAGGTTTTTAGACTTACTTCCTAGAATTTGACAAAATTTCTCTCTTGAGGTTGCATTAAGTGTGGTAATAAGGTGAAAATGATTTTAGGCATGTTCTTTAGAAGCCCATCTCCCATACACTAACCTTTAATTTCCACTTGTAACCCCTTTGAACCTTGAATAAATTTTCTTTGATTAGAAGGGTTGATGAATAAACTGATTTATTGGAAGGTGTGAATTGTGGGATTGTGATGTGAGGCTATGCGCACAAATAAGGGTTTCCATGGGTAAATATAGAGAAAAAAAAAGAAAGGTGAACATTTGTGAAAGAAAAAAAAAGAAGAATGAGAAAAGAATTCTTATGTTTATTAGTTCACGAAAGTATGAAATAAGTCTAAGGAACCCTGAAAATTATAAGAAAAAATGAAGAAAAAAAGAAAGAACAAGATTGTGCATGGGAAGAGAAAAATTATGTGGTTATGATATGCTTGGGTCTATGGGTTTGATTGCAATATTTTGAGTCACTTAGCCAAATATATCCTACCTTTTAGGTAAGCCACAGTACAACCAAAATAAGACCTTTTTGATTCCCTGAAAAGCCACACTAACAAGCAGCGGAGAGATAAGAAATTTGTCAAACTTATAGAGAGGTGAACTAAAACCTTGAGTGAGTGAAACACGAACCCGTTGCTTCTTGAGCGATGAGTGCAAACACTGCCCGGTGAGGTTCCTCCTCAGTAATTTAACAATGAGAATTTGTTTGGATTGCATGATTTATATGAATAAGTGATACTTAGATTTCAAAAGAAGCTTGTAAGGAATTGCACACTTGTATCTGCATTTGATTCGATTTCTTGTTTGCGAATTGATCGAGGACGATCAATGGTTTAAGTTTGGGGGAGTTGATAAGTTAGTATTTTTACCAACTTATCTCTTTGTTCTTCGACTAATTGGGTGATGTTTAGATTGTTTTACGTGTCTTTTTGAGCATGAATTGACTTTTGTGCTCGTAATGTCGTGATTGGTGAATTATACAGGTTTTTAGTCGAAAATAGGGAAGAATCGGGAATTGCTCTAAGTTCCAGACCCAAGTCGATCGGCGCCCAGGGCACGTTGATCGACGCAGGTGTTCGAGAGGACGATCGACAAAGAGAATTGAAGGGAGATCGACGCGGGTCCTTCAAGGCCGTCGATCGATGCAATTTCTCCATCGATCAATGCGGCGACGGGATTTTCTAATCTGCTCCTGATTTGAAGATAGAGACATATCTAATTCTATATACTGTTTGATACATCTATCACTACTATAAAAGGCCATGTAAAATTCGAAAATTAGTGTGGAAATCAGTAGAGCAATTAAGTGATTTTAGAGTTGAAGATTTTAGAGATTTCCAAGATTTTTTGGGTTTTATGTTTGAAGACAGGTTTTTGTGGGAAGACATCTACACCCAAGTTTTATGCAATTTATGTTTTTTATTTATCTCTGATGATTCTATTCATGAATATGTGTAACTAAATCCTTTCTAAGATTCTAAGGTTTCGAACTATCAATGTATGCATGTTTGAGTAAATGAATTATTTTCCCTTTCCCATGGTAGTTTGTGAAATCTGTGCTTATTCATGATCTTGAGTTTGCTGGCCACATCTTAAGATTAATTAGTTGAGAACTTGAGACGTAACTGTAATATTTTTCAATGGAGAGAGTTTTTCACAATATAATTTGATTTCTTGTCTGAGCAGAAGGAGATAGATTATAGGAATAAATCTGTTGATTTTTGGAGTTAGTTAATTCATCTTGAGACCGAGCGGAGATAGGTAATTGACCAACAAAGAAGTTCATAATATTTTTGTGATGTTTCACTACGAAGAGGAATTAAATTGGGAATTAATCAATTCATTCATACATGTCATACTTGATAGGTAGATATCCCAGGAATATGTACTTCTCATAACCTTTCATCAAAAGTCTTTTATTTTCCTGTTTAATTTTAATTTTCGAAATCAGTTGAAACAAAACCCAAATTTTGTTTTCTTTCCTAACTAGTGTTTTGAGAACCTATGTTTTAGTATTTAAGATTTTTCGTTATTTCTTCCCCATGGGATTCGATAATTTATTTTTCTCTTTATTATTAGCTTTGCTAAGTCGCTAGTAAAATAATTCTGCGATCATCCACCAACCCGAAAGGTATATATTCTTGGGAGTCTTCTGACTTGATCCCGGAAAACGGACTAGATGATACTGATCCCTGGACATATGACGAGGCGGTATCTGATAAAGATGCAGACAAATGGCTGATCGCCATGGATTCGGAAATAGAATCTATTATGGCTATGGATGTATACAAAAAAACTGATTTGCCAGATGGCTATCGAGCCATAGGGTGCAAATGGGTATACAAAAGAAAGAAAGGAGCGAATGGTGAAATTACAGCTTTCAAAGCAAGGCTGGTGGCGAAGGGTTATAGTCAGAAAGAAGGTGTAGACTATGACGAGACCTTCTCACCGGTAGCCATGCTTAAGTCCATTCGCATACTCCTAGCCATAGCAACACATAAGGACCTAGAAATCTGGCAGATGGATGTCAAAACTGTGTTTCTGAATGGGACGTTGAAGAAGGTAGGGACATCTATATGCAACAGCCAGAAGGTTATGTGCAGAAGGGCGAAGAACATTTGGTCTGGAAGCTAAGGAAGTTGTTGTACGGACTTAAACAAGCTTCACGGTCATGGAATCTGCGTTTTGATGAAGTGATTAAATCCTATGGATTTTCACAATGTTCAAACGAGATTTGCGTGTACCGTCTATGTGTCAGCAGAAGTGTGGTGTTCGTTGCACTTTATGTAGATGATATTCTCCTATTTGGAGACAATGTGGAGTTATTGTCAGGCATAAAGGGGTGGTTATCCGAACAGTTTCATATGAAGGACCTTGGGGAGGCAGGATACATCCTAGGGGTAAAAGAACTACGGGAGCGCAATAAGAGGATGCTGACCTTGTCTCAAGGATCATATGTGGATACTGTGATTGCCTGTTTCAGCATGCAAACTGCCAAGAAAGGTCTGTTACCTTTCAGACATGGCATACATCTTTCCAAGGATCAGTGTCTGGTGACACAAAAGGAGAAAGATGAGATGAGGAATGTGCCGTATGCATCGGCCGTGGGGAGCCAAACATGTATGCAATGCTATGTACGAGGCCATATATCTGCTTTGCTGTAGGCATGGTAGCGAGATACCAGTCTAACCCTGGACAGACGCATTGGACTGCGGTAAGGTATATACTCAAATACTTGAAAACGACTGGAGACCATTGTCTCGCCTATCAGTGTGAGGAGTTGTGCCCTGTGGGTTATACTAATTTGGATTTCCAGGCAGACCAAGACGAAAAGAAGTCCACCTCTGGTAATGTGTTTACATTGGGAGGTGGGGCCATATCATGGAGGAGTGCAAAGCAGAAGTGCATTGCCGACTCCACCATGGAAGCAGAATATGTGGCAGCTTCTGAAGCTTCGAAAGAAGCAGTATGGTTTCGAAACTTCCTTTTGGAGTTGGACGTGATTCCTAAGCTGCCCAAGATCATCACAATATATTGTGATAATTCGGGAGTTGTGGCTAATTCATAGGAACCACGTAGAATGATTGATGTAATAGCTAGATTAGTTTAGACGCGTTATACTCAGGAAAGCACCTGTATAATCCTTTGAGTATGAGTGGGAGATTGATGGATTTATATACTGAAAGCATTATGATTGGTATATTATGTACAAGGTCGATTGGTTAATATACTGGGAATCATAAATGTTGTATGTTCATCTCCTGTCTGAATTAACAAACATGTGTCGCAAACACAATTATCCTCTTATCTCGTCGATAGGGAGATCATACGGTGTGTACTAGATATAAATGGTTATCACAGCTGAGACAGTTCTAGGATAAACTGTCAGTGTAGGCTGCAGCATATACGGTAATAAGCATCTTGTCTTGGATGGCTTGGTATGCTGGTGTGGGGCACATGCAACCCATACCTCAAAACGTGGTAGCAAATAGGTAGGACAATATTGATTCTCTGGTGGAATGAATCAATATTAATTAATTAATTATATTCTGGGTTGAATATGGGAATTAATTAATTGATAGGCCTTATTTGCTATTTGCATTCTGGTCCCTAGTCTGGCCCATGAAACTCAAGCCCAATAGAAGTTCAGTATTTTCCTATAAATAGGCCTCAGTTCCTCAGATCTCAACACACCACAAGATCATAAGTTGCACACAGCAAACCAAAATTTGGGAGTTGTGGTGATTGATTGATCTGAGAAATGAGTAGGAAATTCTGCTTCTCAACAGGGCAAGGAATCTGAAGGGAATCTTTACCAGATATTCAGATTGATTTGGGATACGGATCAGAAGATCCGATCAGGAGGATTATCTTCTTTCTTCTATCTCCTTCTTGTTTTCAAAAATTACTTATTAATTTTCATAGATTTATTTCCTCAATCTGTTAGGAAATTAATCTTTGTGCGTGGGAAAAGGATCAAGATGAATCTCCACGCACTCGTTCTTCAGGGTTTCGCAATCCAGGTATTCCGCATAAACCCCCTTATCCATATTCGATAGGAGCATGCTAGGATTAATCATAGGCATAGAAATTTATTTTTGATATTCCAATTAACGATCCTTGGCAAACGAACTTCGTGATTTAGTTCACGAATCCCTTCATACTCAAGTATAGAAGAGCATTTAGACACATTAGGATAAGAATTAACAGGAAATTGCACCTTATGTTGTTTACCTAAAACACATGCATCACAGAAGGGAACTTTAAAAATGACATTATTTCCTAACATGTCATCGTTCCTGAGGATATTTAACCCGTATTACTCATGTGTCCTAGTCTATGATGCCATAGAATGGTTTTATCATCAAGTACCAAATTAACATGATTCACATTGGAGAAAGTAGGTTTAGCATGACATCTATAAGGGTTATTTATTTTTTCAACTTTAAACAAAACCAAAGAACCCCTCATAATTCTTATCATGACATTTCCCCATCTTCCCTCTAACACATCAAATTCTAAAGCAGCATATGAGAGCATATTATAACATAAATCAGGTATATGTCTAACATTCTTCAAAGTGAACACAGATCCAGAGGCAAGTTTCAGACAAATATCACCAAGTCCAATGACTTGACATCTTTTCTCATTTGCCATAGACACATAACCATTCTTGTCATCAGAATAACTAGTAAACAAGTGCCTATGAGGTGTCATGTGCAACTGGATTCAACAAGACAATCATGCTCACTTAAATCAGAATGAACAACATTCACATTAGAAGTGGAACACAAATTAGAAACCATGAAAATCTCACCAAGATAATCATTTTCGGCAACAACATTGGCACGCTCATTTTTTTTCTAGAAGGCTTAGGACAGTCCTTAATATACTTATTTAGATCACCACAGTTAAAACATTTTCTAGATTTGTGTCTAGACTTAGACCTATGTGATCTAGAGTGATCATGATTCGTATATCTAGATTTAGATCAATCATGCTTGTGCTTATAGTTCTTATTTTGTGTTCTACCTCTAACATGCATGACTTTATCATGATTCTTCCCTCGTGAACCATTCTTTACCTCTGACTCTTTACTTTTCAAAGCATTAGCAATAGTGTCCACAACAACATTATCTCTACTTTATAGTAGATTTCACATCAGCATAAGAAATAAGGATTGCATTTAACAAAGCAATAGAGGTATAAGCATCAATAGTTGTATCACTCGTTGACTTAATGTCTTGCACAAGTTTGGTAAAACCATCAAGATTCTCATCTAAATCCTTAGATAAATCTAGTTTATATTTAAAAAACTTTTCAAGCAAGTACATTCTACTAGGTAAGGATTTCTCAGTGTACATTTCATCCAATTTATCCCAAATCTTTTTAGCAAATTCCATAATCCCAACTTTTCTCATAACAACATCATATAGATTCAAATGGATAGTGGAACATGCTTGTTCATTCATATCAGCACGCTTAGATTCAGTATCTTCTTCAGAATAGTTTTCATTTATAGCTTTATAAACACATTGGTGAATCCACACACACTTAATCTTTTGCTTCCAAGTGCTGAAATATGTTTTGTCATTGTAAGGAGCTAAATTGTAAGAGGAGGAAGCCATTTTTTACTCACTTAAAACTTTAAACAAGTTGTTGGCTTCGCCGACACTAAATAAATGAACCAAAATAACGAGAAAGAGGATTTCCCAGTTCACAATCACTGATTTTTCAGATGCGCAGGTGGTCACTCAAATCTCTTTTGGATCCAAAATTATAACTACTAGTTCTAAAAACTTTAATACAAAGCTTGACTAAATAATCCTCAAGATCTTTTTTACCACAAAAGGCAGGCAGGCAAGAAAAGCTCAGACAAGATAGCACCGAACAAAGAACAACACACAAAAAAAGCAAAAGCAAAATTAGTGTTGAATGATCAAAGGGCAACTGAAAATGCAAACATATCAGAAAGCAAAAACTTAAACACCAACACAATGAACAACAAGAACAACTGAAGACAAGACTAAAGAGCAACAAATCAAGAGAGCAGACACAAAGACAATTAAGGCGTAGATAAAGAAAATCGCAGAAGAGAGATATCAATCGGATACAACTATGAACAAAATAAGATATAGAAACATAGTATAACAGCGGAAACACGAAGTCACAGAAGCCTTAGTATGCTTCTAATAGTAGCAAAATCCCATATCTATTCGACATACGGGTCGTCGAGAAATTGAAAGAACACCTATGCCACCAGTTGGCCGATCTAGGAATTGAAATGCAAAGGTTTCAGAGTCTTACCTGAGCGGGGACCTAGGAGAGGGTATCCTATCTTACCTCCACAATTTAGAGTGCCGACAACGTAAGCTACCGAAGGATGCGACTCCCCCCAGTGAAATTTCCCATCCCCTAGTTCTGATACCACTGTTGGGTATTGGAGGGGCCGCCGGAGTTAGAGCGTTCCATCCAAACCGTTCGCAGCTCTTGACCGGTGTAGCCCATTGAAGGAGACGACCTTGTTGGCTCAGACTACCATGCCTTTATCCCGTATATCTTCACGTTGTGCGCCAGCCGATGGAATCCCTAGATGGAGAAGATCCTCTTGTTCAGGAACTTCCCGGCAGATGCGATGTACCACCAAGGCAGGAGAACTCGATTTGTATTGACCCTCACCCCCACCCACAACACTCTTGTTGTTCTCACCACTCAAAACCCAGAGGTTATAGGAGGATGAAGGCTGCCACACAGTGCGACGCTATTTCAGAAAAATAGGTAGGACAAATTTTTCTTTTTCTAAAGTTCTATCGTGAGGGTTAGGGGAGAGGAATAGAAATAGTGAGAGAAAAAAGATGGGCCAGAATGAGTGAATAACTAGAAATAAACCCGTGCGTTGCACGGACATATTTTATATGTAGAGTTTTAACAATATAATAATGATTCATTAGGTTGGTGGATGTTGGAAATTTTGAAATACACCGTTCGGTTGAAAGAAATGAAAATGTATGAATGAGAATGATACTCAAATATTATGAAATTATAAACCCTCCAAAATGGTGGATTTCATTCACATTTATCATTCGCAAATCTCAATAACAAATTATTTATTTCTTATTTTTTTATCTTATGTTATTTTATAATTATTTTTTATTTATTCTATTATTATTTTAAATATCCACTATTTTTAATAATGATCATATTAACCAAAACTATTATAATATTAAATATATTTATAATTATATATTATTGTTATAAAATATTAAATAAAGACTTATTTTATGATTGAAAAATATTAATATATTAGAATAAATAAATTATATGCAAATACAAAAATTGTAAAGGAAAAATACATTTAGGCTTTTATTAGAGTTTTTTAATGTGCACGGTCTTTTAGAATTTTGGAGGGAATTGACCGGAACTCCTTTAGTATATTATATAGATAAGAGTAAAGGGCTGAGGGTAAATGGGCGTAAACAATTTAACAGTATGTATATGTATGATACCTGACCATCTGGAGATATTGCCAAGTAAAGTACTCGTAAACTATTCCCGGTAGATTTGTTTGAGAATCTGAGTAACAAAGAGACGAAGAACAACATGAGGTGATTGATGAGGTGACCACGCGATGGCTTTGACAACAATCCTATGTTCCGTTAGTCTCAAAACTGGCTGTTGGGAATGCTGATTCCACACCAGTAACTAAACAAATGCAAGCAAAAGAAAAAAAGGGCTTCAGCTATATTAGAATCCAATTTGTGCATAATTTTCAAAGTGATTTAGATCTACCTGGTTATCATTCCCACCAGATGCTAGTTCTCGGTCATCATGGGACCACTTCAGTCCACATACCTATGGTGTCCGAGGCACGGTCAGGTAATAAATTTAAGTGATATAATTATGTATCGGAGAGATGAAGATTTTACCTCGGACTTGTGTCCTGCAAGCTTGCTAATGTAGTCACTTGGAACACGAAGATCATGTTGAAGTATGTTTCTGTCTCTACTTCCAGCTGATAAAATCCATGAACTCCATGCCAATACTCTTGTTCTCGTTTGATGTCCCGACATTGTTCTGAAATGCTTGCACTAAGTTCCATCCCAAACTTATAACATTAAGCACACAAGCATTTTAAATGAAGATTTTTAGTGCTACTGTATCACCAAAACACTTCAGCCACTATAAGTTAGTTACCTGAACTTGACCTTCATTTGTAGTTTTGTACTAACTGAAATGTACGAGCCTTCTCGAGTCCATTGGATCGAGCAGACACCGTCGTTTGGCCCCAAGTCACACAACTTTGTCACCTGTCAATAGATGAGTTAGATGATAATTGCATAAAAACAAGCAATTAAAACATTAATTTCAAGAAAACTACAAATTGAATCTCACTTTACTATTCGAAGCACTCCATAAATAAATACAAGTTCCCAACCCCAAGGCAAGAACATTCTGAGAAGACCAGTCAACCAAGTTCAGGTAGAAGTCATCTTGATGCGCTGGTGCATCTAGAACCTACAATTACACACTCACTTCAATTAAATATAAATACTTATGCACTCCTGAAAATATCCTAATTCCAACTTCATACTCATTGCAGAATGAATGTCTCTCAATGGATCTGAGATTAAACAACATGATTAAAGCTACGGGGTTCTTATGAGGCTCTCACACAGAAACATTTATCTGATTTTGCATACATCATATAGAAAGGTCTGATTTTGCCACTCATTTTAGCTCCATTTTAAGTATACTTGAATGTAGTCTAGAAAACATAGAAGGGAAAATGAACAAAATAGGCAAATCATGCTACTCAGTTTAGCTCCATTCTATATGTTATAATCTGAAAAACAGAAAAATAGCTCAATATGAACCAGTCTAAAAATGAAACAAGCAAGTGAACACTAAATCTGAAAAAAGGTGAAAGTCTTAATCTTGACAATCATTTCAGCTGAACTTCAAGCACCAAGTAAATATATCCTCAACAAATTTTTCCTCAAAACCAAGAAACATATCGAGGTCTTTGAAATCAGGAGGTTGAGCAACCATTGAGTATTTTTAAATCTCATTTTTAACCAACTATTACCCAAGATCATCAGCTAATTAGTTAAAGAAATGAGCTTCATCCATCAGTTTTCTAAAAGCAACACCAACGAGAAAGAATCCACAAAAATGTACCTTATGAGGCATTTTGGGCACCTTCCTCGGTGGCTTAGGCAGCATCGCCGCCTCACTAGGAAGTCCACTATCCTGACCCAAAACCGACGGCAAACATGAACCTTAACGTATTCTTACTTAGGCTCGGTGAACCCCTCTAACACCACCTTCACCAAAATCAATCTCAAAAAGCTCAGTTTTAACAATCTATATTATGCCACGCTCCCTCCGCCTTCGCCCCCTCCTTCACCGGCGAGGCCTTCTCGATTAGCACGAACATGTGCAACCTCGAGGAAGAGCGGCAGGGGATGAACCTGTCGCTGCAGGCAGATGAAGACTTCGACGTCGACGAGGATGCCGACAAGTTCGAGATAGTTCTCGGAGACATCGATTTCAGTGGAGATGCCAGCTTGGTCGAAGAGGCAGAGGAGAGGGTGTGGAGGCGCAAAGATGTCTCCGACAGATTGAGTCTGCTCTTTCTTCGCTGAGCCGTATTCATTTTTCTCCCCTTTAATTTGTGATTGCTAGCTTTGAGATCTGCAAAAATTGGTGTGCAGCAGAAAAACTAAACGCTTCGCGATAGAAAAGGCCTCTGCACGAGGGCTTTCCTGCGAGAATTGGTAGAGAATGCATTAATGGCGGAAGGGAAGAGGGATTTTAGGGTTGGGGTTTGAACAAGTGAAGGTCGAATTTGTGGGATAGAAGCTGCTGACGAGTGATGAAGCTATTAACCATCACTCTGTAACAACAACTGAGATGCCAACCAAGAAGCAGAGTCAAAGGGTAAAGCTGAACCAAGAAAGTGAAGCATCTGATACATCTGATACAATAGAGAATGAAGATCCACAAAGTTGTAGCTAATGTTTTGTCCCTCTTGTGGTTGTAAGGAAGGTGGTATTAATGTTGTATCAGAATTAGTTAAGTAGAATAGGTATTTATTTCAATAGCATAGTTGTTATCTTTCTTTAGGCATCTTGCCCATATATATGTATTTGTTGCCTTCTTCCAGCATAGTGATGAAGGGATTCGTGAACTGAATCACGAAGTCCGTTTGCCAAGGATCGTTAATTGGAATATCAAAATAAATTGCTATGCCTATGAATGATCCTAGCATGCTCCTATATTATTATGCATAAGAAGGTTTATGCGGAATACCAGGATTGATGAACTCTGAAGAACAAGTGCGCGGAGATTCCCTTTGATCTTTCCCACGCACAAAGATTTAATTCCTAACAGATTGAGGAAATAAATATTGAGAAAATAAAACAGTTATTTTCGAAAACAAGGAGAGAGAGAGAAGAAGAAAAATCCTCCTGATTTGATCTTCTGATCTGTATCCCAACTCGATCTAAAAATCTGGTGAAGATTCTCTATCAGATCCCTTGCCCGGTTGAGAAGCAAAATTTCCTCCTCCTTCTCAGGTCTTAGTCGATCATCACAGCTCCCAAAACCTGGTTTGCTGTGTGCAACTTATATCTTGTGGTGTGTTGAGATCTGAGGAACTGAGGCCTATTTATAGGAAAATACTGGACTTCTATTGGGCTTGAGTTTCATGGGCCAGACCAGGGACCAGAATGCAAATAGCAAATAAGGCCTATCAATTAATTAATTCCCATATTCAACCCAGAATATAATTAATTAATTAATATTGATTCATTCTACCAGAGAATCAATACTGTCCTACCTTTTTGCTACCACGTTTTGAGGTACGGGTTGCATGGGCTCGGTATATCCCCACATTTAAGGTTACAAACATTTGTTAATTAATTTAAGCTCTAACAAGCTATTTAATTAATTAACATCTTATATTCCTGAATCAATCCACTCAAACCTTTTTACTTATGCTTGAACTTAATCAGCCTGCAGGACTTAGCATAACGAACCTTTTGAGCTGTTCAGGGAATGTCACCATCCTATACTGGATGTGGTTACCTAGTTCCAGTACCAGACAGTCATACACAAACTGCTATTACCCAAGATACAAATATACAAGCTCAACTAGAGCCTTTCACTGCAACTCAAAGTAATACACAATCTTCATATACTACTGTAACTTCATGTAGGCTTAGGATCTCGTCAAGCCATAGAGATCTAGATTCTTTTATTGTCAGATAAATGATTCGATCTCCACTTAGGTCCTTATCAATGTGTGCCCCACACCAGCATACAATGCCATCCAAGATAAGATGCTTATTACTGCGTATGCTGCAGCCTACACCGACAGTTTATCCTGGAACTTTCTCAGCTGTGATAACCATTTATATCTCGCTAGGTCAAACGATCCATACGATCTTCTGTGATCTTCTACACACTGTATGATCTCTCTATCGACGAGATAAGAGGATAATTGCATTTGCGACACATGTTAATTAATTCAGACAGGAGATGACATACAACATTTATGATTCCCAGTATATTAACCAATCGACCTTGTACATAATATACCAATCATAATGCTTTCAGTATATAAATCCATCAATCTCCCACTTATACTCAAAGCATTATACAGGTGCTTTCCAGAGTATAACGCGTCTAAACTAATCTAGCTATTACATCAAACATTCTACGTGGATAGCTTTGCCCTCAGCCCAAGGTTACGTACATGCATCCCGTAGACCCTCTGAGGCAGAGCCTTTGTAAATGGATCCACTAGATTATTTCTTGTATCAATCTTCTCTACTAGCGCATCACCCCTTGCTATGATTTCTCGTATAATGTGGTACTTCCTTTCAATGTGTTTTGTTGCTCTGTGAGTTCGTGGTTCCTTTGAATTAGCCACAGCTCCCGAATTATCACAGTATATTGTGATTGTCTTGGGCAGCTTAGGAATCACGTCCAACTTCTGAAGGAAGTTTCGAACCATACTGCTTCTTTCGAAGCTTCAGAAGCTGCCACATATTCTGCTTCCATGGTGGAGTCTGCAATGCACTTCTGTTTTGCACTCCTCCATGATATGGCCCCACCTCCCAATGTAAACACATAGCCAGAGGTGGACTTCTTTTCGTCTCGGTCTGCCTGGAAATCCGAATCAATATAACCCACAGGGCACAACTCCTCACACTGATAGACGAGACAATAGTCTCTAGTCCTTTTCAAGTATTTAAGTATGTACTTTACCGTGGTCCAATGCGCCTGTCCAGGGTTAGACTGGTATCTCGCTACCATGCCTACAGCGAAGCAGATATCTGGCCTCGTACATAGCATTGTATAAATGAGGCTCCCCACGGCCGATGCATAAGGCACGTTCCTCATTTCATCTATCTCCCTTTGTGTCACTGGACACTGATCCTTGGAAAAATATAAGTCATGTCTGAAGGGTAACAAACCTTTCTTGGCAGTTTGCATGCTGAAACGGGCAATCATAGTATCCACATATGATCCTTGAGACAAGGTCAGCATCCTCTTATTTCGCTCCCGCAATACTTATACCCCTAGGATGTATCCTGCCTCCCCAAGGTCCTTCATATGAAACTGCTCGGATAACCACCCCTTTATGCCCGACAATACTTCCACATTGTCGCCGATTAGGAGAATATCATCCACATAAAGTGCAAGGAACACCACGCTTCCGCTGACACATAGACGGTACACGCAACTCTCGTTTGAGCATTGTGAAAATCCATAGGATTTAATCACTTCATCAAAACGCAGATTCCATGACCATGAAGCTTGTTTAAGTCCATACAGCGACTTCCTTAGCTTCCAGACCAAATGTTCTTCGCCCTTCTGCACATAACCTTCTGGCTATTGCATATAGATGTCCCTACCTTCTTCAAGGTACCCGTTTAGAAATGCGGTTTTGACATCCATCTGCCAGATTTCTAGGTCCTTGTGTGCTTCTATGGCTAGGAGTATACGAATGGACTTAAGCATGGCTACCGGTGAGAAGGTCTCGTCATAGTCTACACCTTCTTTCTGACTATAACCCTTCACCACCAGCCTTGCTTTGAAAGCTGTAATTTCACCATTCGCTCCTTTCTTTCTTTTGTATACCCATTTGCACCCTATGGCTTGACAGCCATCTGGCAACTCAGTTTTCTGGTATACATCCATAGCCATAATGGATTCTATTTCGGAATCCATGGCGATCAGCCATTTGTCTGCATTTTTATCAGATACCGCCTCGTCATATGTCCAGGGATCGGTATCATCCAGTCTGTTTTCCGGGATCAAGTCAGAAGACTCTCCCACGAACATGTACCTTTTAGGTTGGTGGATAACCCTCCCACTGCGACGAGGCATCTGAACCGTGTCAGTAGTTGGCACAGTACGCGTTGGTCCCATACCTTGCATTAGTGGCAGTGTTGGTATAGCCTCACCTGTTGTAGGTGGATTTACCATTGCACTGGGCTTTCCTGATGGAATTGCTTCTTTGTCCTCATTCTCGTGGAGGACAATTTCACTCTTGGATCTGTGTTTTCTTACATATTCGTCCTCCAAGAATCTCGCGTTGGTACTGACAACGACTTTCTGATTCTCAGGACAATAGAAATAACCACCTTTCGTTTGCCTGGGATATCCTACAAACAACATCAGCTTACACCTACTGTCTAAATTATCAGGTTCCTTTGTCAGCACATATGCTGGACAACCCCAAACCCTCACTCTGTTCAAACTTGGCTTTCGCCCATACCAGAGTTCCAGAGGTGTTTTAGGAACTGATTTAGAAGGTACCAGGTTAAGCAAATAGGCCGCTGTCTCCAAGGCATATCCCCAAAACGAATTCGGCAAGCTTGCATAACTCATCATCGACCTGACCATTTCCAAGAGAGTTCTATTTCTTCTTTCCACTACACCATTTTGTTGAGGGGTTCCTGGTGCAGTCCACTGGGATGTAATCCCGTTATCTGACAAGTACTGCAAGAACTCGTTACTGAGGTATTCACCACCACGATCTAATCGTAGTGTCTTGATAGTCTTACCTAGCTTCTTTTCTACCTCAGTCCTAAACTCTTTGAATTTCTCAAAGCATTCAGACTTATGGCGAAGCAAATAGACATATCCAAATCTTGAGTAATCGTCAATGAATGTGGCGAAGTACTCATAACCTCCACGAGCTTGCGTGGACATTGGTCCACATAAGTCAGAGTGGATCAATTCCAACACAATCTCTGCTCGAGACTGACTTTCCATAAAAGGCCTGGTCGTCATCTTTCCTTCTATACAGGATTCACAGATTTGATGCGGTACCACTTGAAAAGAATCCAAGAGATATGTTTGATCCTCATCGGAAGAAAACTTTCTCTTTAAATGATTATTATTGGATGAGCTTGCAATATTCACGGAAGATTTATGCATACAATCAATGATATAGAGAGAGTCAATCAGTTTGCCATGACAGATAACACCGTTATTACCAATGATAGAAACTCCACTATCAAAAATAACTGAATATCCATCACAAAATAACTTGGAAACTGAAATTAAGTTCCGCCGAAAAATCGGCACATATAAAACATCTCTCAAAATCAAAACATTGTTTTCAAAGCATAAAGTAAAATCTCAAATGGCTACTGCTGAGACTCGCTCTCCACTGCCCATTGAGATGGTTATCTCGTCATGCTTCAGCTGCCTTGTCGACCTGAACCCTTGCAAAGTATAACAAACATGGTCAGTAGCTCTAGTATCCACTACCCAAGAGTGGGTAGAAACCGATGCTAAACATGTTTTCGTTATAAATGCACATGACGCACCTTGTCCAGTCTTCCTGACTTGACAATCTTTCTTCCAGTGACCAGCCTTGCCACATCTGAAACACTTGTCCCTTTTAGCAGGCACGCCCGGTGTCATTTTTGACTTTCTACCAGAAGTTGTACCTTTGGCTTTCTTCTTAAACATTCCTTTGCGCCTCTTGCCAACCAGCGCAACAGGACGATTGCTAGAAGTAGCCAAAGCAACCTTTTCTAGCTGCATTACTGATTCTGCTGCCATCAAGTCATTGAGTAGCTCGTTAAGAGTGTACTCTTTCTTGTTCATGATAGCATTCAGTCTAAAGTTCTCATAGGACTTTGGCAGAGAGTTGAGGATGATATCAACCTGCGCTTCCGCATCGATACCACCTCCGTGCAGCGTTAGCTCATCCATGAGGTGAGTCATGCCGACCACGTGCTCTCTGACCGAGCTACCTTCTGCTATTTTCTTTCCCACAATTTCCGTCATGAGATTAAATCTGACTGCTCGGTCTGACTCATTATAGGTCGCTGTGAGGCTGTCCATTATGTCACTAGCATTATCATATGAATGATGCTGTTGTGCAAGTACCTTGGACATAGTAGTCATCATATCTATATTGTTTGACTTGAGCCACTTGTTATAGTAGCTCCTTTTCTCATCAGTCGATGCATTAGTGGGAGCAGCCGGACGAGGCTATCAAGGACAAACTTGTGTACCTCTGCAACAACGATGTAATCCAAGTTGCGTTTCCATTCTTGGAAATTGGGACCGGTTAATTGGTTTTGTGCTAAGATATTGATTAAATTCGGTAAAGACATGTCTGAAAACAATAAATTAAAACCGGAATTAAAACATAGTCGCAAACTATTGAAACAATTAAATATTGAAACCTTATGATAAAGCAATATTAATGTTTCCTCCAATTTGCCTAAGTATTACTATTGCAAGCCACACATGTGGACGTTTACAACAAAACACTTAACCAGACTGCATCTTTCAATTCCAGTCCTTTAATTCCAATCCATGCACGGGTTCCTTAGACAAATGGAATTAATAATTGGAGACTAACTTAAGACCATATTATCTTACTGAGTAGGGACATCACAAATGAGTTATACTCTGGATAACATCTAAGCTAGCTTACCACCAAAGCCAACCCTCCCATATAAGGATCTATTAGAACACACCCGATCCCTATAATAAGACTGTCTCATTTAATTCAATCCCTAGAGAACTTGTGAAAATTCAATAGCTACACATGTAGACGTTTACGCATGAACTCCCACTTCTCACATGAAATAAATGTTTGTTTTAAGAAATCCTATCTACTAGAACTTATGAATAATAAATTAAGTAAGCTACACATGTAGACGTTTACCTAATAAATTAACCACTTCCAATAAAGGATCGCTTTGTGGAGGTCTTACAAAATTATGAGCTTAGTAATTTTTAGTTCATAAGGTTCAATTGCACAGATTATTTTACGTAGTCATAATTATAACATTGCTAAAATTCTATCATGCATGGCATAAACCCCGAATTTATAGTTATAATTAATTACACAAAATAAATCACATAGCATGCTTTAAAGCTGTAAATAAAAGCAGTAAACGTGCTCCTATTATCTACAACATGCTTATATGCTGCGCAATTAAATTAAACATGTATATCATGCGAAGATAGATAATAAAGCAAATAAAAAATGTCCTCGTGGCCCCATGATACGAAATAAAATTAATTCTAACTATTACAAGTTGAAATTAATAATACAGATATTCGACTGGGCTCCCACTACTTGGACTGAGATCTGAATTTATTTTCTGAATCTGGACCTCCAAGATTTGATTTATCAGAAAATTGGACAACTGGGCCAGTTAACTAAATCGCGGGCCTAGGCACATATTACAAGACCAATAGCCCGTGAGAACTTGGCCCGATGAGCCACCACCGGCGAACCGCCGCTGCCGGCGACTCGCCGCCGCCGTGAGGGCTCCCGGCATGCCCAGCAGCCATGCACGTACGTGCATGGTTGCAGCCCGCGATGCCGCCTTCTCTGGCCGTTGCCCGTTTCGCTTGCCACCGCCCCGGCTTGCCCCGACCATTGCCCGAACCACCGTTCACCTTTCTTCTCCACCGTTGGCCACCACGACTCGCCGGAAAATGCGCAAGAAGCGTGGCGTGAGTAACGCGCGCGCAGCATGCAAACCCTAGGTTTGCAATGTCCCACGCGCGCGAACCACCCCGTCGGTCCGCCTCCAGCCTGCGCCTCCTGCCGCAAGCCGCCGCTGTCACCACCTGGATCCTGTCGCCGCCGACCGAGGGAGGGAGGAGAGCCGCCGGCGTCGTGCGCAGGGCCGCGCAACACGCGTACCTCGCGCCCTGGCCGCACCGCCGCCGTCCTGGGCCTCATGCTGCTCCGCCCCCGCGTCGTCGACCTTCGCCTGGAGCCGCCGCACCGCACCTGGCCGGCTACGGGCCGCGCAGCCGTCGGCTGCGTGCGTGCGCGTGGCTGCGCTGCCGCCGTGCCTCGCCGTGCCTGACCGTCGTGCATGGCCTTGCTGCCGTGCCGGTGCTGTCATGCGTCGTGCGGCCATTCGTTCTTCGTGTTTTTCGTTCTTCGTGTTCTTCGCATTCTTCCCTCTTTGTTTTACAGATTTAATTTTTTAAAATAAAAGATTACATAGAATAATCCTAATTATATTCTAAAATCTAAATCTAACCACGGATTATCTCGTGGGTGAAAAACGAATCCATAAAAAAGGTCGGATTAACCCGAGAACCACGAGGACAAAAAAACATACAATTCAATCCAAAACCATCCATAGCATGCATTCAATAATAATAATCATGCAATTCATAGGCAATATTATTTTTCCGATAGAGCCAATTAATTAAACCTGGTTTTGATACCAATTGAAGGGATTCGTGAACTGAATCACGAAGTCCATTTGCCAAGGATCGTAAATTGGAATATCAAAATAAATTGTTATGCCTATGAATGATCCTAGCATGCTTCTATATTATTATGCATAAGAAGGTTTATGCAGAATACCTGGATTGATGAACTCTGAAGAACAAGTGCGCGGAGATTCCCTTTGATCTTTCCCACGCACAAAGATTTAATTCCTAACAGATTGAGGAAATAAATCTTGAGAAAATAAAACAGTTAATTTCAAAAACAAGGAGAGAGAGAAGAAGAAAAATCCTCCTGATTTGATCTTCTGATCTGTATCCCAACTCGATCTGAAAATCTGGTGAAGATTCTCTATCAGATCCCTTGCCCGGTTGAGAAGTAGAATTTCCTCCTCCTTCTCAGATCTTAGTCGATCACCACAGCTCCCAAAACCTGGTTTGCTGTGTGAAACTTATGATCTTGTGGTGTGTTGAGATCTGAGGAACTGAGGCCTATTTATAGGAAAATACTGGACTTCTATTGGGCTTGAGTTTCATGGGCCAGACCAGGGACCAGAATGCAAATAGCAAATAAGGCCTATCAATTAATTAATTCCCATATTCAACCCAGAATATTATTAATTAATTAATATTGATTCATTCCACCAGAGAATCAATACTGTCCTACCTATTTGCTACCACGTTTTGAGGTACGCGTTGCATAGGCTCGGTATATCCCCACATTTAAAGTTACAGACATTCGTTAATTAATTTAAGCTCTAACAAGCTATATAATAAATTAACATCTTATATTCCTGAATCAATCCACTCAAATCTTTTCACTTATGCTTGAACTTAATCAGCCTGCAGGACTTAGCATAACGAACCTTTTGAGCTGATCAGGGAATGTCACCATCCTATACTGGATGTGGTTACCTAGTTCCAGTACCAGACAGTCATACACAAACTGCTATTACCCAAGATACAGATATACAAGCTCAACTAGAGCCTTTCACTGCAACTCAAAGTAATACACAATCTGCATATACTTATGTACCTTCATGTAGGCTTAGGATCTCGTCAAGCCATAGAGATATAGATTCTTTTATTGTCAGATAAAAGATTCGATCTCGACTTAGGTCCTTCTCAATGTGTGCCCCACACCAGCATACCAAGCCACCCAAGATAAGATGCTTATTATTGCGTATGCTGCAGCCTACACCGACAGTTTATCCTGGAACTGTCTCAGCTGTGATAAACATTTATATCTCGCTAGGTCAAACGATCCATACGATCTTCCGTGATCTTCTATACACCGTATGATCTCCCTATCGACAAGATAAGAGGATTATTGCGTTTGCGACACATGTTTGTTAATTCGGACAGGAGATGAACATACAAGATTTATGATTCCCAGTATATTAACCAATCGACATTGTACATAATATACCAATCATAATGCTTTCAGTATATAAATCTATCAAGTGAAATGAATTAAAATCACTTTGCCTTGATATAAAGCTTATGGCTATTATCGAATTTGTATCTCAAATCCTTTCATGGTATCAAAGAGCCAGGTTTAAAACCTTCTCTTGATATTCTCCCACCCTATTCTCTTTTCATCTTTTATAAAAAATGGAGAGTCCAACAAGTTTTGCAATAAGTTCCCCATCGAGTTCCTATTTATCTCTCACTCCTATTTTACCACAAAACCATCTTATTTCAATTAAACTTACAGTAAACAGCTACATAGTCTGGAAACAACAAATTCTAGCCACTGTGAGAGGATATGGGATGGAAACATTCCTCCAAGGAACGAGTTCACCTCCAGAAGAGTGGATTTGCAAAAAAGACGGAACAACGAAGAAACAAAATCCCGAATTTCAAACTTGGACAAGGCAAGATCAACTACTCTCAGCCTGGATACAGTCTTCACTATCTGAAAGTATAATGATTATGGTTGTTGGGCTCACAATCACGATAGAAATTTGGAAGACATTGGAGGCAAATTTTGCAAGCCAATATCGTGCAAAATTGATGCAATACAAGCTACAACTGCAAACACTTAAGAAAGAAGGGATGTCCATGAGAGAGTACTTAAATAATGTGAAGATATGTTGTGATTTACTTAGATCTGCAGGTTACAAAGTATTAGAAGAAGATCAAATATTGCACATTCTTTCTGGTTTGGGAAGAGAGTATGATTCAGTCATGGTGAATGTGATGGAGCCCAAGTAACAGCTGTGAGAGACAATCTTGTCTACATTCCGAGTAAACCGATGACTAGAGCTTGAGCAAAGACTTTGAGGGCTGGATTTAGTGTGTTGATTAAATACATTTGGGCTGCAAATATTCCCAAAGAATCGATGCTAATTGAAGAGTTAAACAAAGGCCCAAACTTTGATGACGCCACTATCATTCAACCACTGCAGATTGTATGGCCTAGGGAGCTTCATCACCGGTAACCCTAGTTTTTGCACTATTGACTGACTCACCACATTGGTGCAACTGCCTCCATCTATAATCATGCTGCAGATCTTATCGTTAATATGACAACGTGTATGGATAATGTTCTCCCTCTGTTCAACATCTCCTGCTGCAAACTGTGCATTTAGAGCCCTTCTCATCACAAAATTCAGCGCTGCAGGCGCCACAATCTCTTCTTCATCCTTATCAGGATCATCCAAATCAAGCATCTCCGGGTCAGTCTCCTCATCAGTCACAATCTCTCCATCATCCCGAATCACCATGACTCTTCGATTTGGACAATCGTTAGCAATATGCCCAAAACCCTGACACTTATAACACTTGTGATCTCTATTATGAAAGTCAATGGTAACAGATTTACCTTGAGCTATGGAATCTGACCTGGGCTTCACAAATGGCTTCTTCTCCCGTCGAGGATGCTCCTCCTCCTTCTTCTACGGAGCTCGCTTTGGTAATAAACCACTTCCAATCTGGTATTCTCTCCAGCCTGTAGGGTTCTGCCTCGTATTACTGTCGTTGCCTCTCCTCTTGAGCTGTCTCTTAATCTTGATTGCCATGTGGACCATGTCATCCAGCTCAACATAATGCTGCAGTTCCACCGTATTCCAAATCTCCTAATTCAATCCAGCCAGGAACCTAGCCATTGTTGCCTCTCTATCCTCCACTACATTGGCTCAGATCATAGCCACTTCCATCTCTTTATAATACCCATCACACTCCAGGTGCCCTGCCTCAAACTCTGTAGCTTGTTATACAGCTCTCGGTAATAATTATTAGGCACAAAGCGCCTCCTCATAACAGCCTTCATCTCATCCCATGTCTCTATAGGTCTCTCCCTATTCCTCCTCCTCCTCCTACTGACCAACTGATCCCACCATACAAGAGCGTAATCAGAGAACTCTACTGTAGTCATATTTACTTTCTTCAATTCAGAGTAGTTGTGGCATTCGAACATCATCTCCACCTTTCGCTCCCCCTCTAGATAAAACTCGGGGTCATTCTTTCCCTGAAAGGACGAGATGTTCATCTTGATTGTCCCCAGATTGTTATCATAGGACTCCTCGGCCTAGTCATCGGCATCCTCCTCATACAGAGGATTTTGTCTCCTATACGAGACTCTGCCACCTCGGTTGGCACGTCCTCCTTTCTCAGTACTCTTATGACTATTAGATGAGTCTCGTCGAGTCTTTTCTGTTACAGAGATCTCAAAATTATCCATTCGATGATGCATGGCATTCATCACACTCTTCAGCAACCTAATCAATTCAGATTTCATGGCCTCCATCATTTACTTGACCTGACCACCACCAGCAATCTCATCTCCTTTCAACTCCTCAAAATTATTACTTTTAGACATACCGGCAAGAAAGGTTAGATAAACTAAACAATAGAAGGACCTCACAGCCTCACATACGCTCGTGTATCACTCAGTTATGTCAAAGCACTCACACTCGTGTATCACTCTCAGTATAAATGGATTTTTTAATCCCTCTATTAATCTCACACTCTCTTGTCTTTTACCACTCTTTCCTCCTTTCTGAAAAACTCAAAAAAATCCTATAAATTCCACGGACTTCAATTCGACTAACCAACTGAACGGGAAGACTCTAGACGACTCTAGGAGGGTAAATGACCAAAAATGAACGAATTTTTTTCGGAAAAACTTTGGAGGGCAATAACTATTCGAAAATAATGGAATTTGGCCAAAAATCACCTTACATCACATCAAAGTTGTGAATCTTTTAGAGCTCGCCGAGACATTTCCAAAAAGCACAATTTAGCCAAAAATGGACACCAAACGCAAAAGTTACGACAAAAATGGAATTTACCGACGAAACAGGCAAAACGACACTAGTAGAAATCAAGAAATTAGGGATTTTTGAATTATTTTTAATCCCCTTTTTTTATTTTCTCAACTCTATTTTTTTATTTTTTTTTATGAATATTTTTTTCTCTTCGAACTCTTTCTTTCGATTTTGTTTGAGTTTTTTTTTTCGCCCCCCTTTTTTTATATGGTAACTACCAAATTGTTTGGTAATTCAAGAAGGAAATAATATGACCACCAAGGAAAGATATGAATAAGGTAAAAGATATAAGGAAAGATTTGGATTAATATGGCAAGAAAGATAATTTAAATCTTGACTTACAAGGAACTCAACAATTCAAAACCCTAACAGACAGAATTTTCAAACCAAACAAGAAACAAGACAAGGAGAGACACGAAGAAATACGAATCACAAATGACAGAAAACAAGACAAGACAAGACTCGATTTTTTTTTACACAAAGACATGAAAACTTGAAGAAAAGGAAAAGGAAGGGTATGACCTGGATATTAATACCAAAATGATACGATCCTCGTCGGGAAGGTTTAGATCGCAGCCCAGGAACTCGAATGAATAGACTCAGACACGATGCAGAAGCAACTAAAGTTGATTACAGGGGAAGATCTAACACCTTTGGATTCGAAAACCTTCAAGTACTGTAGCTCAGAATAAATCTCCTACGACCCAAGAAGCGAATTGATCCAACAACGAAGGATATACTCGAAGACACCACCATTTGATATGAAAGACCGATTGATTAGTTGAGATTGAAATCCTAAATGAAGATTAGAATTTTGAATATTGAGCCTTCAGAATTTAAAGGAGAAAACCTCACATTTTTTTTAAAAATCTGAAATCTGAATATAATTGTCTAATGCAAGGCCTATATATAGGCAACTCAAATCCTAGTCTAATAAGGCAATATAATTTTTGAAAATCAAATATAAAATTCAAAAATTAACTTTTAAAATTTCAAAATTAACTAAAATAAGGCCTAAGCATGTTGGCCCAAAATAATGGATTAAAATTAAACTAAGTCCAGTCACTACACATAATTAAATTAGTAATTTTTGGGCCTTCGTTTAACTCTTCAATCAGCATCAATTCTTTGGGAATATTTGCAGCCCAAATGTCTTTAATCAACACACTCAATCCAGCCCTCAAAGTCTTTGCTCGAGCTCTAGTCATTGGCCCACTCGGAATGTAGACAGGATCGTCTCTCACAACTGCTACTTGGGCTTCATCAGAATGTGACTTCGAGGATTGAACCTACAACATTGGGAGATCTGGAATCCCTTTTGTTGAGATCTGAATCCAGACTGGAATCAAAGAGACATTTTAATGTTAATACTAAAGGTTCTCAACCTGCAGCAAATGTCCTCATTCAAGGTGGTGGCCAAAGAACCGGAAGCAACAATGTTGGTCGAGGTCGTGGCTATAATGAAAATAGTTAATTTAATGGAGGTCGAAGTCAAGGAGAGGGCTACAGAGGTAGAGGTCGTTTTCAAATCGGGAGAACCTTTAGTCAACTTTGCAGAAAGCCAAACCATACAAATGAAAAATGTTGGTATAGGTTTGATCAAAACTTTGGATCTCAAAATTTACAAAATCAGCAACATAACTCATCTCCTAACCTGCAACAAATTGGTAGATCACCTAATCTCAACACGACTTATGTTCCTCCTCAAGCTACATCTTATACCTCATCAGAAATTGGTCTTGAAAGTAGTTGGTATCCGAACTCTGGAGCTACACATCATGTCTCAAATGATTTGTCAAACTTGAACTCGGCTAGTGAATATAATGGTCAAGGAGTGGATATCTCTCACGTTGGTAATTCCCTTCTTAAATCTTATCCTCATTCCAGAATTTTTGTTCTAAATAATCTCCTTCATGTTCCTAACATAACCAAAAATCTGCTTAGTGTGTCTCAGTTTTCTAAAGACAATCATGTGTTTTTTTAGTTTCATCCTACATTTTGTTTTGTTAAGGACAAGCTTACCAAGAACATCCTCCTCAAGGGCATTCTTAAGGATGGAATTTATCATTTCTGTCTTCAGAAATCTACAAGTCTGCCAAAGTTGAGTCCTCCAGATGAAGTCCATCATTCCAATTTCCCTCAGGGTAGTAGCTGCCAAGATCTCTTTAGTTTTAGATCTTACATTCCTAGTACCTTTGTTGCATCTCTAGGTGTTAGTAGTTTGGATGTTTGGCACAAAAGTCTTGGCCACTGTGCCCTGGATGTTGTTGAAAAGGCCCTTAAATATTGTAATGTTCCTTTTAATCCAAAGCAATCTTCCTATTTGTGTCAAGCTTGCAATTTTGCAAAAAATGCATCGACTTCCATATACTTTGTCTTCCACAAAACATAATTCTCCATTTGCTCTCATTCACACTGATTTGTGGGGTCCAACACATCTTGTTTCCACTAATGGTTATTCCTATTATGTGAGTTTTATTGATCATTACTCTAGGTTTACTTGGAACTATTTGTCAAAATCCAAAGATGAAGTTTATATAGCCTTTGTTGCCTTTAAAATGATGGTTGAAAACCATCTAAATTGTAAGATAAAGGCTGTCCAATCTGATGGGGTGGGGGGAGAGTATAAAATCCTAGTGTCTTTGTTTCAAAAATGTGGTATAACACAGGATTTCTTGTCCTTTCACTCCCCAGCAAAATGGTCTTGCTGAAAGAAAACATAGGCATTTGGTTGAAACAGGGCTCGCTCTTCTTTTCCAATCTAGTGTTCCCCTCAAATTTTGGGATGATGCTTTTGTTGCTACCACTTACATCATTAATAGGTTGCCATCCAGAATTCTCAAATACAAATTTACTCTAGAGTTGTTATACAAAAAGAAACCAGACTTCACTACTTTTAAAGTGTTTGGATGTCTTTGTTACCCGTACTTGAGGCCTTACAATACAAATAAATTGCAAGCTTGGTCTGCTTCTGGCATCTTCCTTGGTTTTAGTTCAGTATATAAGTGGTATAAAATGTTCCTACCTGATGGAAAAACTATAATCACTAGAGATGTTGTCTTTGATGAGGAAGTTTTTTGTTTTTCCACTCAACAAATGCCTCTTACTCCTTCGTCATCTCACCCTCATTTTCCTAGGTTAACTCCAGTTCCTTCTTATCTTGTTCTATTGGACGTGATGTCTGATTTCACCTCACCTTCTTCTTCTTCTCACACTTTTCAATCTGTGAAATCTCATCCTGACTCCAATCACACTCATTCCCAGCCTAATGTTTCTACACCATTGCATCAGACCTCACATGGCACTAGCCCTCTCCATTCTTCAACTAGTATTAGCTCTTCATGTCATCACTCCACAACTGCTTCTCAATCATCATCTCAAATGTCTTCTCCTGATGTTAACCATCCAAACCACCATCCCATGATAACTCGTTCCAAGGTAGGGATATTCAAACCAAAACCTTTACTTTAAGCAATCTCATCGGATGATAAGTTCAAGACTATTGAACCAAAGACTGTTTTGGAGGCATTGTCTAGTCCTATCTGGAAAGAAGCTATGACAGTTGAAATTCAAGTTCTTTATAGGAACAAAACATGAATCCTCACTCCACTACCTTCTAATAAGAATATTGTTGGATGCAAATGGATTTTCAAAATTAAAAGGCATGCTGATGGAAGCATAGCCAGATACAAGGCACACCTCGTTGCACAAGGTTATTCACAAGAACCCAGATTTGACTTAACAGAAACTTTCAGACCCGTTGTGAAGCCTACCACAATTTGAATTGCTCTTACTATTTCTGCTGCAGCTGGTTGGCCGGTGTATCATTTGGATGTTGATAATGCATTCCTCAACGGTAGCCTCACAGAAGAGATATGAGGCAACCACCAGGTTTTAAGATCATATATGATCACCAAGGAGTATGAAAGTTATCAAAGGCTCTTTATGGCCTCAAACAGGCCTCACAATCCTGGTTTCTTACTATTAAGTCGGTTTTACTCAACTTGGGATTTTCTCACTCTAAGACAGGTAACTCTTTGTTCTTCAAACATTTTGTAGATCGTGTGATTTTCTTATTGATCTACGTGGATGATATACTTATTACAGGAAACTCTCAAGTGGGAATTCTATTATTGATCAGTAAACTTGAAGCTAAATTTTCCCTCAAGAATCTGGGGGATGTTCACCATTTCCTAGGTATTGAGATTACATGAAGTACTTGAGAATTTCATCTTAATTAGGGCTCATATATTCTTGAGATTCTCAACAAAGTTAACATGTCAGATGCCAAAGGTTGTCCTACACCGATGGTGTCCTCAGTCCAACTTTCAAACACATGGAGGGAATCCGACAGTTGAAGGAAAACTTTTTAGAAGTGTTGTTGGTGCCCTGCAGTATGTCACCATATCCAGACCAGAGATTTCCTTTAGTGTGAATTGAGTAAGTCAATTCATGGTTGCTCCTCTTGATACACATTGGCGAGCTTTGAAACGAATCTTGCATTACTTAGTGATAACTTCATTATTTCGCTAACTTATCAATTAGTTTTAGCTCATTTAGTGTTCAAGTTGCGTGAATTTCACGTTTATTTGTGCATCGTAGTGTTTTAGTGTCATATATGCATTTGATGGTGTATTTTTGTAGGGAAAGAGTATGAATTCGAAACAAGGAAGAAAGTTGGAGTTTGAGCTCTGTATCGACCGACACGAGGCTTGTGTCGGTCGACACGAGCAGTTAACGGGCTAGCTGACATCGACATTGAAAGTGTCAACGCAGGAGCTCCATGTCGACCTACGCGAGCCCTATGTTGGTCGACGTGGATGGTCGAGGCTGGCGTGGCGAGTCAAGATGATCTATGTCGAGGAGGAGCGTGCGTAGACCGACGTGGAGTTTGTGTCGGTCGACGCGGAACTTGATTTGGCGAGAAATTGTTATTTTTTGTTATTTTATTCCTTGTTTAATTCTATACCTTGTGGGGATTATTTGTACACCTATATAAACACTTCCATTCGAGTTTTTAGGGTTAGACACCTAATTTTAAGAATACTAATTCCAAGGCAGATTTGATGTTAGTTGATTTTGTGGAGTTTGAAGACATGAAGGATCTGTATTGTTCTTCCAAGACTTCAATTTGATCAATGAAATTTATTACAGGTTTTATCTTTTCATGATGTTAATTATTGTGAATATGATGAACTAAACTTTTAATCAGATTCTAGGGTTAAAAATCTGTCCTGACTGCATGTTTACAGATTAATTCTATCGAATGCCTTTCCTTGTTAGATTTGTGAAATTATGTGCTTTGATTTAAACCTTGATTTGTTGGCCACTGATATAGGTTATTAGTTAATTAATTTGAGACTCAAAAGGTGACAATTAATTAACAGGAATATGATTTCACAATATAATCATGTATTCTTGTCTTAAAAAGAGGGAATTAGGTTATTAGGATTTAATCTGTTGATTTTGAGAGTTATTGAATTATTTCTTGAGACCGAAAGGGTAAAGGGAATTCGATATCAACTTTGTGAATTGTCCATGAAAGAAGTTTACAATATTTTTCTTATTTCCATTTTTCAAGGAATTAAATTGGTATTTGATAGATTTATTTGTTGTGTGTCAGGAAGGATAGTAATGAATCCCTAGAATCTGAATCTTTGCATTTGATTGAAAAACCTCGTTTAAATATTCTGTCTGGTTTTAAATTGATCTTTTTGAAGATTATTTTCTCTTTAGTTTTTCAAGTTAATGTTACCCAAACTCTTTGAATTTGATCACCTCAAACAATTTCTTGAGAAACTATAGTTCAGTACTTAAGGTGGTTTGTTATTTCATTCCTCGTGGGATCGATAATTTTTATTTGCCGCTATATTGTTAGCTTTGCTAAGTCGTTATAATTTTAGCGATCAGATTTTGGTGCCGTTTCAGGGGAGTGAATAGAACTAATCTTGATATTGAATTTGCTATCGGGATATTGATTTGGGCTTTATTTTTCTTGTTTTTAATTTTCAGTTCGTGCAAAATTTTTTATGTGATAGCTGATCACTTATCGCGTTTGGAGCCTTCATCTGAGGCGGATGAGAAGGAGTCAAAAATTCGGGAGACCTTTCCCGATGAGCAGATGTGCTATATTGAAGATTTGAGAGCCATGCTCGAGTCCAAGATGACGTGGTTTGCCGACTATGCAAACTACCTTGCCATTGGTGCTCTTCCTCTAGACAGTTCCCCCTATGCTAGGAAGAAGTTCTTGAGAGATGTCCGCTTCTACTATTGGGTGGACCCTTACTTGTGGCGCCAATGTACTGATGGCCTTATTCGCCGTTGTGTCCCCCAATCAGAATGGCAGCAGATCTACGAGGCTTGTCATTCCTCTCCTACAGGTGGTCATCATTTAGCCAACCGCACTGCTTTCAAGATCCTTGCTAGTGATTCTATTGGCCTTCTATCCACGAGACTTGTCGTGGCTGGATTACTGGTTGTGATCGTTGCCAGAGGACCGACAATATTTCCAGGAGGGATGACATGCCACAAACCCCCGTGGTAGAGGTTGAGATATTTGATGTTTGGGGGATTGATTTCATGGAACCGTTCCCACCTTCCCGAGGTTTCTCTTACATTCTTCTTGCAGTGGACTATGTTTTGAGATGGGTGGAGGCCATTCCGACCACCACCAATGATTCAAGAGTTGTGGTCAACTTCCTGCAGAAGCTGATGACTCACTTTGGAGCACCGAGAGCCTTAGTAAGTGATGGGGGATCTCATTTTCTTAACAAATTGCTTATTTCCCTTCTTGCTAGGTATGGAGTTAAGCATCGAGTCACTACATTGTACCATCCTCAAGGGAATGGAATGACTGAGCTATCCAACTGGGAAATCAAGCAAATTCTGGAGAAGACTGTCAAGCAGAAGAAGGATTTGGCAATTAATTTGGATGATGCATTGTGGGCTTATCGCACTGCCTACAAAAATCCCATTGGTATTACTCCTTATCAGTTTGTTTTTGGTAAATCTTGTCACTTGCCTGTAGAGATGGAACATAAGGTTTGGTGAGCATTGAAAGAGCTCCACATGGACTGGAAACATGTTGTTGGAAGTAGAGTTATGTCTTTGAACAAGTTGGAGGATTTCCGAGATGAGGCCTATGAGAATAATGTTATCCACAAGACAAGAGCCAAGAGGTTTCATGATCGAGGGATTCGCTCACTGGTGTTCAGTTCTGATGATAAGGTGTTGCTATTCAATTCCCGTCTTCGATTCATGCCCGAAAAACTGTAGTCAATGTGGACAGGTCCCTACACTGTTGAAAGTGCTTTCCCGAATGGTGTTGTCGAGTTAGCAGGTCAAGATGGCACCACATTCAAAGTTAATGGCCAAAGACTGAAGAGATACTATAGTCCAATGCAAATTTGTGTTGTGGACACTTTTTACTTGGATCGGCCATGAGAAAAGGTAATGTCGAGCTAGCAATATTAAATCAAGCACTTGTTGGGAAGTAACCCAATGATTTTATGGCTTTTGTGTGAGCTAGATTAGGTTCTTTAGTTGTATTGAAGTTTAGGATAATTTAAGTTTTGAATTTTTTAGTTTGGTTATGTTTTGCATTAGTTTTTTTATGTGAAGTTAAGAAAATCCGTGCAAGAGGCCTCTATTTCGACCGACCTAGGGGGCAGGACGGTTGACGCGCTCGCTTTGTCCACGTCAACAGACACAAGCCTAGTGTCGGTCGACACACCCATCTCGGCCGAGGGATAGCTCATGTCGAGGTATTTTCCTATTTATTTTATTTATTTATATTTACATAAAAAAATGTGTCGACTGGCGTGGAACTATCCCGGTCGACGTGTCTTACATCGACTGACATGGACGAAATCGAGGTATATTTCTTTTTATTGTATTTATTAAAAATAAAAATAATAATAATAAAATAATTTTGTATCGATCGACGTGGAACTATCCCGGTCAACGTGTCTTACATCGACCGACACAGACGAAATTGAGGTATATTTCTTTTTATTGTATTTATTAAAAAAATTAAAATCCCACGCGTCGACCAACGCAGAGCCTGCGGCGGTCGAAACAGAGACGTATCTCGTGTGGCTCTAAACGTTTTAAAGAAAAATTTTATCTCTTTTCATTCCCTCACTTGCACAAACATGAACCAACACTCCAAAAATCCCCCAACCCTTCATTTTGATTTTCTTGCCCAAATTTCGACTCTCCAATGGAAGGTATGATCTCTAAACTCAATCCTTTACTTTCTTTTGGTGATTTAATTGTTTAATCAAGTCTAATTTCAATTTGAACCATGTATGTGCTCTAGTTAGGGTTTTGATTGAATTGACGATTTGGGTGCTTGTTTGATTGAATACTTCTATATGGATTGTATGTTTAGTCGATATGAATACTTTGTCATGATTCATTGCTTAGGAATATTTGAGTTTGTGTAATTAGGGTTCAAATTTTTGACTTGGTTTTGACTAGTTCATCCCGATTTTGTGAGTTTTTGGAAAAGGTCAATTTTTTTTGATTGGTGGATTGTTTTGGGGGCAATTAAGTGTTAATTGCGTTATTTGTTTATCAATTTTATATGGACACTTGATTTGGTTGTGGAAATTTGTTAAGTTGCTTGGTGGTGAATTAGTTATTTATGTCTTGCAGGCCCTGCTGATTATGAACCCGTGTTTGAGAATGCATTTGAGGGAGAGAGATACGAGGAGCTGCTCACTTATCCGGTCAAGGCCACACTTTGCTTAGACCACGACACAATGAGGCAGATCAGAATCGAGGATGATGTTATTGCCCTTTACCGCCGCATCCGCTGGGATTCTATGCTCAACAGAGAGTGGCCTACCTTCTCTACTCTCACCCGAGAGTTCATGGCCACAGTCTGGGTTTGGTCGAGTACTGGGAAAGGCTCGGAGCCTACCAAGATTGAATTTTAGTTGATGAATCAAAGGCACAGCCTGACTCGGACGCAGCTTGGTGAGATACTAGGCTGCCCAGCTGGAGGCATCTACCATGAGCATGAGGAGTTCATCTGTGCATAGCTTTGGAGGGATATTTCTGCCCTTGCTCAGGTGGGCCCTAGGAAATTTGATTGGGGAACATGAAGTCCTCCAATGTCGATAACCCAGTGTTCCGGTACATTTTGCGGTGGATGGGGACCAGTGTGTTTGGGAGGCACGAGAGTGGGAAGGCGCGGCAGAAGGAGATTCACTCACTCTAATGTATGCTCGGGGGACACCACGTCAGCCTCGCTGCTTGTTTCATGTATAATCTTGCCCGGCAATCAAGGGCTTAGCGGGGAGATATTTTGTGGGGTGGTCTGATCAACCCCATTGCTCACTCCTTGGGTTTTCCCACTGATGACCTCCCTCTGGCATATGGATGACGTTACCTGGATGTCAACCACTTGGTCCAGAGGACGATGTTGATCCTGGGCCCGCCACTGACCCTCAAGATGGCCATCAGCGACAGACTCCCGCTGCCAAACACCCCCTCACTCATGTGACTGATTTGGACTTTAAGGAAAACTGGTTCATGCATACCCCTGCCCACCTCGCTTGCTCCCGGAGAATGGGGTTGCACCCCTGAACTGGCTACTACATAGAGTTGGAGTCCAGCCGGACAACCGGGTACTGACATCCGAGGAGGCTGCCGCTCAGATAGCTGAACAGGCACGTTGGAGTAGAGCTGCAGCAGAGAGAGCAGCAGCTGAGCGAGCAGAAGCAAAGAGGGCTGAGGCCGAGAGGCGATGGGCTGAGACAGGCCATGCAGATGATGAGGAGGAGCTGCGAGACGAGGACTTTATTTCTACTGATGAGGTCCCACGCTGGGGGCCCGACAGTTTGTCCGGCTATCACATGGGGGGCACTTCATCCTCCGATCCTGATTTGATGATGATGTATGAGTACATACAGCAACAGGCCGCCCTCCAAGCCACCAAGAGAGCTACAGCTGAGTTGGAGCGTGCACGGAGTATGCAGTTCCGGCAAGATGTCTATTTCCAGCTTGATCGTATCGATTCACAGATGCAGCGTCTGATGCTGCCACCTGATGAGCAGCTGGAGTCAGTGTACGTTTGCCGCCGCCGACAGAGGTGCCGCAAACATCAGGGGGATGCTGAGGATGCCCCGGATAGCCTGGATGGTCAGTGAGGTACAATTTTACTATCCCTTGTTCGATTTTCAAACTTACTCTTCATTCTATTGAATAAGTTTGGGGGGATGACGGCGTGGATTGTAAGACTTGTTTCATCTTGTTATTTACTTTTTATTAGATTTTTATGTTATTGTGTATTTTTACTGCCTTGTAGCTTATTAGATTTACTGCTTTAGCATGCTTAGTTGATTTTAGTTAGTTGTTGCATTTCATTCACGCGCTTGAACATAGGGCAGCCGAAATTTTTGATTATTGTTGGCTTGAGATTATGAATAAGTCCCCCCTTTTGCTTGATGATTGTGATCGATGATTGGTTGATTTGTGGATTGTGACTTGAAAATCTGTGTGATAGGGTAGCCGATGATAGGTGTTTATTGCTTGATAAGTTGCTTTCTGATGCGTGTTTTATGCATGTTAGACTAAGATTGAACTTCATGATTGTTGAGGGGGAACAAAAATGTAACCCAAGTGAATTTTGAGCCTAAATTTTTTCTGTTTGATGTGTGACAAGGTGCGTATGCAATAATCTTCTATAATTTGACTTGTTTCTCTCTCGAGGTTGCATAAGTGCGACAATAGGGCAATATGATCTTAGGCATGCTCTTTCTTAGCCTAAATCCTATACACTAGCCTTAAAAATCTCCACTTGTAGCCCTTTTGAGCCTTTTGACTGATTTCTTTGTTTAGAATGGTTGATGAGTGAGAGGGGTATGAATTAAGTGCAAATATGGATCTTGTGGTTTTGTGTTTTCAAAAAGAAAGAAATTAAGTTGGGAAAAAAAAAAGAAAAGAAAAAAAAAGAAGGAAAGAGTGAAAATAAGGTGAACTAGAATTGTATATCTTTATTCTTGTTAAGTTCACCAGTAATGTGTTGAATAAAAAAATTTTAAAAAAAAGAGAAAAAGATTTGAAAAAAAAGGGGGAAAGAAAATGAAGTTGTTGAATTAAATAATCAATATAGTGTGATGTGGGTAAAGTGAGAGTTTGAATAAAGAATTTGAATTGAGAGTTTGAGTCACTTAGCCAAAAACATCTCACCTACTTTAGGAATCCACATTACAATCTAATAAAAGAACTATTTGATTACTCGATTTATTGCACTATTTTTAGTAGTGGAGAGATGAGAAACTTGTCAAACATATGGTAAGTGCGCATTGGCCTTGATTTTGAGTGATGTTACACAACCTAAACACTTGAGGGATGAGTGAAAACAAAAATCTTCCGTGTGAGGTTCCCCTTTGATGATTTGATTGTTTGGTTGCGGTCTTGATTGTGCATTATGCATGGATGATTGTTGCTTCGATGGTTTAGAAACTAGTGAGGCATTGCAAACTCTTTTTTTTTGCATTTGATTAGGTTTTCTGTCTGTGGATTAATTGAGGACGATTAACGGTTTAAGTGTGGGGGAGTTGATAAGTTCATTATTTTGCTAACTTATCAATTAGTTTTTAGCTCATTTAGTGTTCAAGTTGCATGATTTTCATGTATATTTGTGCATCGTAGTGTTTTAGTGTCATTTATGTGTTTGATGGTGTATTTTTGTAAGGAAAGAGTATGAATTCGATTCAAGGAAGAAAGTTGGAGTTTGAGCTCTGTATCAACCAACACGAGGCTTGTGTCGGTCGACACGAGCAATCGACGGGCGAGCTCACATCGACCTTGAAGGTGTCGATGCAGGAGCTCTACGTCGACCGATGCGAGCCATGTGTCAGTCGATGTGGATGTACGAGGCTGACGTGGCAAGTCGAGATGACCTTTGTCGAGGAGGAGCGTGCGTCGACCGACGTGGAGTTTGTGTCGGTCGACGCGGAAGTTGATTTGGCAAGAAATTGTTATTTTTGGCTATTGTCTTCCTTGTTTAATTCTATACCTTGTGGGAATTATTTGTACACCTATATAAAAACTTTCATTTGAGTTTTTAGGGTTACACACCTAATTTTCAGAGTATAATATTATTTCCAAGGCAGAATTGATGTTAGTTGATTTTGTGGAGTTTGAAGATATGAAGGATTTGTATTGTTCTTCCAAGACTTCAAGTTGACCAATGCAAGTTATTATAGGTTTTATCTTTTCATGATGTTGATTATTGTGAATATGATGAACTAAACTTTAAATCAGATTCTAGGGTTAAAAATCTATCATGACTGCATGTTTACATATTAATTGAATCGAATGTCTTTCCTTGTTAGATTTGTGAAATTATGTACTTTGATTTAAACCTTGATTTGTTGGCCACTGATTTAGGTTATTAGTTAATTAATTTGAGACTAAAAAGGTGATAATTAATTAACAGGAAAATGATTTCACAATATAATCATTTATTCTTTTCTTAAAAAGAGGGAATTAGGTTATATAGGATTTAATCTGTTGATTTTGGGAGTTATTGAATTATTTCTTGAGACTGAAAGGGTAAAGGGATTTCGATAATGTACTTTGTGAATTGTCCATTAAAGAAGTTTACAATATTTTTCTGATTTCCGTTTTTCAAGGAATTAAATTGGTATTTGACAGATTTATTTGTTGCATGTCAGGAAGGATAGTAATGAATCCCTAGAATCTAAATCTTTGCATTTGATCGAAAAACCTCGTTTAAATATTTTGTCTGGTTTTAAATTGGTCTTTTTAAAGATTATTTTCTCTTTAGTTTTTCAAGTTAATGTTACCAAAAATCTTTGAATTTGATCACCTTAAACAATTTCCCGAGAAACTATAGTTCAGTACTTAAGGTGGTTCGTTATTTCATTCCTCATAGGATCGATAATTTTTATTTGCCGCTATATTGTTATCTTTGCTAACTCGTTAATAATTTTAGCGATCACTTAGCAGGTTCAACTGATCACAGACTCCATATTGCACCATCTGGCAGCTTAGAGTTAGTTGGATTTTCAGATTCTGATTGGGTTGTCGATGTAGATGATAGACGGTCCATTACGGATATTGCATTTATCTTGCTGGAAGCCTAGTTTCTTAGTGTTCGAAGAAACAATCCGTTGTTTCTCGATCAAGTATAGAGGCAGAATATAGGAGCTTAGCACACATCACAGTTGAAATTATGTGGATTAGATCTCAACTAGGAGAGTTGAAAGTTGGATCCTCAAAACCTCTTGTGATTTGGGTTGACAACATTAGTGCTTATATCACTTGCATCCAACCCTATTCTACATGCTCGTAAAAAACATGTTGAACTTTATGTTCACTTTGTTCATGATCAAGTTGCAGCAGGAGCTATTCACATTCGTCATGCCCCATCATCAGATCAGGTAGCTGACTTGCTAACCAAACCGTTAAGTCGCCAATTCTTTTCTCGGTTGCGGAACAGACTTGGAGTTACTTCCTTCACCTCGCTCGAATTGAGGGGGGGTGTTAACCATCACTCTATAACAACAACTGAGATGCCAACGAAGAAGCAAAGTCAAAGGGTAAAGCTGAACCAAGAAGGTGAAGCATCTGATACATCTATACAATATAGCATGAAGGACCACAATGTTGTAGCTAATGTTTTGTCCCTCTTGTGGTTGTAAGGAAGGTGGTATTAATGTTTTATTAGAATTAGTTAAAGTATACTAGGTCTTTATTTCAATAGCATACCTGTTATCTCTCTTTAGGCATCTGATATGTGCGTAAAATGACCGATATTTTGATGTTTGTGCATGCATGTTTGTGTTCATTTTACTCCCATATCATATGTTTTAGTATTGTTTTCGTTGTGTTTTCATATTTTGTGTGATTTGGAGTGTGTAGGTTTAGTTTGGAGCAAAATTCATCATTTTGGGCTAAGAATTGGTGGAAAATCGTCAGGGACAAGTTACCAAGGGTGTGAAGATCGATCGGAATGAGCAAAGGAGCAGTAGGAAGGATTTCAGAGGCAAATCTCGACCGATCCTGCAGAGATCGACCAATTTGGGCCTTTTAGAGACAAATCCCAGCCGATCCTGCAGAGCTCGACTGATCTGGGCTGTTCAGAGGCAAATCTCGATCGATCCTGCAGAGCTCGTTCGATCCAGCATTTCAGAGGAGAATTTTGGTCGAGCCATATTCATCTCGGGCGATCTGTTACGTGTTGTTTGATGGTTTTTCCAGCTTCGAGCCATCCCGGGCGATCTAGTCTCATCTCGGTCGATCCTGTGGTCTGGGAGTTGAGTATAAAAGGCGGAAAAATATAATTTTATAGAGGGGATTCACATTTTGGAATAGATTTGAGTGGTTACTCTCGAGGATTTCACTTCCTACTCGTCCACAACCTCAACCAAGGTGGATTTCAAGCCAAACCAACTTGATTGGAAGATCAATGGAAGCTAAGGAGGGGATCAAGGGTTAAATCACCCAATTGGGGAAATTCTATACCTAGCTTTACTCTTGTAATGGATTTGATTGCTTTTTGTATTCAATTGAACCTTGTCAAAGGTATGTGTAGTTAAACCATTGAGGATATTGGTAGATTGAAGCTTTGAAATGTTTAATTGAGCTTAGATTGTATGTTTACTTCTATTCAATTGATTGCACACACTTGAGCTTTTTCCTAAATCACATAGTGTAGGCATTAACCAACTATGTGTGTGTTAGGTACCGAAATTGCAGCCATTACGCGGATCTAGGTGTTGTGAGAAGTGTAGCTGCATATAGGTTTTGATCCAATCCCTGTGCGGAGATTGCATATACGTCGATAACTTACGGTCTATGTGGAGTGAAATTAGATGCTATAAAGTAACTGTTTGTGTGTTTAATTTCATCTACTCTTATCTCACTGGTGCTAAGGGGGATAGGAAGCTTGGGGTAGGTTGATCATCTTTGGATAGATTAAAGATTGTTTACATTATCCAAATCAATTTAATGTATTCAAAGTGGATATCTTACCAATGTCCTTGTTTTGCCATTGTTGAATTTTAATTCTTGTGTTTGCGACTTGAAATTGCTAGAGAGTGTGGAAGGAAGTTGTTGAATTTTGAAAGCTTGCATGATAGATAAAGCTTACTTAGTTAGATAGTTTAATTTGGTGTCGATTACTAGAATAGTGCACAACTCAACGACTTGTCAGTCTTAGATACGCAACAATACATGAGTTTCTCGTACTCTAGCAGGCGAATCGGGAAGAACCTGGATTGATTTTTATTACTTGTATGCGTTTAAAGTTTAATTAACTTTGTTGGTTGAATTTTGCATGCATCAAGTTTTTGGCGTCGTTGCCGGGGACCTTCATTGAGTAGGTTGCTAGATATTTGATAAAGTGTATTGTCCGTAGTCTAAGTGTTTGTTTATTTGCTTGTTTGAAATTTGTTTGTTGTTGATTGGAGTCTTTGGATTTTGTTGGGGTTGCATGTTAACAAGATCCAAAGCTCCGTTGCTTGAGGAGCAGAAATTCCGACTAAGGTTAGAAGGAGTTGAGATAGAGCTAGAAATGGAGAACCGAAATGAAGATATGGGGAGGATAGATGAGCTTGAGAGGCTATTAGAAATGATGAGAGCATTGATGAATGAACGGAATGAACCGAGAAGGCCACTTCAAAATCTCTTTAGGCCTCAAGGAGAGCAAGCCACAGGAGGTTTTTGATTGGGAGTGAATGCTACTCAATTCGAGATTAAACCTCAACTTGTCCAAATGATTCAAAACAACCAGTTTGGTGGCCATGCGACCGAGGATATGAATGCTCACATTTCTAGGTTCCTTGAGATAACGGACACGATCAAGATTAATCAAGTGCCTTAAGATCACATTCGCCTCCGATTATTTTCATTCTCCTTGAGAGATTGAGCGAGGCATTGGTTCGAGGGCCTTGACAAGTCCAATATTGCCTCATGGGAAGAACTTCGGGAGAAGTTTTTGTTCAACTTCTTTCCACCAAGCCTAACTTTGAAAAGATGAGCCGACATAACATCTTTTGGACAGCAGTATGATGAACCGCTATATGAGGCATGGGACCGCTTTAGAGTGATGGGTTTTGTATACTGAAAGCATTTATTATAATGAGTATACAACGGTTTATTTCTCCTATCTGTCAAACAAACTTACACGTATGTAACAATGGTATCCTCTTGTCTCACCGATAGGGACGATCATACGGCGTGTAGTAGATCGCGGAAGACAGACATCGCATGAGGATACGTTTGTCCTGATGGCTGTGGCATTGTCAGAATAAGTAGTCTATCTTGGTTACTTGACATGCTGGTACGCAAGGGTGGCATATAGATGGACCACAGTGAGATGTATTCGACTATCTGACATCAGCGAATACAAGATCTCGTTATTGATTGAGTCCAAACCCTAACGAAGGTTCAGGGGTTTGCACGAATTGACTGTTCTTTGACTTGCCATGGTGGAGAGCCTGAGTAGCGTGCTCGTATATCCGCATCTTGGGTAACAACATTTCGTGTAGTACTGCGTGAGACTGGGTTTAGGTAACCATATCCGAGTAATAGGATGGGGACATTCCCTGAGGAGCTCAATGACATTCATTGTGCCAAAGTCCTGCAGGCTGATTAAGTTCAGGAACGAGTGATAAGGATCGAGTGGTACTACTCAGGAATAATAAGATATTAATTAATTGTAGATGGAGCTTGTCAGAAGCTCTGATTAATTAATGAATTTTCGGTAACCTTAAATAAGGGGATTCTCAATTAATGCAACTCGTTCTCATAACGTGGTAATAAAGGGGTAGGTTAATATTAATTTTGTGGTGAAAAAGAATTAATATTAATTAATTAATTATGTCCGAGGTTGTGGACATGGGAATTAATTAATTTATAGACCCACTTTATTATTTGCATTAGGCCCCAGGTCTGGCCTAATTATATAAGCTGAAAAAAGGACCAGTAGCCCATTAGAGTTAAAAACCCTATGTCTATAAATAAACAACACTCTCTCTGAAACCCAAGTCACTTCATAACATTCAAATCAGTTAGAAACCCTAGGGAGAGAGAGAGGGGGGAAAAGGAAGATTTTTCGACTCCGATCTACATGACAGATCTGTGGAATCCTCACCAGTAACAGATCTGAGCAGCATAGGGATACAAATCTGAAGATCTGATCTGGAGAACATAATTATTTTCTTTTCTATTTTCTTTATTCCAATTAAATCTAGAAATTAGATTTCTAATTTATGTTTCCGCAGATTTATTTGAATCGCGTGGTTGAATTGAAAGTTGGATATTCAAACGCGAAAGATCGGATCAGACTCAACGGAATAACGGTAATCCCTTTATCCATGAATTAAATTCATAGGAGCATGCTAGGTTTTGTGAAATTTTATTATGAGCAATAACCATAAATCGATCCGGTTCATTTGGATTTTGTGATTTGGTTTACGATAAATCCCTACAACTGGTATTAGAGCGAGGTTTCTGATTTATGGCTCTTTTGTTCATAATGAATTCATTTATGCATGTACGAATTTTTTTTCTGTCGTGGATGGTTTTTGTTCCTCGCGGCAACCCGTTTGATTTAGCTCGCGGTGGTTTATCCGTGTAGGGTTGAATCTGTTTTGTAAAATCACGAGAAAATCCGTGATTATTGTAGATTTGATGGAAAACTGTAATAGATTAGTTTCTATAATTTTAATTCAAATCTATAATTTGAACGGGTCGGGACGAAGAACGAAAACGGAGCCGACGGAGGGCGGTGCACAACGGCGGTGGGCCGGCAGTGCGCGTAGCGTGCGCGGCACGCGCGGGCGCGCGGTGGGCAGCGGTGACGGCGGGCAGGCCGCGGTGGGCGTGCGGCACTGCGCGCAGACCGGCGGCGGTAGTTGTCGTCGGCGGTGCTGTCCCATCGCGGTGGTTCATGTTTTGATGGTTTGTGCAATCCTGTGTAAACCCTAGGTTTGCATTAGGGTTTGGGGCCAATCATCAAATCACAAAACCCTAAATCCCAAAAGATTTGGTGGATGAAGATTTGGAGGCCATGGAAGATTTGAAAAGATTTAGATTTATCCAAATAAATTCAAAATTCAAATTGTAATAGATAGGATTTTATTTTCCTATTTTGTGGCGCCACGAGGAATTTTTGTTTGCCTAAGTTGTCCTCATTTGCTATGTGATTTATTATGTGCGCAAATTAAGCATGTGTAGATAATAGGAAAAGCATGATTTACTGCTTTTATTATTTACAGTTTTTCAAGCATGCTTATGTGATTAATTTCTTGTTGGATTATATTTTGGGAATTTTTGGGCTTGTTTAATTACATGAAAAAATTCTAGAAAATATAATTACAAAGAAATTATATGTGCGCATATAAGAAACCTTTTTTGAACGAAAAATACTAAGCATATTTTTTAATTAAAATCAATAGACCTCCACAAAGCGGTCCTAGGCTGTAAGTGTATTTCACGCACTAGTAAACGTCTACGAGTGTAGCTTGCTAGTTCTTGGAGGTGCATGGGTACAGTTGTTGGGATATCTAGACAAACAATTTAAATCATGTGAATAGTGGGAGGGTTTTGCGTAAACGTCTACGAGTGTAGCTTGCGTAGATCTCTTTCATAAGTATTCTAGGATTGATTTAAATTATTGATAACAAAAGCTTTAAGGGTTGTACGGTATGGTTACGTGCCATGCTAAACCGTCTCTTTTGGCCAGAGTTAGATTTGTAGTTAATCGCTTAGAAGCATCTTAGAATATAATGCAAGAATTGCATCCCTGTTCTTGAGAGATGGCTTGGTCTAAGGTTTTCACTAATTATTAATTTCTAATGTCAAAAGGGTCCTGACATGGTAGTGAAATTAAAGAATTGGGGCATAAAACCCGCAGTTCTGGTTGAGGGCGACATCTTAAACGTCTACGAGTTTAGCTTGCGGTGGAAACTCTTGGGCAATTAGTGGAAAACATATGTATTTGATTTATGAAAAGGTTTTCAATGCATTTATTTTTGAAGTTCTACATGTATGTTCTTATTTAAGATTCGTTATTGTTTCAGATATGTCTATGTCTACTGTTGATCATATTCTTGCTCTCAATCCTTTAACTGGTCCGAACTTTCCTAAGTGGAGATACTGCATTAAGTATATCCTCCTGACTAAGCAACACATGTTTGTTCTATTATGCCACTTGCCCCACGTTACCATAAATTCTCTAGAGGTGAGAAGGAGTTCTATGACAGGTGGGTGGCATCTGAAGATTTTACTTACAAGTTAATCTCGGATAACCTGTCTAGAGAACTGAAGCTCAAGTACATGGGCTATTGTAGCTCTGTTACGATCTGGATGGACTTAGTGGCCACGTATGGCGAAGTGGAACGAACTATCAGTTGTGATCTCGTGAAAGACCTTGTCTGTAAGAGAATGGTTGATGGTAGTTCAGTGACATTACATGTGATGATGATGGATAACACCATGAGTCGGCTCACACGTAAAGGTGGATGTATTAGCGATCGGGCTAAGATCGATATAATCCTAAACTCTTTACCACTTTCATTCTATGACTTTAAGAAGGATGTAGTTAAGAGAAGTGAGTACTCTTTCAAAGAGTTGCTTACTGATCTCTTAGCAGGACAGTCTTTCGTACCTTCATGGGATTCTGAGTTATCAAATCTTGAGCACAGCTTGAGCACATTGAAAGATGTGGTTCATACTGTGTGCAGGAATATGATTGATTGCAGAACATGTGAGAGGAGGTCAAATGAGATGAAGAGGGTTGGTGTCACTTTAAGTAAGAACGCATGCGGAAGCAAGGGACAAGGTACGTTATTTGCATTTACAACGGAAACATGTTTAGCATCGGTTTCTACTCATTCATGGGTAGTAGATACTGGAGCTACTGAACATGTTTGTTACATTTTGCAGGGGTTCACACCGAGGAGGGTGCTGAAGAATGACGAGGTTACCATCTCAATGGGGAACGCAGCACAAGTGAGTGCAGCAGCCATTGGAGATTTCACCTTGTACTTTGATGATTCTGTTTTAACTTTGAGAGATGTTTTGTACGTGCCGAATTTTTGGCAAAACCTTATTTCAGTTTCCAAACTTTATGTTGATGGATATTCAGTTATTTTTTATAGTGGTGTTTCTATCATTAGTAGTAACGGTGTTATCTGTCGTGGGATGCTGAATAATTCTCTCTATGTTATTAATTGTAATCATAAGTCTTCCGCAATTATTGCATGTAATTCATCCGTAATTGATAATCCTAGAAAGAGAAAACTTACTTCTTCTGATGAGGATCTTACATATATCTGGCACTTGAGACTCGGTCACATTAGCTTGAAGCGGATTCAACGACTTGCAGATGACGGTACATTGGACTTAGTCCGGGCTGTACCTTATCAAGTCTGTGAATCCTGCATCGAGGGCAAGATGTCAACTAGGCCTTTTAAGGCTAGTCAGTCTCGAGCAGAGGAAGTTTTGGAATTGATCCATTCTGACTTATGTTTACCTGCTTAGCTACAAGTCTGAATGCTTTAAGAAATTCAAAGAGTTCAAGGCTGAGGTAGAGAAGAAGGTCGAGAAAACTATCAAGTCACTACGATCTGACCGCGGTGGCGAATACCTCGGTAACGAGTTCCTGTAGTATTTTTCAGACAACGGGATTACATCCCAGTGGACTGCACCGGGTACTCCCCAGCAAAACGATATAGCTGAAAGAAGAAATAAGACTCTTCTAGAGATGGTAAGATCAATGATGAGTTATGCAAATTTACCAATTTTGTTTTGGGGATATGCATTGGAAACAGCCGCTTACGTGTTAAATATGGTGCCTTCTAAATCAGTTCCTAAGACGCCTTCTGAGCTCCTCCTTGGTCGCAAACCTAGTTTTTGAAAGTTTAGAGTATGGGGTTGTTCGACACACGTACTGTCGAAGGAACCTGGTAAGTTAGAAAGCAGGCCAAAGGTAGAGTTGTTTATAGGGTATCCCAGACAAACGAAAGGTGGTTACTTTTACTGTCCTGAGAGTCAGAGAGTCGTTGTTAGCACCAACGCTAGATTCTTGGAGGACGAGTATGTGAGTAATCACAAGTCAAGGAGTGATATCGTTCTTCAAGAAATTGAAAACGAGAATGCAATTCCAAGGGAAGGGGAACGTGTAGACGTGGGTGCACCTGTGAGAGGTTCAGCACCACAGACACGTTCTTCAGTGCAAGGAGTAGAACCACATGTTACTGCACCTACTACTGACACGGCACCGATGTCTCGTCATAGTGGGAGAGTTATTTTCCAGCCAAAAAGGTACATGTTCGTGGGTGAGTCTTCGGACTTGAGCCCGGAAGACGGACATGAGGACTCTGACCCACTGACTTACGAAGAGGCAGTGCAAGACAAGGACGTTGACAAATAGTGTGTCACCATGGATTCCGAAGTTGAATCCATAACTGCTATGGATGTATACCAGAAACTTGATTTGTCGGATGGTTTTAGGGCCATAGGGTGCAAATGGGTATACAAGAGAAAGAAAGGGGCGGATAGAGAAATCACGGCTTTTATAGCCAGGCTGGTGGCAAAGGTTTATAGTCAGAAAGAGAGCATTGACTAGGACGAAACCTTTTCACCCGTAGCCATGCTCAAATCCATCTTAATACTCCTTGCCATAGCTGCGCATATGGACCTCGAGATTTGGCAGATTGATGTCAAAACCACTTTTCTAAACGGTTACCTTGAAGAAGGTAGGGACATCTATATGCAACAACCTGAGGGCTACGTGTGCAAAGGCAAAGAACATCTTGTCTGGAAGCTTAAGAAGTCCTTGTAAGGACTCAAGCAAGCTTCGAGGTCATGGAACTTACGTTTCAACAATGTGATTAAATCATATGGATTTGCACAGTTGAAAAACGAAAGTTGTGTATACCGACTTTGTGTCAGTGGGAGCGTGGTTTTCCTTGCACTATACGTTGATGACATACTCCTATTTGGAAACAACGAGGGAGTGATGTCGGAGATCAAGGGTTGGTTATCTGAACAGTTCCAAATGAAGGATTCGGGAGAAGCTGGCTACATCCTTGGGATTAAGGTCTTACGAGATCGTAAAAGAAAGATGTTGAGCTTATCCCAGGCATACTATGTGGATACTGTGATAGCCCGGTTCAGTATGCAACTCGCCAAGAAAGGTTTGCTACCTTTCAGACACGGCATTCGTCTTTCTAGTGGGCAGTTTCTTGAGACACAGCAGGCGAAAAATGAGATGAGTCTTGTACCATATGCTTCGGCAGTGGGTAGCCTCATGTATGCGATGTTGTGTACCAGACCAGATATCTGTTATGCCATTGGAATGGTAGCAAGATATCAGTCTAACCCTAGACAGGCGCACTGGACTGCTGTAAAGCACATCCTCAAGTATTTAAAGAGAACTAGGAATTACTGCCTAGTTTATCAAAGTGAGGATTTGTGCCCTGTGGGTTATACAGACTCGTATTTCCAAGGGGACCAGGATGAGAAGAAATTGACCTCAGGATATGTGTTTACCCTGGGAGGTGGAGTTGTATCTTGGAGGAGTTCAAAGCAGAAATGTATTGCTGACTCCACCAAGGAGGTGGAATATGTCGCCGCCTCCGACGCTTCGAAAGAGAAGGTATGGCTCGGGAACTACCTTTTAGAGTAGGGCGTGATTCTAAGTTTGCCGAGGAGCATCGCAATTTATTGTGATAACTCTGGTGCAGTGGCGAACTCAAAAGAACCGCGGTCTCACAGGGCAAGTAAACACATAGAGAGAAAGTACCATATCATACGAGAGATAGTTTCGAGGGGGGGTCTGCCGATCAAGAAGATTGACACTAAGGATAACCTTGCTGATCCATTTACAAAGAGCTTGCCGCAGAAAATTTACGAAAGACATATTCGTGAGCTGGGTCTGAAGTATATGCCGACCACTGACAGTGGTTAACGAGATAGTAGGCTAGATAGACGCATTGTATACTCTGTAATAGCTTTGTTATGCTTTGAGTATAAGTGGGAGATTGATGGGTTTTGTATACTGAAAGCATTTATTATAAAGAGTATACGATGCTTTATTTCTCCTATCTGTCAAAGAAACTTACATGTATGTAACAATGGTATCCTTTTGTCTCACCGATAGGGATGATCATACGGCGTGTAGTAGATCGCGGAAGACGGTATGATCACTTGACCTAGTGAGACATAAACCAGATCACAGCCGAGACAGCGTATGAGGGTAAGTCTGTCCGGATGGCTGCGACATTGTCGGAATAAGTAGTCTGTCTTGGTTACTTGACATGCTGGTATGCAAGGGTGGCGTATTGATGGACCGCAGTGAGATGTATTCGAGTGTCTGACATCAGCGAATACAAGATCTCGTTATTGATTGAGACCAAACCCTAACGATGGTTCAGAGATTTGCACGGATTGACTGTTGCTTTGGCTTGCCATGGTGAGAGCCTGAGTAATGAGGTCGTATATCCGCATCTTGGGTAACAGCAGTTCGTGTAGTACTGCCTGAGACTGGGTTTAGGTAACCATATCCGAGTAATAGGATGGGGACATTCCCTGAGGAACTCAATGACATTCATTGTGTCAAAGTCCTGCAGGCTGATTAAGTTTAGGCACGAGTGATAAGGATTGAGTGGTATTACTCAGGAATAATAAGATATATATTAATTATAGATAGAGCTTGTCAGAAGCTCCGATTAATTAATGAATGTCCGGTAACCTTAAATATATGGATTCTCAATTAATGCAGCCCGTTCTCATAACGTGGTAATAAAGGGGTAGGTAAGTATTAATTCTATGGTGAAAAATAATTAATAGTATTTAATTAATTATGTCCAAGGTTGTGGACATGGTAATTAATTAATTTATAGTCCCACTTTATTATTTGCATTAGGTCCCAGGTCTGGCCCAATTATATATGCTGATAAAAAGCCCAGTAGCCCATTAGGGATAAAACCCTAGGTCTATAAATAGGCAGCACTCTCTCTGAAACCCAAGCCACTTCATAACATTCAAATCAGTTTGAAACCCTAGGGAGAGAGAGAGCAGGGGCGGCGCCTGTAGAGGGGAGAAAGAAGATTTTTGGACTACGGTCTACATCACAGATCTGTGGAATCCTCACCAGTAGCAGATCTGAGCAGCATAGGGATACAGATCTAAAGATCTGAACAGGAGAACATAATTATTTTCTTTTCTATTTCCTTTATTCCAATTAAATCTAGAAATTAGATTTCTAATTTCTGTTTCCGCAGATTTATTTGAATTGCGTGGTTGAATTGAAAGTTGGATATTCAAACGCGAAAGATCGGATCAGACTCTACGGAATAATGGTAATCCCTTTATCCACGAATTAAATTCAAAGGAGCATGCTAGGTTTTGTGAATTGTTATTATGAGCAATAATCATAAATAGACCCGGTTCATTTATGTTTTGTGATTCTGTTCACGATAAATTCCTACATAAAGATCTTCTCCGAAGATTCCCGAGGCACGGGTTATCACGAAGTCAACAGATTTGCCAATTTTACGGGGGTCTCAACTATGAGACTAAGGTGATGTTGGATGCTTCTTCGGAGGGTTCTTACCTAGATCTTGAGGAAGATGATGTAGGGTTTTCTCGTGAACCGAATCACCAAAATGAATATGAACCGGATCGATTTATGGGTATTGTGCACAATTAAATACATAATAAAACCTAGCATGCTCCTATGAATTTAATTACCAGATTTGTGGATTGAGGGATTACCGTAATTCCGTCAAGTCTGATCCGATCTTTTGTGTTTGAATTTCCAACATCAATTCAACCACGCAATTCGATTTTATCTGCGGAATCAGAAATTAGAAATCTAATTTCTTAAAAATTAAATCGAAAATAAAAGAAAAAGAAATAAAATTTCTGTTCTCCAGATCAGGTCTTCAGATCTGTATCCCAATGCTGTTCAGATCTACTATTGGTGAGGACTCTGTAGATCTGTGGATTGAGCAGGACCAGAATCGAAATTCTCCTCCCTTACTCTTTCAAGATCGGCGTCCCTCTCTCTCTCTCCTAAGTTTATTGTGTTTCAACTGTGTTGATTGATTATAACTTATGAGAGAGAGTTTTCTATTTATAGACCTAGGGTTGTAAACCCTAATGGGATCCTGGGCTCAATTCAACATATTTATTTAGGCCAGACCTGGGACCTAATACAAATAATAAAGTGGGCCTATAAATTAATTAATTCTCATGTCCACAACCCAGGACACAATTAATTAATTAATATTAATTCTTTTTCACCACAGAATTAAAACCGACCTACCCCTTTATTACCACGTTATGAGAACGGGCTGCATTAATTGAGAATCCTCATATTTAAGGTTACCGGACATTTATTAATTAATTGGAGCCTCTGACAAGCTCTAACTACAATTAATTAATATCTTATAATTCCTGAGTAGTACCACTCAATCCTTATCACTCGTGCCTGAACTTAATCAGCCTACAGGACTTTGGCACGATGAATATCATTGAGCTCCTCAGGGAATGTCCCCATTCTATTCCTCGGATATGGTTACCTAAACCCAGTCTCAGGCGGTACTACAAGAACTGATGTTACCCAAGATGCGGATATACGAGCACGTTACTTAGGCTCTCCACCATGGAAAGTCAAAGCAACAGTTAACCCGTGCAAACCCCTGAACCTTCGTTAGGGTTTGGACTCAATCAATATAACGAGATCTTGTATTTGCTGATGTCAGACAGGCAAATATATCTCACTGCGGTCCATCAATATGCCACCTCTGCGTACCAGCATGTCAAGTAACCAAGATAGATTACTTATTTCGACAATGTCGCAGCCATCCCGACAGTCGTATCCTCATACGCTATCTCGGTTGTGATCAAGTTTATGTCTCACTAGGTCAAGTGATCATACTGTCTTCTGCGATCTACAACACGCCGTATGATCGTCCCTATCGGTGAGACAAGAAGATACCATTGTTCATACATGTAAGATTGTTTACAGATTGGAGAAATAAACTGTTGTATACTCATTATAATAAATGCTTTCAGTATACAAAACCCATCAGTCTCCCACTTATACTCAAAGCATAAATAAGCTATTACAGAGTATACAGTCCGTCTATCTAGTTTGTTGTCTCTTTAACCACTGTTAGTGGTCGGCATCCACCTCAGACCCAGCTCGCGAATATGTCTTTCGTAAACTTTCTGCGGCAAGCTCTTTGTAAATGGATCATCAAGATTGTCAGTAGTGTCTATCTTCTTAATTTGCACATCGCCCCTCGATACGATTTCTCGTATGATATGGTACTTTCTCTCTATGTGTTTGCTTGCCCTATGAGACCGCGGTTCCTTTGAGTTTGCCACTGCACCAGAGTTATCACAATAAATTGTGATGCTTCTCGGCAAACTCGGGATCACGCCCAACTCTAAAAGGTAGTTCCTGAGCCATACCCCCTCTTTCGAGGCATCGGAGGCGGCGACATATTCCGCCTCCATGGTGGAGTCAGCAATGCATTTCTGCTTTGAGCTCCTCCAAGATACAGCTCCACCTCCCAGGGTAAACACATATCCTGAGGTCGATTTCTTCTCATCCTGGTCCCCTTGGAAATCCGAGTCTGTATAACCCATAGGGCACAAATCCTCACTTTGATAAACTAGGCAGTAATTCCTAGTTCTCTTTAAATACTTGACGATGTGCTTTACAGCAGTCCAGACCGCCTATCCAGGGTTAGACTGATATCTTGCTACCATGCCAACGGCATAACAGATATCTGGCCTGGTACACAGCATCGCATACATGAGGCTACCCACCGCCGAAGCGTATGGTACAAGACTCATCTCTTTTTTCTCCTGCTGTGTCTGAGGACACTGCCCACTAGAAAGATGAACGCCATGTCTGAAAGGTATCAAGCCTTTCTTGGTGAGTTGCATGCTGAACCGGGCTATCACAATATCCACATAGGATGCTTGGGATAAGCTCAACATTCTTCTCTTACGATCTCGTAAGACCTTAATCCCATGAATGTAGCCAGCTTCTCCCAGATCCTTCATTTGGAACCATTCAGATAACCAAGCCATGATTTCCGACATCACTCCCTTGTTGTATCGAAATAGGAGTATGTCCTCAACGTATAGTGCAAGAAAGACCACGTTCCCACTGACACTAAGTCGGTAAACACAACTTTCATTTTCCAACTGTGCAAATCCATAGGATTTAATCACATCGTTGAAACGTAAGTTCAACGACCTTGAAGCTTGCTTAAGTCCATACAAGGACTTCCTAAGCTTCCAGACAAGATGTTCTTCGCCCTTGCTTATGTAACCCTCGGGTTGCTGCATATAGATGTCCCTACCTTCTTCAAGCTAACCGTTTAGAAAAGCGGTTTTGACATCCATCTGCCAGATCTCGAGGTCCATATGCGCATCTATGGCAAGGAGTATCTGGATGGATTTGAGCATGGCTACGGGTGAAAAGGTTTCGCCATAGCCAATGCCCTCTTTCAGACTATAACCCTTTGCCACTAGCCTGGCTTTAAAAGTCGTGATCTTTCCATCCGCCCCTTTCTTTCTCTTGTATACCCATTTGCACCCTATGGCCCTAAAGCCATTCGGCAAATCAGTTTTCTGGTATACATCCATTGCAGTTATGGATTCAATTTCAGAATCCATGGCGACACGCCATTTTGCAACATCCTAGTCCTGCACTGCCTCTTCGTAAGTCTTTGGGTCAGAGTCCTCATGTCCGTCTTCCGGTTCAAGTCCGAAGACTCACCCACAAACATGTACCTTTCTGGCTGGAAAATAACTCTCCCACTATGACGAGGCATCGGTGACGTGTCAGTAGTAGGTGCAGTAACTTGTGGTCCTGCACCTTGCACTGAAGAACGTGTCTGTGGTGCTGTGCCTCTCACAGCTGCACCCACATCTACACGTTCCCTTCCCTTGGAATTGTATTCTCGTTCTCAATTTCTTGAAGAACAATATCACTCATTGACTTGTGTTTACTCACATACTTGTCCTCAAAGAATCTAGCGTTGGTGCTAACAACGACTCTTTGACTCTCAGGACAGTAAAAGTAACAACCTTTTGTTTGCCTAGGATACCCTATGAACATTATTACTTTTGACCTGCTTTCTAACTTATCAGGTTCCTTCGACAATACGTGTGCCGGACAATCCCATACTCTAAACTTGCACAAACTAGGTTTGCGACCAAGGAAGAGCTCAGAAGGCATCTTAGGAATTGATTTAGAAGGCACCACATTAAGCACGTAAGCAGTTGTCTCCAATGCGTAGCCCCAAAACGAAATTGGTAAGTTTGCATAACTCATCATTGATCTTACCATCTCTAGAAGAGTCCTATTTCTTCTTTCAGCTACACCATTTTGCTGGGGAGTACCCGGTGCAGTCCACTTGGATGTAATCCCATTTTCTGACAAATATTGCAGGAACTCATTATCGAGGTATTCGTCACCGCGGTCAGATCGCAGTGACTTGACAGTTTTCCCGACCTTCTTTTCTACCTCAACCTTGAACTCTTTGAATTTTTCAAAGCATTCAGACTTGTAGCGAAGCAGGTAAATGTATCCGTACCTTGAGTAATCGTCAATGAAAGTGACAAGGTACTCGTACCCTCCACGAGCCTGCGTGGACATCGGTCCACATAAGTCAGAATGGATCAATTCCAACACTTCCTCTGCTCGAGACTGACTAGCCTTAAAAGGTCTAGTTGACATCTTGCCCTCGATGCAGGATTCGCAGACTTGATAAGGTACAGCTCGGACTAACTCCAATGTACCGTCATCTGCAAGTCTTTGTATCCGCTTCAAGCTGATGTGACCCAGTCTCAAGTGCCAGAGATATGTAAGATCCTCATTAGAAGAAGTAAGTTTTCTCTTTCTAGGATTATCAATTACGGATGAATTACATGCAATACTTGCGGAAGACTTATGATTACAGTTAACAATATAGAGAGAATTATTCAGCATCCCATGACAGATAACACCGTTATTACCAATGATAGAAACACCACTATCAAAAATAACTGAATATCCATCAACATAAAGTTTGGAAACTGAAATAAGGTTTCGCCGAAAATCCGGCACGTACAAAACATCTCTCAAAGTTAAAACAGAATCATCAAAGTACAAGGTGAAATCTCCAATGGCAGCTGCATTCACTTGTGTTGCGTTCCCCATTGAGATGGTAACCTCGTCATTCTTCAGCACCCTCCTTGATGTGAACCCCTGCAAAATGTAACAAACATGATCAGTAGCTCCAGTATCCACTACCCACGAATGAGTAGAAACCGATGCTAAACATGTTTCCGTTACAAATGCAAATGACGTACCTTGTCCCTAAGCATTCGGACAATCCACCTTTCCGCATCCAGCACACCTCTTCTTCTTTGGAGTGACTTTAACCCTCTTCACCTTCTTTGACTTTCTTTCACTGATTGCTTTCCTGAGCTTGCTTTCAGCACCGTCATCTCCAACTTTAGAGGTTGTCAAACCAGTGCTAGAAGCAGTCACAATGAACTGTCTCATGAGATCAATCATAGACATCATGTGCTCTGTCACCGAACTATCTTCAACCATTTTCTTGCACACAAGGGCATGCACAAGCTTATAGTTGATAGTCCACTCCACATTGCCATAGGCTGCCGAGAGTTCCTTCCAGATCTCTCCAGCTCTTTCGAGGTACTGATAAGCTCATTTTTCTACTCTCTTATCGCATTGTTTTTCTTTTCTTTTATGCGTTTTAGTATGTTTTCTTGAATAAACTAAGCATGAGTGTATATTAGAGGGTGTTATGCTTTCCATGGTAAGATTTCGCAGGTTTTAGGCCAAATCCAATGGAGAACCCGTACCGAAAGCAGCATATGTTCAAAGAAACAGTCACTACTACTTCCACCGATGGACTCTGAGCTAATGGATCATGGCATTTGAAAGATCTTTGAGTTAGCTTTCCAACGCAACTGGAATCGGGTCAATCGGAGTTTGGACGCGAAAGTTATAGCCAAAACCGTGAGACTACGCAGAAGGGTCCGAAGTGGTGAAAACGGTCTCTGTTTCGACCGAAATGAAAGCCATCTCGACCGAGACAGAAGCATCCATCTCGGCTGTGGCAGGGTCTATCTCGACCGAGACAGACTGATTGGCGAGATTTTGCGGGATTTTCACATATTTTGGGCGAGAATTGCTTGGGGAACAAGATATACATCAAATTGGAAGCAATAAATCATACCTTTTGAAGATATCCATCCAAGGCCTCAACCCTACTTCTATATAAACTCTTCAACAGCTCAGAATTATTAACCAGCTTTGAATCCTTTAATCTTATACCTTCCCCCTTTACAGTTTTTTTACACCTTTATTTTCTGTTTTCTTTAAGTTTTCTTAGAATTCCTCTTTACTTTTATTTGTTAAACCTTTACTTTTTAATGCAATCTTTAATTTTCCCTTCAATGTTTTTCTTCAATATGTTAGGCTAGAACCTAAACAGGTTCTAGGGTTTCTCCATCTGTGATGCTTGTTTAGATTTATTTATTCAAACCCTTGTATTGGTTTAAACTCTTTGATTTTGTTTCAAATCTATTTTCAATTGAAGGATCGAGAGATGAAAATTGGAATAGGTTTTAGTTATTGATTGAAGGACCGAAAGGTGAAAATCGATAATAGGAAGTAAGAGTTTAATACTTTTGATTATCTGTCCGACCATGAAGATTTCAATTGTAGGAAAATCTAGATCTTTATGAAATTGATTAATTGGTGTATTTTGAGACCGAGATGAGATAGATCACTAATTAGTAATTTAGGTTTTAATTGCCCGACCAAGGAATTAACTCCACAATAAAAGGTTTTCCACCAAAATTGTGTTTCATGGGTTTGAATATTTAATTCTTGCAAGTTGATCAGATTGGTAGATTTCCCTGGAATCTGTGCTTTTTATTATTTGAATTTCCCTCTTTAATTGTTTCTTTTGAAAAACCAAAAACCTAAAATTTGATTTGCCCAAACAAAAGTTCTGAGAACCATGTTCAGTATATGATTGTCCATCGTTGCAATATCTCTGTGGGATCGACCAACCCTTGGGTTGCCTTATAAATTTATTAGCCCTTTGCTATAATTTGTATGCAGATTTAGCATCGATCAAATTGGCATCGTTGCCGGGGATAGTCAGAAGGCGAGTCGTTACTGGAAAGTTGAAGAACTTCTGGATTGGGTTGTACTCTTTCTTTTTATTTTCGAGTTTAGTGTTGTATTTTTTCTTTGTTTTGGGTATGTTGCTGTGTTTTCCTTTGCGTGAGTTTTTCTGAGTCGCGTCTGTTTCGGCCGAGGTGAGTCCCACCATGGTCGAAACGAATTACTCATCCCGGCCGTGATATCATCTGCCACGGTCGAGAAAAAAACCTCAATCCCGGCCGAGATAAAGTCCAAAACGGCTGGGACAGCCTGATCTTTTCCTCGTTTTCTGTGCAGGTGCATGAACACACAAAGCAAAGGGAAGACACTCGAGCCCATTATACCAGAGATCGAAGCAGCCTGCAGAAACAACAGAAAGAAAGGAAAGAGATTGAACTTTGAGATGGAAGCGAATCAAAAAGCCCCTCTGCAGAACATGACACCGGAGGAACAAAGATAATTTGTGAATGAGGTGTAGCAATTGAGGGCGCAACTTCTTGCAGCCCAGTCTACCCAAGCAGAGCAAGCCGCAAGACTGGCGGAACTCAATGAAAGGCAGGTCATGGTGCCACAGAGGTCCATCCTGGACAGATTTTTACCACAGCAAGAGGAGGCTGGATTCAGGGTTGGTATCAATGCCAACAACTTTGAGCTGCGCACGGGGCTGATACAGATGGTGCAGCAGAATCAGTTTGGGGGGAGAGCAGTGGAAGATCCATACGCCCACCTCAACTTGTTCATCGAGGTGTGCGATATGATAAAGCAGAATGGAGTCCCCCAGGACGTCATTAGGATGCGCCTCTTCGCATTCTCACTCAGAGACGAGGCAAGGTCTTGGTATGCTGGGCTTGACAAAAGCCAAATTGGGACATGGGAGGAGCTGCGAGCAGCATTCCTCACCAACTACTTCCCACCGAGCCTGTTGCTGAAAAGGAAAGCTGCCATCACTACATTCAAGCAGCTGTATGATGAATCCCTACATGAAGCCTGGAAGAGGTACAAGGAACTCCTGCGACTCTGTCCTGGACATGGAATTGATCTCGAGATGCAGGTCTGCCACTTCTATGAAGGTCTGAACCCTCACATGAAGGAATTGGTGGATGCATCTGCTGGCGGGATCTTGATGAAGAAAAGTGGAGCAGAGAGTATGAGACTTCTGGCAGACATGGCACTTAACAGCCATCAGTGGCCAACTGAGAGACAGATTCCTATCAAAGCAGTGGAGACAAAGCCAGAATTTGATGTGGTTACAGAAGTGAAGAAGCTTCGGGAGGAAATTGAGAAGCTGGGAACTGCTAAGGTTGCTGCTGTTAATACTGAGCCAAGTATGGCAATTGTACCGGTGGAGGCTGACTACATCAACCGAGGAGCAAGCAGTTTATCTGGAACTGCAGGAATGGAGGTAAACTATATTGGCGGTGGTTATCAGAATAACTACCGAGGTAATCAGGGGTATCACTATAACCATGGGCGATCTCACCCTGGTTTTTCTTATGCTAACCCCACTGCTGCAGAACACCCTCCCCCTGGTTTTGATGTAGGTACTGGAGGTGAAATTGTGGAGAAAAAGAAGTCCGTGTTGGAAGAGACATTGGAGAAGTTCATTAAGAGCTCGGACAATAGATTCGGCAAGGTGGAAAATGAAGTGAAAGGGATGGCAAATCACATGCAACTGATGACAAAGCACTTGCAGATGATGGACACCTTGTTGAGTCAGATTGCCGCTACTTGGGAAATCAGCACAAGTCGGGCCAACTTCCGAGCATGACGGAGACAAATCCAGCAAAGGCAAAGCCAGTAAATGCCATCTCGCTGCGATCTGGAAGGGAGTATGATGGCCCGAGCAACCCGGAAAAAGGAATGAGTGAAGCAGAGGAGGAAAATCCCGTAGAAGACCGCTCTATTTTGACCGAGATGGATTCCATCCCGGTCGAGGCAGATGGAAGCAGGACGGCCGAGGCGGAGCATGAACCGGCTGAGACAGAGCAAGCCAGCCCGACCGAGACAAGCCAAGAACGGACTACTTTACTTTCGTATACTAGCTATTTTCAGATCTACCTTATCTTGCTTATTTAAGCAAAAGGAGATCCACTATCGGTTGTAGTCTTCTTGATCTATCAAGTCAAGAGGGCGAGGCTCCTAGCAATGGGAGGAAAGGGGAGTGGGTAAGCGGGCCCCTTTCCACTTTTCCGTGGTCGACCATTCTATCTATCGCCTTAGCCTGGTATTAACAACTGGTGGGTATTTAGGGGTTACGGTAAACTATTAAGGTTTAAAGTGAACAAATTCCATCCCGGGAAAGTGCATTTTCCAACGACAGGCGGTTATGAATGAAAAATGACTTGACAACTTTTTGCATATAGGGAGATGGAATTCGTCTGATCTGACGCTTCTACGGCTTCGTCCTAGAAGCTACTGCTTCCGCCTCTCTAGGCATGAGCGATAGCTCATGACTGGTATATGGATCTCTCTATGTAGTGGTCGGCCTTCTAGAAGCTTCGCCAGAAGCGACTAGTTGCTTCCCGAATGCCTCGTTACTTTAGTTTAGTATAGTCTAGTTTGTTTTTGCCGCCAACGTACGCTACTAGGAGAGTATGGAAAGCAGAACGGCCGGGATCGACTCATCTCGGTCGAAATAGAGGCCTAGATAGGGCGAGAAGGAAAAAGAGAAAGAGAGAAGAAATGAGTCGGTTGCTCCAATGCCCTTCCCAGAGAGATTTGCAAAGAAAAGGGAAGACTCTAAATTCACTAACTTTGTTGAAAATCTTAAAAAAGTGAATATTAACATTCCTCTTATTGAAACTCTCAGGGAAATACCCGGTTACATGAAGTACCTTAGGAGACTGATGAGCGAGAAGAAGCAGTTCGTGGAGAACGAGACGTGAGGATACACGAGGAGTGCAGTCTACTACTACAGAAGCAGATCCCTATCAAGAGATCGGACCCAGGATGCTTTTCGATACCTATCGAGATTGGAGGAAAGGAGTTTCAGAATGTACTATGTGACACCGGGGCAAGCATCAACCTGATGCCCTTGTCAATCTACAAGAAGTTGAACATAGGAGAGATGAGAGCCACCACGATTACTCTTCAGATGGCAGACCGATCTGTGTCCAAGCCAAAAGGTATCGTAGAGGATGTACTTATTAGAGTTGGTCATCTGATATTTCCTGCTGATTTTGTAGTTCATGAGATGAAAGAAGATGCCAACACCCCAATGATCCTGGGAAGAGAGTTCCTCGACACATCTGGTGTCTTGATCGACTGTAAGAAGGGGGAGATCACTCTGAGAGGGAACGAAGAGTCCATTACGTTCTGCATTGACAAGAACAAGAGGAAAGGGGAGTGCAACCAGATTAATGCTGCTGAAGAAGAGGAAGAAGACGACGAGACACCGGAGGAAGAAAAAGAAGCCATCTGGTGGGAACGAGGAAACGAGTCAGTGAAATCGGCAATTAAGCTGCCTCCTTCCGAGTATAACACCGTCATTCAGAACCGAAAAGTCTTCATGATAGATTCAAGGGGTCGACGAGTCTGGACTCGACTGCCTTGGTGAGCTGGAAGTTGAGTCGAGCCACGACGGTAAATAAGGCACTGAATGGGAGGTAACCCATTGTGTTTTCAATTTTTCCCTTTTCTTTTTAGTGTTTTCGTTTTCTTTTGTTTATCACTGTTACTTCACTTTTATTTTCTTTTAAAAAAAAATAATCAAAGTCCGTCCCGGCCGAGGCAGAGCTTGCCACGGCCGAGACAAAAGCCCGAGACGTGGAATACTTTGACCGATAAGGAGGTCGACAAGAAGGCTCCACCCCGGTCGAGATGATGTTCGCCACGGCCGAGATGGAGTGCTAGCAGACTTAATCCACGCCGGCTGATGAGGAAGAGGAAGGAGATAAAAAGTTGGTGTCTGAGGCCAACCAGTGAGGTACAATTTCGAACTCTGAATCTGACTTTCAAACTTATTCTCTCTGACTTTCGAATAAGTTTGGGGGGATGAAGATTTAAGGGTTTTGAAACTCTTTTCTATCTTTTATTTGCGTTATTTAAAGTTCTGCATGAATAAATTTTTGAATAAATTGAATTGTGGGAGTTGAGCATGATAACCCTAACAAGAATGCGAGATTAGAATTGATTGACTTTAGTTTGCGTTGACTGGGATAGTGGTCGAGTATGTCCATGAATGTGAATACCACATGACTACTTGTTTTGATACTTGTGTTGGCATGAGATAGATGATGATTTGATGTTTACTGTGGAAGAAAAATTGTCCTAAGTGTGAGTTTTTGAGCCTGAAATTCGATTGTGAGTGTGTCTGCAATTTTGAGTTTCTCTAGAACTTGCTCTGTTTCTCTTTCAAGACTTCTAGTGTGCACAGGTTTAGGAAGTGATTTTAGGTCATCTTTGTTTAGCCTATTTTCCCATACACTGTCCTAATTAAATGTTATCCATAGTCAGCCCTTTTGAGCCTATGATATTTTCTTTCTTTGTCTATGAGTTTGAAATAAATAGGGGAATCAACTCTTGTCTATGAGAGTGGGTTGGGAGTTGTTTGAGAAAGGATAAAATATTATTATAAGGGTAAAAGCAAAAGAAAAGGTTGGGCTCTAGAAAAAAAATAGAAAATGGAAAAGAAAAAAAAATGTGTTGTTGTGTTTGTTAATCCTTATAAGCTCAAATGTATAATCAAAAAAATTGTTTAGAGCATAAAAGGATATGTGTGAAAAAGAAAAAAAAAGAGAAGAAAGAAATAAAAGAGCCTTGTTTGATGTTGAATATTATAGGAGATGGGTGGATATCATTGGATAGTGGTAGAGATTAGTTGAGGTGCGCAACTCAGTTGATTTTAGTCACTTGGCCATATATTCTCTACCCTTCACAAAAGCCTACATTACAACCTTGAATAAAGTCCTTTCTGATCTTAGACTTGTGTGCACATATTTGCGGTGGAGATTGAGATTATTTGCAAGCCTATGGTAGAACTTGATTTGCATGACTTGTGTGTGATCTCATAATTATCCTAAACACTTGAGTGAATGAGCGAAACACTTCCCATGTGAGTCTTCCATAGTTTACAAATTTTCTGATTCTTTCAAAAATGCTGATGATTAGTAGATTTACGAGTTTGAATGTGATGAATCTTGTGAGGCATTGCACTACTCTTCTTCTTGAACTTTTGATTCTTTCTTTTGTTGATTGAGGACAATCAAGTGTTTAAGTTTGGGGGGTTTGATAAGCTCGTTTTTCTACTCTCTTATCGCATTGTTTTTCTTTTCTTTTATGCATTTTAGTATGTTTTCTTGAATAAACTGAGCATGAGTGTATATTAGAAGGTGTTATGCTTGCCATGGTAAGATTTTGCAGGTTTTAGGCCAAATCCAATGGAGAACCCGTACCGAAAGCAGTATATGTTCAAAGAAATAGTAACAACTTCTTCCACCGATGGACTCTGAGCTAATGGAGCATAGCATTTGAAAGATCTTTGAGTTATATTTCCAACGCAACTGGAATCGGGTCAATCGGAGTTCGGACGCGAAAGTTATGGCCAAAACAGTGAGACTGCGCAGAAGGGTCGGAAGTGGCAAAAACGGTCTCTGTTTCGACCGAAATGAAAGCCATCTTGACCGAGACAGAAGCATCCATCTCGGCCGTGGCAGGGTCTATCTCGACCGAGACAGACTGATTGGCGAGATTTTGCGGGATTTTCACATATTTTGGGCGAGAATTGCTTGGGGAACAAGATATACATCAAATTGGAAGCAATAAATCATACCTTTTGAAGATATCCATCCAAAGCCTCAACCCTACTTCTATATAAACTCTTCAACAGCTCATAATTATTAACCAGCTTTGAATCCTTTAATCTTATACCTTCCCCCTTTACAGTTTTTTTACACCTTTATTTTCTGTTTTCTTTAAGTTTTCTTAGAATTCCTCTTTACTTTTATTTGTTAAACCTTTACTTTTTAATGCAATCTTTAATTTTCCCTGCAATGTTTTTCTTCAATATGTTAGGCTAGAACCCTAAATAGGTTCTAGGATTTCTCCATCTGTGATGCTTGTTTAGATTTATTTATTCAAACCCTTGTATTGGTTTAAACTCTTTGGTTTTGTTTCAAATCTATTTTCAATTGAAGGATCGAGAGATGAAAATTGGAATAGGTTTTAGTTATTGATTGAAGGACCGAAAGGTGAAAATCGATAATAGGAAGTAAGAGTTTAATACTTTTGATTATCTGTCCGACCAAGAAGATTTCAATTGTAGGAAAATCTAGATCTTTATGAAATTGATTAATTGGTGTATTTTGAGACCGAGAGGAGATAGATCACTCATTAGTAATTTAGGTTTTAATTGCCCGACCAAGGAATTAACTCCACAATAAAAGGTTTTCCACCAAAATTGTGTTTCATGGGATTGAATATTTAATTCTTGCAAGTTGATCAGATTGGTAGATTTCCCTGGAATCTGTGCTTTTTATTATTTGAATTTCCCTCTTTAATTGTTTCTTTTGAAAAACCAAAAACCTCAAATTTGATTTGCCCAAACAAAAGTTCTGAGAACCATGTTCAGTATATGATTGTCCATCGTTGCACTATCTCTGTGGGATCGACCAACCCTTGGGTTGTCTTATAAATTTATTTGCCCTTTGCTATAATTTGTATGCAGATTTAGCATCGATCAGGTACTCATACTTGTGCCTTAATTCTCTAAACAGAGAACCCGTAATGAGCCAGAAGGCGAACTCATCAGCGTCCTCCCATCTTTCATAAAATTCAAGCTCAAGTTTGCAGACCTTATGACGAATACGCAACAAAGGATCCATAAAAAGAACGTATGCTTGATCTTTCAGATAAAGGACGTGTTTGATGCAAAAACTCCATTCAGGGAAGTTTGGACCAGTTAGAGGATTGAGAGTAAGTAAATGTGCACCATTAAATACATAATAAAACCTTGCATGCTCCTATGAATTTAATTACCAGATTTGTGGATTGAGGGATTACCGTAATTCCGTCGAGTCTGATCCGATCTTTTGCGTTTGAATTTCCAACTTCAATTCAACCACGCAATTCGATTTTATCTGCGGAATCAGAAATTAGAAATCTAATTTCTTAAAAATAATATCGAAAATAAAAGAAAAAGAAATAGGATTTTTTGTTCTCCAGATCAGGTCTTCAGATCTGTATCCCAATGTTGTTCAGATCTACTACTGGTGAGGACTCCGTAGATCTGTGGTTTGAGCAGGACCAGAATCGAAATTCTCCTCCCTTTCTCTTTCAAGATCGGCGCCCCTCTCTCTCTCTCCTAGGTTTAGTGTGTTTCAACTGTGTTGATTGATTATAACTTATGAGAGAGAGTTGTCTATTTATAGACCTAGGGTTGTAAACCCTAATGGGCTCCTGGGCTCAATTCAGCATATTTATTTGGGCCAGACCTGGGACCTAATGAAAATAATAAAGTGGGCCTATAAATTAATTAACTCTCATGTCCACAACCCAGGACACAATTAATTAATTAATATTAATTCTTTTTCACCACAGAATTAATACTGACCTACCCCTTTTTTACCACGTTATGAGAACGGGCTGCATTAATTGAGAATCCCCATATTTATGGTTACCAGACATTCATTAATTAATTGGATCCTCTGACAAGCTCTAACTACAATTAATTAATATCTTATAATTCCTGAGTAGTACCACTCAATCCTTCTCACTCGTGCCTGAACTTAATCAGCCTGCAGGACTTTGGCACGATGAATGTCATTGAGCTTCTCAGGGAATGTCCCCATCCTATTACTCGGATATGGTTACCTAAACCCAGTCTCAGGCGGTACTACACGAACTGATGTTACTCAAGATGCGGATATACGAGCACATTACTTAGGCTCTCCACCATGGCAAGTCAAAGCAACAGTCAACCCGTGCAAACCCCTGAACCTTCGTTAGGGTTTGGACTCAATCAATATAACGAGATCTTGTATTCGCTGATGTCAGACAGACGAATATATCTCACTGCGGTCCATCAATACGCCACCTCTGCGTACCAGCATGTCAAGTAACCAAGACAGATTACTTATTCCGACAATGCCGCAGCCATCCGGACAGTCGTATCCTCATATGTTGTCTCGGTTGTGATCAAGTTTATGTCTCACTAGGTCAAGTGATCATACTGTCTTCTGCGATCTACAACACGCCGTATGATCGTCCCTGTCGGTGAGACAAGAGGATACCATTGTTCATACATGTAAGATTGTTAACAGATAAGAGAAATAATCCGTTGTATACTCATTATAATAAATGCTTTCAGTATACAAAACCCATCAGATGAAGCATGGCGGACGATAGAAAAGATGGTGGAGAATAGTTATCAATGGCCAAGGGAGAGAAAAGATTATCGGCCAGTGAAGTCGGTGAATGAGATGCAAGAAAGTGAAGAGTTGAAGGAGCAAATTGTCATGATGAGAATGAAGCTCGATGCATTAACTACCTCGGGGAATAGAAGGGATGATATGATGTTGATAAAGTAAGAGGATGTTTACCCGGAGCAAGTGAATTTTCTTAATCAACGAATGGGGTACAACAACAATCGACCTCCATACGATCCACAACGCAATATGTACTATCATCCCTCCAATCGGTTCCATCCCAACTTCTCTTACGCTAACCCCAACAAAGCCCTTAATCCTCCTATGCAATTGGAAAATGGGTGAAGTAGTGGTCAAGGTGGGTATGTTGGAGGAGGTAATCGGTTTGGGAACCAAGAGGTGAGAAAGAATCCAAGTGAGGAATTGGAAAAGAAGTTTAAAAAATATGATGGCATGTTTGCTGAAATCCAATTGCAAATTCCATCAATTGCCAAGAAACTAAGTGGGAAGCACCAAGCTAGGAAATTCCCAAGTGACACGGAAGTGATACAAAAGAAAAGTTGCAATGTGGTGGATAGGGAGCAAAGTCAAGAAGAGACAATGTTGGTGATGACTCCGAAGATTGAGAATGTGGAATTGGAAGTTGAAGAGAAGGTTGTGAATGAAGAAGTGGTTGAGGAACCGAAATTTGAAAAAGTGAAGGAGGAGAAAGAAGTCCAAAATGAAGAAGTTCATTTCTTTGATTATGTAAGGAAAGGAAATATTGAGATGCCTAGTCCGGAAGAGATTCAATGAGTTCCATTGTTTGATGAGTTGATTGGGAAGGAGTTAAAACCGAATTGTGATGCATTTGAGTTTGGTTTGAGTGAAAGTGTGTTTAATGATGATAGTGAAGACCAATGAGAAAAGCAAGTTGCAAACAAAAAGGAGGATCCCAAAGGTTTTATCATTGGTTGCAAGATTGGTGATACAAGTGTCGAGAAGGCATTGTGTGACTCGGGAGCTAGTGTAAACGTTATGTCATGGAGCTTGTATCAAAAGTTGGGTATTGGAGAATTGAAACCCACAAGCCAAGTCCTTCAAATGGCTAACCATGCATTGTTTTGCCCAAGAGGGGTTGTGGAGGATGTGCATGTGGAGGTGTTGAGTTTTACATTTTCGGGGGACTTTTTAGTTGTTGATATGAAGAATAAATGGGGTGTTCACTTAATTTTTTGAAGGTCATTCCTACACACAACCGATGCTTTGTTTGACATAAAAAGTGGCGAACTTACCTTCCGATGTTGTGGAAAAGAGGTAGTTTTCTCTTTACCTCTAAAAGGAATGGATGAAATGAAAGATGAAAGGCAAGTGGAAATTGATAAAGGAGTTCAAAAGTAGAGGTTTAAGGATGTTGATGATCCAAGAGTGGTTACATTGGATGAAGTCAAGGAGATAGATGTCAACCCGAGGGATTACTTGGATGAGGAGCAAGGAAGAATGAAGAAGGCTAGAGTTGAGAATGATCCACCCCAGAGTGCACGAAGAAAGTTAACATTTTCGGATGAGCATTGGTATTCGGACCAAGGTATGAGCTCCGGTTCTTCTCCATTTGATCATGATTGATGAGCTCGAGGTAAAAAGTCAAGCTATTGACTATAAAGAAGCGCTTGTTGGGAGGCAACCCAATGTTTACATGTTTGGTAATTTTTTTTTTTTTGGAATAAATGTTTAGGTTATTTAGTTTCATTGGTTTTGTAGTTTTGATAATAATGGATATAGGATGCTTAATTTGTGGATGATTTTGCAGGACTTACATGTTTTTGTGATGAGAATTCAGATTTGGGTAGGTGCAAAACTTGAAATGGAGCTGAAAATTGAAGAAAGAATGCAGGGGAGTTGCAAAACAGAGGGAAATCTTGCCCGGGACTGTTTCGGATCGCCCAGGCTAAGGCAGGATAGGCTGATCCTAACCTTTGCTGCTGTGGGATCAGCCAAGATCATCGAGAATTCAAAGTTTTTTGCGGTCAAAGCATGAGATCGACCGAGCTGCTGCAGGCTCGGTCGATCTGGATCGTGCAGACCTAAAATCAGGTGGAAAGACCCTCAGATCGGTCGATCCACCCTTGGATCGGTCAATCCCCTGTGCGAATTTAAAAACAAAAATAGGGCTCATTTCGCCCCATCTTCATTTCTGTCGAAATTTCTCTTCCCAAATCCTTTCTTTTGCATTCTTACTTTGATTTGAAAAAATCTCACACTCTGATTTTTACCATGGCCAGCAAGAGAGCAAAGGGGAGTTCTTTTTTCCTCAATTGGATGCCCAAAGGGATTTGATGATGAAGAATTTGACAGATACAAAAGTTTGGTGGATAGGCGGATTGTGGGCACCAAATATCCGTGTAAGGAGACTTTGAGGACACTTGGGTTGAAGAGTGACATGTGGAGTCTCCTTAAGGGAATTGGATGGACGAAGCTGCTCACCGCAAGTTGGTCGGCCTACATAGAGTTGGCAAAGGAATTCTTGGCTTCTGTCACGATCTTGAAAGGTCCGAATAGCAATCCACTTTCAATGAAGTTCAAGATTAGAAGTAAGGGATTCTTCTTACAAAAGCATGAACTTGACAAAATCTTTGAATGTGATGAGGATTCTATATTTGTGCCGGAGGAACTTAATCTTGCTGCTTTTTGGAAGTCCCTTACTAGTTTGACATTTGAAAGGTCTTTCAATATTAAGTCTTGTAGAGCGTCAACTATTAGGAATCCTGTTTTTCGGTATATTCATAAATTGGTGGGTAGTTCGGTGTGTAGTAGGTATTAGTCGAGTAATATGATTTTGTCGGAGCTTTACATGTTACATGCTTTGGTGAATGGAACAAAAATTTCTATGGGAGCTATGCTAATGGATGGATGGAGTAGGGTGTCGAATTCTAAGGCTCCAACTATTAGTGGCGGTATGATTACTCCTGTTTTGGCTGCTGTGGATGTTCATTTGTCGGGGACATTACCCCTATTTTGTTTCTAGATACTGCTTCACTTGTGGCTGGAAAATTTTTGGTCCCGGGTCGGCGTGGTGATACATATTATAGGTTTGGGAAATTTGCTATGGAGTTGCCTCGTGTTGATTGTACCACTGTGTCGGACTTGAAGGATAAGTCCAATTGGTTGTTGGATACTGAGGACCACAAGGAGGTCGTGGGTATTTTGTCCCAGGAGGGGTACTTTACTATCGTCAGTCATTTACCCGAGGAGCAGCAGGCCGGAGGTTTTCGAGCAGGATCGAGTAGTCAACCACCACCACCCTTGGAGGATTGGCAGCAACAGTTGGTCTCGACGATGCAGCGTACCACTGACTCTGTTGCATCTTTGTCTGTGTCTATGCAGGGTTTGGATGTCCGGATGGCCGCCTTGCATGATGGTTTTTCCTCTTTTCAGACGGGATATGTTGCTTACCAGGTTGCTATTGCTGCCCGATTTGCTGGCCTCGATCGGAGAGTGGATGAGGTTCAGGGACATGTTCATGAGTTGTTGCGCCGCATTAAGGTGCCATACCGCCACCGCCGCCGTGACCGATCACTGCAGGATCGAGAGGAGTGAGGAGCACCGTCTACCTTTTTACAAACTTAGTCTCACTTGACTAAGTTTGGGGGGATGTGCCGGTAGCCGGTGTTTCAGTTTATTCTTTTCCCTCTCTCCTATCTTTATCTTGCTTACTAGTTTAGTTGTTGGATATTTGATCTTGGATTGAATTTGATTCGATTGGGTTGTACTCATATTGATATTTTACCTTAGCTTTTGATGATTGGATTTGGATTATGATCTTTGATGATATGGATGGATGATATTATTGTTCTATCTTGTTGATGGATGGATGTTGCATGAGCTTATTCTTCCTATATTTTGGTATTGTTGGATATTGATGATCTATGTGAAATGTTTGGTGGTGCTAGTGATGATAAATTTTGTAGATTTTGGATTGGTGGAAAGAGGATTTGGATGAGTTAATTTGTGGAAGTGTTTTGTTGTGAGATTTTGTGATGGTGGAAATGAATTTTGCTCAAATTGGTGGTGTTTTGTGTTGATGTTGAGTAGGTACATAAGACAATGGGAGAAGCGGTTCGATCGTGGATACCGATGGGTAATGCATTCTATCGTTCTCCTTGCCATTTAGCCATTTAGATTTGTTTGCATGTTAGTGATTGTTTTAGGTTGTGTGATGAACCCAAACAAGATTTGAGATTTAATCATGATTTACTAGTGGAGTTTGAAGTTTACCTTAACCAATGATAGAGCGAAATCTTTGATGTTGAAGCATGCCTAGGTCAAGCTTTTGAATTTCCAAGTTTTGTGTGTGGTTAATGTTTTAGAATTAACGAGAAACCGTGAGAATTAAGCCATGATATTGTCATATTTTTGGTTGTGAGAGGCGAGTTTGAAAGTAAGAAATCTAGAACTTGCATGTGTTCTCGATTTATTTAGCATGAGCATGTAACTAGAAGATGATATTAGGCCATCGATTCCTAGACCTACCTTACACATCGGGAGTATAAGGTGGTATTATTTGATCATTATTTGCCTTCTTACCTTTGTTCCCCGTGATTGAGCTTTATTGGAGAATATTTTTTTACATGTTTAGGACAAAGTTTGGGGATGAGAGTTTGAGGGTGAATACGGTGTTGTGAGAGTGGGACGGGAATTGTGTAGTGATTGTTAGTTGAATCCCAATGAATTGAGGCTAGATTGAATAAGTGAGATGGAAATGAAAAGAGGAAAAGGTGCAAAGTCGTAAAAATGAGCACCTACAAAAAAAATTGTGAGGTTATGGAAAGAAAAAAAAAGACAAAAAGGTGAAAAAGAAAAAGAAAGAAAAGAAAAGAAGAGAAAAGAAAAGGAAAAAAGAGAAGGAAAAATGAGAAGAAAAGAACAAGCCTCGGGATTAGTGGTTTGAAGTCAATGATTGGGGGGTTCTTGGGAATTTGAGGAGTTTAGTCACTTTGGCCCAAAACACCCTACCTATTAGTTAGCCACGTTATAACCAAAACGAAGACCTTCTTGATTCTAGAAGCTAGCTCGTTGTAGTATAGTGGTGAGAATGGATGCAAGCCTATGGAAATCAAGCTTGAAAACTCGTGTTTGAGTGAATTGTCCTCATGCACATGAAGGAGCGATTTCATTGCTATATCCAATTGTTGAGTGGTTTGAGTCTTTAGCATTAACCATATCACAAAGTTAGGTGATAATCTCGGTTGACTAGGGCATGCTAAGATGAATAAGATGAGTTATGAGGTATTGTACAAGGTAGATTGATTGTTTTACTTTGTTTTGATTGAGGACAATCAAAGGTTCAAGTTTGGGGGATTATGATATGTGCGAATGACCGATATTTTGATGTTTGTGCATGCAAGTTCATGTTCATTTTACTCTCATATCTTATGTTTTTGTGTTGTTTTGTTGTGTTTTCGAATTTTGAGTGATTTGGAGTGTGTAGGTTTAGTTTGGAGCAAAATTCATCATTTTGGGCTAAGAATTGGTGGAAAATTGTCCGGGACAAGTTACCAAGGGTGTGAAGATCGACCGGAATGAGCAGAGGAGCAGTAGGAAGGATTTCAGAGGCAAATCTCGACCGATCCTGCAGAGATTGACCAATCTGGGCCTTTCAGAGGCAAATCATGGCCGATCCTACAAAGCTCGATCGATCTGGGTTGTTCAGAGGCAAATCCCGGCCGATCCTGCAAATCTCGACCGATCCAGCATTTCAGAGAAGAATTTCGGTCAAGCCATATTCATCTCGGGCAATCTATTATGTGTTGTTTGACGGTTTTTCCAGTTTTGAGCCATCCCGGGCGATCCAGTCTCATCTTGATCGATCCTGTGGTCCGGGGGTTGAGTATAAAAGGCGGGAAAATAGAATTTTATAGAGGGGATTCACATTTTAGAATATATTTGAGCGGTTACTCTCGAGGATTTCACTTCCTACTCGTCCACAACCTCAACCAAGGTGGATTTCAAGCCAAATCAACTTGATTGGAAGATCAATGGAAGCTAAGGAGGGGATCAAGGGTTAAATCACCCAATGGGGAAATTCTATACCTAGCTTTACTCTTGTAATGGATTTGATTGCTTTTTGTATTCAATTGAACCTTGTCAAAGGTATGTGTAGCTAAATCATTGAGGATATTGGTAGATTGAAGCTTTGAAATGTTTAATTGAGCTTGGATTGTATGTTTACTTCTATTCAATTGATTGCACACACTTGAGCTTTTTCCTAAATCACATAGTGTAGGCATTAACCAACTATGTGTGTGTTAGGCACCGAAATTGTAGCCATTACACGGATCTAGGTGTCGTGAGAAGTGTAGCTACATATAGGTTTTGATCCAATCCCTGTGCGGAGATTGCCTATACGTCGATTACTTACGGTCTATTTGGAGTGAAATTAGATGCTATAACGTAATTGTTTGTGTGTTTAATTTCATCTACTCTTATCTCACCGGTACTAAGGCGGATAGGAAGCTTTGGGTAGGTTGATCATCTTTGGATAGATTAAATATTGTTTACATCATCCAAATCAATTTAATGTATTCAAAGTGGATATCTTACCAATGTCCTTGTTTTGCCAATATTTTTTTTTAAAAAAAACTATCCATTAAAATATTTATTTATTTTCATCCACTAACTATCAATAATCTCACAATAATAATTCAATCCAATCTTACTTTTTTCACCTTGTGATTTCTTTGGGGGAAGTTGTCTTTAACAGCTACTTATTTAATCAACAGGCTTCTATCTCTTGTTCTATCCTTGAAATCTCATACTGTATAATCAACCACCTGATTATCCATACGATCTTCCGTAATTTATTACACACCGTATGATCTCCCTATTGACGAGATAAGAGAATAAGAGCGTTTGCAATAAGTGTTTGACCAAAAATAAACTAAGGCATATGCATGAAATGATGAGTTGATTGAAGAGGCTATGCGAAAACTTGCTCCGTAAATCGAAGTATCTCAGAAGTACACAGTTGTGGTCACATCGAACATGCAATTCAAAGTCCACAATGGAACATGGACAGGGAAGGTAAATATGAATTATAAAATCATACGATTGCCAAGAATTTCAGTTGGACTTAATGTCGTGCTCTCATGCTATTGCAATAATTCGATATGTACTTATTATTTTAAGATAAGTAATTTTTTTTCAATTGTTATACTATCAACATATTTTTTTTAAAATTTTATAGGGTTAAAGGAATGAGACTATACAATTACATTGCTCAATACTATAAGACTTCTACTTGGTGTGAAATATATAGTGGAATTGTGAACTCTCTCCTCCGCGGGTGAGTGAATGGTTTCATCAAAAACCAATTTATTACCTCCTATTGCGACTCGCCAAGCTGAACGTCCAAGAATTACTCGTTGTCCTTCTGATGCAAAGGCAACATAGTCATCCACAGGAAGACAATGAGCTCATAAACGGTGTAGTATTTGTAGAGCAACAACACACACAAAGCATTATTATCCAAATCAACATACCAAAGGTAAATTAGAACGATGTATTTTATTAGTTTGTAGAATGTTTCATATTATAATAAAATTGCAAATTCAAGTTATTTTGTATTATGTACTTTATTTAATATTATAGAAAAAAAATATTAAGATCGCAATGCAAAAGTTAAAGAATAAGATCTCACTTCAATTTTGTTCTCATTATTTTGGTACCATAATTGGGAAAATTTCATCTTTTAAAATAGTCGCAACCTTTAATTAGGGAATTGGTGAGAGAAAAAAATAGTCACAACCACTATTTTTAAATGAAAAAAAAAATTACCGATTTATTAAAAATATTATAAAATATGAAGTTTAAATCAAATTATATTTACTAAATTTGCGATGATATAAATAATAACTTTAAATATAGTTATACCAATAATATTAATCAATTAAATAAAGTTAATTAATCTTTTGCTTTTATTTCAAATATTAACACAAATATAAGGGTTTATATATCAAAGTTTATATTTTTGGGCAATTCTATTGAGAGCCTTAAAATTTCTCTTCATAGCCAATCAATTAATAAAATATAAATATTAATTATTTAGACATTTTTGCCCTCCCCTTTATATGAAACCCTATAATATAGATCAAAGCCCCTACGGTGGGCTTCTTGACAAAAATTTAGAAGATTTTTTTTCCCATAGATGTTCTATCAATACAATATCACTTGGTTCGAATTAGATTTATCAATTATTTTAAATATTTTTTATCCTAATTATATATTTACCTATTAATATGTTTTTTTTAAAATGTATAAATGTCACTGTTAAATAATATAATATTCTTTAAAAATAGATTTAGTTGTTTTTTTTTTTTTAAAGAAGCTTTTGTAGCTATGGAAGTTTCTTGATGATTTCTCCATAAGAAAATAGTTAACAATCTTTTCCACAAACTTAAATGTTGAGACGAAAAATTCAATTAAAAAGTTGTAAAACACGACGTATAAAATGAATTTAAAACAAAGAATGGACTAATTCAACTTTCGGATGATCGATTGTATCAAAAATATTAAACCAAAATTTCAAATAAACTTTTTCTATGTAATTAGAAATTGAATGGCTAACCGGAGTTTTAATTAGGGACGGTTCGATACGGTATACCGAACATTTTTCTCAATACATTATACTTTACCAAAATTTATGGTATGAGGAAAACTCATACCGTTACTAGTGTACCGAAGTTTTCGGTATACTGAATTTTTGGTATGAGTAGGTATGGTTTCGGTATGAGATAATTTATGTTGGTCCCAGATCAGAGTACGTATGATGTGCATCGGAAGTATAAAGACAATTGTTCGCACTCTTAAATACAGGCAGTTCAGTTTCAACTTAACTCAGTTTTTAAATGACAGTTTTAAAAACGACAGTTTGTGTTAGCCAGCAGATTAGATTACCAATTTACAGTTATGAGCAGTCAACAGTTATACACTTCAACACTTTCAGACAAGTGTTGAAGGTTTCAAAATACAAATGAAACCTATATGATGTGTATAGTAAGTAAAGCTATAAATGACGCAGGATATTTATAGTGGTTCGGAGCCTTAAGTCCTACGTCCACTCTTCGGAAATTGATCCGATAATTCACTAAGTAATGAAGATACAATCCTCACGATTTATAGTCAAATGCTGTAGAGACCACCGTCCACAGCAGAATGGATTACTCACCCAAGCTGTTGTTCTTCACTCCTTCTTCAGTTCCTCGAAGTCGGGTACCACCTCGAAGTCTCCTTAGAACTGGAAGTCGTCGGAAATGGATTGAGGACAAACCTCACTTCTCCTTCTCCGGTGGGTGGATGGTTCAGTTCTTCCCAAAACGTATGCTGGTTGGCAATTGCCCGTATTAACCTTCTTTTCCTTGGAAAATCAGGTTGATGTGTTCTCACTTAAAAAGTAAGAACACCAAGAGAGTAGATTAAGTCGAAGGACTTAATCCTCGTGTACAAAAGGTCACACGGTGAATCTCGGAAGATTCCTTAAGCAATAATGCCTCGTGTTCAATAAATGAACCACAGAAATAATGTTGTTCGGTTGAGAGCTTTCAACGTGTTAGAGTTTTGAATTCGGCAGAGTGACGACAAGGTTTTCAAGTGCTCAAATCGTATCTTTGTCTCTGATCCTCCTGCTATTTATAGTTGGAGATTTGAAAATAGCCGGTAGAGACATTTTGGAGGATGTCCAATCAGTGTCCATCCTTCTCTGTAAAGTAGACCTGCTCCTCTGCCTTTTCTGAAACACTGCCATGCTTTTTCCAGGGCAGTTTGTATTTGATGTGTCAGACGCCGAACAACATTGTACGCCAGTCATAACTGAGTGTTTTCTCATCTCTTATGATTGACTTCTTTAATGTTCTTTTATGATTGATCGGCATCTTGCTATTCACGTATTCCTTTGACGTGAAACTATCCTGATTTGAAACTGTGAGCGCCTCTCGACAGTCTCTTTATGAAAATTGTGTCCATAGTTTTCTTTGATATACAATCCTTGACAGTTGAAAGACTGTCTGCACAATTTTTCACGTCCGTTACTCTGCTCAATTTTTCTCGTCCTTTATCCTTGACAATTTTCTTGTCTGGACGACTTCTTCTTCAAAAACTGTTTCACAATTTTTTACAGTTCTCTTCTCCTAGACTATTACAACTTGATCATCCTATACAAGGATTACATGAGGTAATAACCTTAAGGCCTAGACTTTGGTACACAGTTTTGACACAACAAAACATCAATTTTAAAGGTGGGATTTCTACATCAACACCTAACAATTTATATACTATTACTTCGGTATAACGAATTCTTGAAATGAATTTAATATAATTTTGATATGACATAATTTATATACTCTCTCCGTCCCATTATATTAGGCACACTTTCATTTTCGGTCCGTCCCATTTATTAGACACATTTCTTTATTTGGTAAAAAATTAACAAATTTTAATTATAATTACCTATTCTTGAAATTACTCTCTTACCCTCCCTTTTTCTTAAAATTACCACACTATCCCCTCAAACCCTAAATCCCTAACCAAAAAAATGATATCTCATTTCTTTTTACAGCGCCGCACCCCCCCCCCTCCCTTCTCCTTCATCTCTCTCCCAAATCCTAATTTTTCTTTTTCTTAATTTTGTCATTAACATTACTTTATCAATATTTTATCCATTAATCATTCTTTAAATTGTATTTTTAATTTTGTCCTTGGTTTCTGTGTCATCTCCCTTCGTGCCTAATATAATGGGACGGAGGGAGTACTATTTATCTTATAATTCTTTCAATATACTGTTAACATACCGAAATTTTTTTATATAGTTTGATTTTTTTGGTTGATATTTATTTATGAAATATGTTTATATTAATAATATTATTAGGTGAAAAGAGAAAATATGATTTCATTCTTAATTTATATGATTTTATTTTTAATATATTATTTTAAAATAATAATAAAAATAAAAAATATTATTATATTTTTGGTATGGTATGAGCCGGTATACCTTCAATATTAGAATTGTCATACCGTTAAATACTGAAAATTTTCGGTACGGTATGATACCTTACCAAAAATTACGATAGATAAAAAATTTGATAATTTCAATATATTTTGATATTTTTTTCTCATTCCTAATTTTAATTGATTTTAGGATTTAAGTGAAGGGTAAAAGGCAAATTAATCTAATTAATCAATTCAATATTTAATAAATTTATGTGGGCTATAAAGAAAATTTTGTGGCTATGAATTATCTTGTATTCTTTTGGCTAATTTTTAAATGTGTATATATTGTTAATTATTTTAAATTTTTAAATAATAAAAATGACTAGATATATTTTCAGTATATAAATAACTAAATTAATCACAAAATATAGTTTGCACCAAACCGGATTTAGTGAATAAGATTAGGCCTTGTCCACAAATCTAGGGTTTTATTGTTTTGCTTCCCCATATTAGTCTTTTGATCCTTTAAACTAAATGACCCTAACTTTCAGCCAGCCGAACGATTTCCGTAAAGCTCCACCATCCATCAACTCCCGACCATCCTTCCCTTCCTTTCAACCATATTTTCTGGCCATTACTGACTGTGACGGTTTGCGATATTTCACTTTCACTAGGATCTTCGTGTCCAGATTATAGCCCCGTTCACCATTTCCACCTTCGGGAATCGTTGCTCTCTGCTATCCGACTGATTTTTGAACGTGGCCCCTCTGTTCACGATTCACACGCCATCTGCCGGCGAACTCATCCCCTTTGAGCAGACTTCTTTCCTATGTGTAGTTCACGGTTTCAAGTTGGTGGGTGTCTGCGGCGACAAGGTTCAAACACTTCTCGGCCGTTTACAGTTTGTTTCTGTCATTATTTTCCCTGTTATTAGTCATTCATTTAGTTAGGTTCAAATTTGAGCCCCAGAGTTTTTTCCGTTCATCTTCTCCGGCATATTTTCTGGGATTTGGAATTCAAATTTAAATTCGTGGAGTTTAATCCATCATTGAAAGACGTCCAGATTCATTTACTGAATAATTAAGGAAAGATTTTTCTTTTCGTATTCGTTGAGGTGTGTAGTATGCGCTGCTGTGGCGGAGTTACTTGAGTCAGGTGACGTGCCATGTGCATTTATATTCAGTTAGTGTGGGCATTCTGTCGAACACATTCTGCTCGATCTGGTTCTGGCTTATTAGTTTGGGTTTTACTGCCTGCTGTTGATTCGATTGCATGAGTCGGGTGTTTTCTCGTCCTTACTGTGTGATTACATCCGCTCTTAACTTCCTTTACAAATTATTGCTGAACACTGTGTTGCATTCTGCCGAACACTTTGTGGGTGGGCTGCTCATCACTTGTTCGATCCCCTCCCTATGTGATTTTGATTTAATCTCTTCCCTAGGGTATTTCTTACCTGAGGTAATATCTCTCTGTCCTTTTTGTGATTGCTATTGGATTGGGTTCGTGATTATACTCTCCTTTCTTTATCTGTGTGATTCTCTGAGCCTGGTTTTATATCGAACATCTTTTGTGCGAGCCCCGGCTTGTGTATTGCCTTTCACTCCAATCTGTAGGGTGATTGTTGTTGGTTCCGATGGCTTTTTTTGAGTTGCAGGAATGGTGAAAAATGCTAATGGATTGAATCAGGATGCTGGCGCAAACCAGGGACGTCGTGATGACAACCCTTGGCTCATGTGTAATTTTCTAGTGGAACCTAAAGATAGCCAAGAAGATCCCATCCTTCATCGCGTTAATCAGATTGGAGAAAAGGTTCGATTGAGTGATGATGATTGCGTGGACGAGGAGAAGTTGTGGGGTTACTGTTTGCTCGGCCAGGCAAAGTTTCATCAAGAAATCGAGCACACTGTACATATATGGTATACCTCTTATTATATGCTCTATTGTTGAGATTATCTTAATTAACATGACCATATCTTTACCAAGAAGGAAGTTGGAGATTTTTGGTTATTTGTTGAAGATTGCATGCCATAAATTCACGTAAAGGAGATGCACACATATATTTGTTCTATTTAGGTTTAGGGTTTTATTGTATATATTATGGCTTTGTATATTGCTATAAATATAAGTCAATGAAAATACATTATCTTTCATACCAATTTTACATCTATGCCTGCTGACTTTCGTTTTGACTTTTCGTCGGAATTTAAATTCAGAGTTTGGATTACTTTGCGTAACCTCCCTCTACATCTTTGAAATATTATCGCTTGCATCAATGATTGGTGATCCGATACAGTTGAATCATCATATTTTGTTTCGTAAGTCTGTTGCAGGTCCAGGCTATTGGTTTTGGTTGATGCATTATTAAAACAACGTGAGCAGGATCGGGTAGATGTGCCCAATGGTGTTGAGTTTGCTTCTGTAGGAATTGTCGGCACATATCTGACTGGTGCCCGAGTGTTACTCTTCAAGTTAACACTCACTGGGAAGGCAAGCAGGACTATTCAAGGCCGTCGAAAGAAGTCTGCACTCAGGAAAGATAATGCATCTTGTGGTGGAATTCCAGCTAAGCTTTCGAAACTGGAGATGGAGGACAAAAAGTGAAGGATGGAATTACAGAATGTGTCGATGCCGAACAACCACATTCGCTTTAACTCTGCTGAAACGGGGTAGATGAGAAGGAAGCTACTCAGAATTCTTGGAATGTTGATACAGGAATTAATGAAAGTGGCGAGAACCCAGGTAAATTTGATGTTGGTGATTTTGTTAAAGTTACTAATCCTAATTTCCATGGGCATCCTCATGTCAAAATCAATGTTGGAGTCCAATTTGATTGGGAGTGGGCTGAATTTGGTCGACTTTGAAGCTGATGACTTCTTAGAAGAGACTCAGGAAACTCCAGCCAATAAGGTGCTCGATGACTTGCCTGTCAGAAAAGCATAGAAAAAGAAGTCTGCTACTTCACGCGAAACTGGAAGACAGAAAAAGGAGCATAAGCAAATTTCAGAAGGGCTCACGAACTAGTTCTACAAATTCTCTAAATTCCACAACACCTAGCAAGAAGCTGATTGCTGCAAAAACTGAGAGTGATGGAGCTGAAACTCGTGAGGTACTGAATAAATTGTTTTTTTATCTATGACTAATGATTATATGCAGGCACAACGTAATGGTTCAAGTTTGATTGAACCTGGGGCTGATGCTAAAGCACAACATGCTACTGCTACAAAAACGCATCTCTCGCCAATGTTACTTTGATTTATACTAGTAACTCTCAAAACTAAACTTGGTACAAGTGTTCCATTTGTTAATAATGTTGATGGTGGTGAGGTGACAAGTAATGCTTGAACTGGGGAAAGAAAAATTATTTGGTTGAAGTCCAAGGAAAAGCTCAAACACACCAGGCTCCTTTGAAGAGATGAGTTTGGAGAACGAGTGCACCTCCTCGAAGGCTAACATAATAGAACCAAAATTTTATAGTGTTATCCCATGCTAATTTTATTCACATCGTATGCTTGCTTTGATCACTCTAATTTAGTCAAAATAATAGCTTCGACACAACCCCAGACTAGTTAGCAGTTAGCACCAAGAGCACATCACCAAAAGAAGCGATGAGATGATCGATGCACACTAAATGGTGGACTGTCCTACCTAACCCTAGGTCCACAATTTGGTGTGCACCTCTCCAATGCTCCTTTTCCGAGGGACTTAGGCTCGGTTCGACCCAACCTTATGTCCACCTCTTCGACATCCCTTTTTGGGGGACTTGGGCCCGATCCGCCGCTAAGGATGCTTTTTCATACTACAATTTTGACCGTACAACCAACCAATTCTCATGTTGGGTTATTCCCGATTTATTCGCCGTTATTAGAGGAATTCTCAAAAGTTTCTTTTCTTCTACTTATTGATGTGTTTAAATTCAATTAGTTTTAATTGATGCAATTTTTTAAACACGGGAGGTGGTGCTCAATGCTGCAACTCCCATGTAAGAAGTCGTATTAATTAAAACTAACTGAGTTTAAGCATATCAATAAGCAAATGGGAAGAGACTTATGAGGATTACCCTAGTAACGACGAGTGAATATGGAGTAACTCAACTTGAATTGGGCGGTCGCACCGTTTGAATTGTAGTCTGGAGAAGTGTCGTTAGTGGCGGACCAGACCCAAGTACCTAAGGAAAGGGGCATTAGAAAAGAGTCGTCGTGATCGGACCTTATCACACCACACGAGGTGCTGTCAGCGATTTGGGTTGTTTGGGAATGAAGCCCCAAACAAAATGTCTAAGACTAAATATAGGCTAGCCGAGAAATTGATAGCGAACAAATACCACGAGTGAAAGATGAAAAGGACTTTAAAAAGAGAGTTAAAGAGTGCTTAAAATCTTCGGGAGTAAAACAGATAAGGGTCGACGATGTGTCCTATCAAATATGGAATGGCAAGAGCCGGTCAAACAACACAGATTGCGGCGGGGGCCAAAGCTTGGCAGTCGACATGCCAGCAGCACTCCACTGCTGTTGTAGCGGATTATGCATGCCTCGACATTTGCCTGCTCTTAGTGATAGCGTGCGGACCATGGAGTTTGACATGTGCGAGTTAACAGACGAGTAAACCTGCTAGGCGTGAAGTGACTAGTGCGTTCCCCCAAGGGTGTAATGTCGATCGACTTTGATCTTTGAAGAAGGGTTTGAGTGAGCATACATGTCAGGTCCTAAAAGATTGTCAATTTTATGCTTGAGTGGAGCGAAGATAGAGGAAACTCTAGTGGAGGCCCGCAACAATTCTAACGTGCAAATTGTTCGTCTGACATGGGTATAGGAGGCATCGGGGTTGAAAGATACCGTGTTCAGTGCGTGCTCTGAAAGAGAATTGGGTTAAAATTCCATCCTGACTGTCTATCCACCTAGGAAACAACTCAGCTAGAGGTAGGGTCTAGCAGCTGGAAGAGCATCGCACGGTGTGCATAACCACCCTTAAAAATTCAGGTCTCCAAGGTGAACAACCTGAAGTCGAGGGAACAATATAGGCAAGGAAAGTCAGCAAAATGGATCAGTGACTTTGGAAAAATGATTAACTCTGAGGACTAGGCATGGGGTCCCAGCTCAAGCCCGTTCGTTGTTGGGAAATTGCTTGAGCTCCTCCTATGGCGAGGGCGGGTCGTCGTACCAGTTTTCTAGGTACCAATTGACTTGAGAAAGAATCAGTTACACCCAATCACATTAAGACTTTCACTATGTATTATTATCTGATAAAGTTTGAGACCAACATATATTTTATTTAAAAATAAAATAGGAGTTACTATGAGAAATAAGAATAGATTTCGCGCGTCCATCTTATCAAATCGACGAACATGATTCATTCTCAGTAAATTGAAAAACGCGGCATTTTTGCCCCAATATCCTGCAGTTTTAGCCTTTAAAGGCTAAAACTGTAAAAAAACTCAAAACACAAACAACAACTTGCATTTTAAGCCCCCCATTTTCTTCATTTTCAGCCCAATTTACTTCATTTTTAGCTTGATTTACTTCATTTTTACATAAATACGAATTAAAAAAATTAAACATCTTCTTCTTCGAAGTAGCAACACGAGCGTAGTCTCTATAAAACTCAATATCAACATCAACAGTTCTAAAAACTCTGCCCTTAAAATGCTTCATCTCATCAACACACTTTGGAATAAATGAACATGTAAGATATAAAAATGCACAAAGTTAACACTAAAGATGCACAATATAATAGTAAAAATGAAGGTCAATTTGAATACACACTTTGGAATAAATGAACCTGTAAGATACAAAAATGCATAAAGTTAACACTAAAGATGCACAATATAATAGTAAAAATGAACGTCGATCTGAATAAAATAAACAAAGTCGAGACCGAACACGAATGCGAAATCCAGAAACAGAAAAAAAATCTGATCGACAGAAGAAATATAAATCAAATCGAACGATGAAGGAAGAAATCAAATCGCGTGAAGAAAGGAATAAAAAATCTAATGAGATACTATTTCAGATTTTAAAAAAAGCTAAAATTACAAAAATAACCTTAATTTTGCAAAACTGCAGGATAATCGAGGAAAACTGCACACAGAGTGAAATAGATCATGGGCGTTGAAATCACAAAATCAAAGACTGAGATTTATTCTTATTTCTCATACTAAAAACTATTCTCATATGATCACTACTATATATATATATATATATATATATATATATA